>VXBJ01003355.1:486669-632674 GCA_013400055.1 Nycticryphes semicollaris | reverse complement strand
AGGGTGCATTCAATCCCCCTGTCCAGATCATCGATAAAGATATTGAACAAGACCGGCCCCAGAACTGAGCCCTGAGGGACACCACTGGTGACTGGCCGCCAACCGGATTTTGCTCCAACATCTCGGTATACCTTGTAGTCAATATTCAGGGCATACATGTACTTTCAAACCAGGATGACTTCCTCCTATTCTTTTTAAGGATGCAACAAATTGATGTTAATACCCTTTCTATGGAGCAGATAGCCAAACACACCTACCTGGCTGAGCCATATGCCTTTTTTCCCCTGCGTTTTGGGATAACGCCCTACGGCTCCCCAGGGCCTCTCTAATGCACAGGAAGCTCCCAGCAGCTGAGTACTTCAACTGGTTTCTTCTGTGGAAGAGCTCCATTAAACTCTGCCCGCAGAGTTGCACAAAAGCTTCAGGATACTGTTGAATCACAACTTCTGTTGCTAAATCTTAAGATTATGAGCATGACACTCTGTAAGGAACTTCTGCAGAGTGTACTGAATTAAACCCCAGAATTTTGCTTTAGTGAGTGGCAGCACAAGAGAGAAAAATAAAGTAGTTCAATTCACGAAATAATCAGTGGCTAATCCTTTCTGAAGACT
Organism: Nycticryphes semicollaris; assembly: GCA_013400055.1. NCBI lineage: Eukaryota > Metazoa > Chordata > Aves > Charadriiformes > Rostratulidae > Nycticryphes > Nycticryphes semicollaris. The sequence continues at coordinate 632,063 of VXBJ01003355.1, read as the reverse complement.
TGTACATGTGTGAGGTAGAGGGGGAGCAGAGGCTGAACTTTATTTCTTTCCCACACAACCAGGAGCACTATGGGATAGCTCTAGTGAGATCCATTTTTTTTCATGGTATTGCTACGCCTTGCTGCAGAGGGATGGCAGGGGGGTGATGCAGCACGGAGGGATACTGTGATCATAAGGTGACCAAGATAAGTTGGGATATGGGATGACCTGCTACTGTTTCCTCTGAAAATAGCAAGTATTTGCCATATACATTCATACATCCAAAATTTATTGCTGATTCTGATTTGGCTCAGCATCTGCTCACTGCTTAGTAAGGCAGACAGTGTCTTTGGCAAATGCAGCTGCTGAAGTTTAACGAGTGTCCACTGAACACGTTCAGACTTTCCCTTCCCCATGGTCTTTCACTTTCATTGGTTGGAGCATTTTCACACACATACAGGACTTTCCCACAAATCAGTCTCTTTTGACCACTTTAAAAAGCTCAGTGGAGGCATGGAAATGTTAGAGCTTCTCAGCAAAAAGTCTAGAGATATTTTCTTTGCAAAATGGGAAGGGTAATTTTTGAATTTTTCTTCTCTCAATTTTAAAGGATGATGAATTTTTTTGTTCTTGTTGTTGATCAAATTTTAGAAAGGATTTCAATCAGAGGTAGGCTTTTGATACAGAAAACCTTCTTACAACTCTCATTGTAGCATGTGACTGACTTTTGATTCTGTACAGAAACATGGAAAAATCTTAGTAAGTATAATTAAAGTCTGCCAAAAATAAAATTCCACCTTTCTGGGAAATGTAACGATTTTCAATTTTGCTTTGGTTAAAATATTTTAAGACTTGTTTTAATTGTGGAACCCCACATACAAGTTTGAAATATTTAATAGAAAATAATTCCCAGAGCTTGCTTGTTTTGGAGCAATGACATAATTTTTGATCTTGTCAAAGAGGTTAGCACATTTAAAATCTGGTATATAGAAAACTGTATGCACGTTATGCTGAACAGTATTTCAATATAATACCAAAGCAAATTAAGAATCAAGACATTTTTGATCTTATAAAACAAAAAGTTCAAATTTTTCCTTGTGGAACATTTAATTTTAGAATTATTACCCAAACTGTGTGTCGGGCCCAGGAAGAAGAAAGTTATATTTTGATGAGGGAAGAGCTAACATCCAAGAAAATGCTGGTGATTTCAAAGTCTGGAAGAAACCTGGAAGCAACAGAGAAGTGGGTGGATGTTATTGGCCTGTTCCTACTCCCTGGTGCTGTGGTTGTCTGGGAAGACTGGGCTCAGCACTGTTGGGGTTATGGTCAGTTTGTCCTGCTGAAACGCAGGGCTCTCAGGCCTTGCTCCTTCTTCTCTCCATGCCAAAGGAAAGACTTTGGCTTGTTTCAATGGGAATGAACTGTGTCCTGGAAATTACTGCTGCCTGTCATGCTGAAAGGAACACTGCATTCCTGTGAGAGCATCGAAAACATCTGGCCCTCTGAGAAAAAAGAAGCTATTCCTACACATTCAGGAGCAACTCTGCCAAGTGATGTGACTAGTTTATATTACTAAGATGTGCCATGAACACCTCAATTTTGACACTACTAAGAGTTGTCAGTCTAACCCATGAATGCCCTTTCTGTACTAATTATTACCAGCATTCTACAGCATGATGTATGACCCATTTGGGCCAGATCTGGAACAGATGTGCATTTTGCTCTGAGAACTCTTGATAAGGTCAGAAACTGGCATTTATAATTTTGGGAAATAATTCTATAATGGAACTGAGTCCCCTGCTGCAGATAATAATGAAGTAACTGTATTATTCAGCAGACTTTTAGATTTTATGTGGGTCTAGTCTTTGGTTTGTTATGAGAAAACACATGGAACTAGTGAAGAATTGAGGATTTGTGCAAGATCAAGCAGCAGTGGAGCAGAGTTTCTCTGGATTTTATCCCAGATCTCATATGAAAAGTAAGATTCAAAGCACAGTCACAGACATGAAACCAACTCACTGAGGTTCTCTAGGAACTCGCTGGGACCCTATGAACTCTTTCATCTCGTGCAGTTTTGTATTTCCACAAAATTCAGAGCTAACACATGTGAATCACCTTCCAGCTGGGGATTGCTGTCACTGAAAAATTAGCTTCAGTAATCACTAGAGCCAGCAAGGAGAGCAGCCTTTACAGGAGAAATGTGGGGTGCATATCAGAACTGATATCACCACAGCCTACACTGAAACCACGATTGCCAGTCTCAGAGTGAAGCAAACAACTTTGCCAGTTCTTCGAGGATGAATTCTAAATGATTCTGTCTGGGCCCAGACACATGCTGACACAGCAGTTGTCTCCAGACATGGCTTCTAGGCTCCACAGGTGTGTTTTGTAAAAGAATAAAAATACATCAGGGTGATAGCTTTCAAACCTCATGAAAATATGACAGGGACTATGACCTCAGAGACTACAATGTGCTTCTTCCTGAACTGCCACTGATGGGACATTCATACAGTTCTTGTCAGGGTCTGTTTCTCAAGCCAGTAATGTCGATTTTCCAACCTGCCTTCCTTCATGTTGCAGACTGTTTTTTCATTTTATTTTTCATCTGTCATTTAGTTTTTCATTTTTCACCTCTCACAAGGGAAGAGCGAGTTTCAGGATCAGAGTGATGATGTTAATCTTAAGAAGCAGCAACGCCAGAAAGAATAAGGCTGGAAGAACACAGTAAATTCAGTAGTGATGGATGCCCAAAACTATAAGTGAACTTAGATTATAAAATAATGATTCCCCTCTTACTACCTTAAGAGTTTTGTATTATTAATTCCAGTAACCAGAGCAGAATGAGCTCTACACAGTGCTGATTAGAAGAAGAAAATGAAAAATGGAAGTAAAAATGACAAAGCAAAATGATATTATTTTCCAGTTAACACACTGATGTGGCAGTGTTGTCAGCGAACTCATCGTTATTCATTCCTCTCCCTCACTCCATTAACTCACAAATCCCAGGGAATTCACCACCCCATCACACTCCTTTGAAACCTTCCCCGAATGTATGCATAAAAAGCACTGTCCAATCCAAGGAGTCACATCACGCCTGGTTTATAGTCTCCTGCTGTGCCACTGGATGCTGTAGCAGGTCCTGCTGTCTGTCCAAAACTGCTGTAGAGCGCTGCTGTGGGCTGTGAACCAGCTGCTGCATTGCAGACCGGGAATGACAGCTTATCAGGAGGGAGTTAACGTGATTCCTCGCTCTCTAATTTGTAAAGTGCTTTGGGGTTCCACTTGGTGAAGTCTGCTATCTGAATGTGTGATTGCTACATCTTAAAGGTTACACAGCAGAGCACTGCTGGGTCCCAGTGCTTCTGATTTTTCTGCTGCTTCTTGGGGAAGGACATCTGTGAATGTCTGGCTGTGTCTGAAGACTGAAAATGGGGGTAAATGGGTCATTTGGCTGCTGTGAGGGATGCCTTGTGCCCCACTGATGGCAGCGCAGGGAAGGTCCATGCAGGCTACAGAGTCACCTAAGAGAGAAAATTAAGGGGAATTTGGTTTGCCCAGGGGGAGAAAGTGGACAGCTCTGGCTTATTGAAGGCTGAAGCCACAATTCACCTCAATCATGAATCTTCATGAATGCCTTCTCCGGCTCTGCTGAGCAGCCCTGACTTGTAATCAACTCCCCCCGCTGCAATGTCGTGTCCCTGCACCCCCCTTACTCCCTCCCAAGTCCGAATTGAGAAGAGGCTGAGAATTTGTCTCGCTCAAGCCCTCGCCAGGGCCACGAGTGTCAGCTGCTCTGTCTGATGACTGGCGTGCTGATTATGCACCTATCCAGACACATGGAAACTCTACAGGGAAAAGCTCCCCAATACACACACATTTGTAATCTCTTGTGAATAGAGTCCTAAGTGCCCATTAACTATTGCTCAATTACACGGGAACTCTGCAGAAGTAAATATGGCATGCACATGAATATCAATTAAAGCCATTATGATCAGTGTGGTCGTGAGTCAGGAGGGAAATGTGCATAATCTTGACAGAATAACGAAGACACGCTTCATTTTACTCGTGTGGATTGGAATAGTATGTTAAGCTAATAAAAGCTTTTGCATTTTTAAAAATAGTTTAACAAGCCCAGAATAGTTTGGAATCATATCCATCTGTGATTTCAGTTGTTAAACTTAGCTTTGAAGTTCTTTTTTAAAAGACAGAGGGAAAAACCTCTGCTGCTGAGCCTGTAATTGCTCAATTTCCCTTTCTTCCTTCACTTGTTTGGCATTCATAATAGCCTTATCCTACCTAACACCACACAGGTACAACCAGCAATGAGAGAGTTGCACAAAAACAGGTTGATAGCTGAAAGACCAGGCACAAATGCAGAGCACTGGACTGGCAAGCCATTTCAGCTGAGAGCAAAGGCGTTCTTACACTCTGGCAGCTGAGCATTTGTGCTGGGGGATCTTATCCTGAAACTCCTACCCACCCAGTGTCTGACCAGGGGCAAATCGCAAGCTGAGACCACTATCTCCGATGTAAATGCAAGGTGTAAAAGAATGGTGCTGCATGGCAATGAAGGTTTCTTAATAAGGGATACCTTCACTGTCATGGACTTTTACCTTGGGAGAAGAACAACTGATGTACAAGTTCACCTGGGGCAGGCTGATTTCAACAGCATTTATGGGACTATCCCAACGTAATTTTCCTTGTCAATGGTTGTGGCCTCATTTTTACCCTGATGGAAAGTTCAATGCAGTGTTGAAGACTTCCCATATAATTTTATTTTGCTGACCCAAGCTATCCTAGCATGCTCTCACAAGTGCAACTGAATTTTGGAAAGCTGTTGTCTCACAAAGGATGATATAAACTCCTCAAGCCAAAATGTGGAGTCGTGTCCGTCATCTGTCTCAGACCATTGTCCAAGAGGCCTAAATACAACTTTAGCAACACATGCTTATTGACTAAAGTGCATTCATTCCAGCTTAAACTTATGACCAGATTTTCATTATTTTGAAATCAGCTGTGATGCCTAAAAAGACGCAACAGCCTTTGCAACTGTGGTGCTAAACTGGACGTGGCCAGTGAATCATAGAATCATAGAATGGTCCAGGTCAGAAGGGACCTCTAGGGTCATCTAGTTCAACCTGCCTGCAGTTAGCCGGGATACCCCCAACTAGACCAGGTTGCCCAGGGCCTCGTCGAGCCTCACCTTGAAAATCTCCAGGGAAGTAGCCTCAACCGCCTCCATGGGCAACCTGTTCCAGTGGTCCACCACCCTCAGAGTAAAGAATCTATTCCTAATATCCAGTCTAAATCTACTCTTCTCCAGCTTGAAGCCATTGTCCCTTATCCTGTCACTGCAGACCTTTGTAAACAGACTTTGTAAACAGTGAAGGCCAGGCGCTGACCATCCACACTGTTATTTGATGTCTGGGCATTACTGGGGATTAACATGGGTCAGAAGCTCTTCCTGGTAGACCTGGATGGTTTTGCCATGGGGATGAGAGTCACTCTCTGAACCCCAGTTTGCTTTATTTACTAGGATGTAGCCATGTTACATACTCATACTCTAAAGAGGAACAGGGTAGGGATTTAAGCACTTTTCTGCTGTGGTCCATATAGTTTAATTATTAGCAACTTCCCTGGCACATTTTTGGCCCATACCATCATGCTTCCACATGATGCCCAGACACAACACAGGCAACAGCACTAGCCAGGGACTGTTCCCAATAGGCAGGATGGAAAAATGAGGATGTAGCCATACAGTTACAAGCCATGCCTTGCCACTTGCCATCAGGGCAAAGAACGGGCCCTGGTCCGTTTTATGTACTAGGATAGATGTAGCCATAGAGACTGGAATGTTTGTACTGCCTTTAATGAAATGTAAATTGTGTTTCATGGCAGTTCTCACAACAGTCTAAATCTGTCGGATCAGGGTGATGTCTGACCACTGGAGTCAGAGACTGGTATGTAGACTGAAAATGTATGTTGATGCATCTGTGTCAGGAAGGCAGGTAATTACACTGGATGCAGTACAAGTGGGCTGATGGACAACATTGTATTAAATAAAGCAAACAGTCTAGTTTCTGAGTGTAATGCAAACTTGAGCTTGCAATAGTTTCAGAAAACAAATTGTGACAGTCCTGGGGGACTTCTTTAGAACTATTGTTTTATTCTTTAGAATTATTGTACTGGAAGAATACTTAAACATTTTAATATAATTATTTTAATTTTGATCTAGTTGAGGTAAGAGCCGTAAGATTTTAGAGCTGTGGGCACATTTAGATAATCTACCAATTTGCAGCAATGCATATAGTTACATCTACAGATTAAAAAGAAGTTATATAGTTCAGCAAATAGAGCCAAAAAAAGGAAACATGAGTAAGTAAATATTATGAAATCTGAAGAAATGTCAGCTAGCCAAAAGAAAGAAGGTATGACTGTATATGATGGCATACTGAGGAACAATTATTTCAGCCCAAACCTCAGCCTGTGTCTGCAGAAATATATTTTTATATAAAAGGACTAGAGTAGGATGCATCCATTGCTATTCATTGCTAAGCAATATGCTTTCTGTCTTATGCTAGGGTTGTGTGCCACAGATAGTGCGATGCCAAGTGCTAGGTCTTCAGGCTTTTCCAGGCAAATATTAACCAATTACACTACTCAGATGTCTTTGCTGGACTGGGGCCTCATTGTCTACAAAACAGAACCTTTCAGTAGCAATTTTTGACAAACTTGTATAGTCCTGTTCTCTAAGTGCCCAGGGGAGGCATTGGGGTCTATCACTAGTTACCACCTTAGGAAGGGATGGACTTGAGATACTGAGAAAATCTAGCACAGGGGTGCAGAGCTTTGACTCTCATTGGTATTACCTGACTTTGGGGGTTAAACCATTCAGACTTTTACCCTCATATAAGTAATCAAATAAAACATTTATAATATCCCTCTCCCAGGAAAGGGTTAAATTTAATTAGTTAATATGAAAAGCACTATGGAGATGAAAAGTGTTCTGCTGTGTAAGTACTGACTATTAGCCATTATTAGGTCCTTTCTTGGTTTTCATCCATTAGTCCAACTAAAAGTCAATGCAAATTTTTTTTTGTTATAGGCAGGGGTGTACCAATTTAAACCAGCCAATTCAAAGTATATTTAACAAGTAGAATTGATACATTTTTAATAGCTCATAGCAGGTTTGTGGCAGAAGGGGCAGAAAGTTAATTTTTGTCTCTGCTTCTTTAAATTAATAAGATGTAATTTGCGGTAAGGGACAAAGTTTCCTAAGGAAATCATTGTGTTGGCAAGGCTGGTTAAATAAAGCGTCCTACAGGAGCTAGGTAATAAATAAAAACCCTGCCTTCACAAGGCTTTGTCACTGTCTGGAAAGCAGAGAGAGGGAGAGAGAGAGAGACTAAAATAATTAAAGGTGCTTATTCTAGTGTAGTAGCTCAGTAAATGAAGTATGCTTGGATTTTCCCTTCACAGGAGCTAAATCTATGACCTTCTGTACCAGAGGAAAGAGTCCTTTGTGTTCTGAGCTCTAATAGCCTTACCATGGTTTCATTTCTACCAGGGTCCATGAAACACTTGTTATATTTATTTTCATTACTTCCATTCTTTCTCTTTTGCAACAAGCCGTTAGTTCAATATTTAAGGAAAGAGTAGATTGGTTTTGTTTTTTTTTACCTTGATGGTCTGTATGCCTTTATGTCTTTGGTTTATCTCCTGTGTTTCGGAATGTTTCTTTTACCTTGTGGAATACTGTTAGAAGTCTCTGTACAAAAGCAAAAGCTGTGGTTGCTATAGCAATAACCAATCTGATGAAGCTGTGACCTAAATCATGACTGAGAAAAATAGTACCTTTTCTGTATCACTGCAGTTACTGCTTCCTTGGATTATGCTACCCTTATGCGGGATTTATTACCTAAAATGAACTCTTTGGCTCCAGGATACAAGAAAAAGTAAAGTGATACTTCCATAACTATAGAGTTGAGCTGAAATTTATAGGTGAAAAGGACTTCTGCTCTTGGTAGCACACATGTAGCTAGACCTTAGTGCAGCACAATCTATTTCTTGAAAATCCAGGGAGCTTTGACTGCTGGAAGATACTTAAATCAACGTAATGTACAGATCAGATTTATTGAGCGTTTCAGAACCAGCAACTTGCCCAATTTTTCGAACTCTACTTCTGCCATGACGTATAGTCATTGAGTAGGAAAGCAGGGAAACATTCTCTAGGAGCAGTTGCTGTCTTTCTTGCTGAAAATCTGGTGAGGAAATTGGTGCAGGCATTCGAGGACCATCACATAAAATGCAAAATTGGTGGGTTTTAATTGTCTCTGACCACCAATGAACCCCTTAACTGTAGGAGCTACATATGAATTAATTTCTTCACATGCTTTACTCTCACAACAGACCAAGTGTAACAGAGTAGCTGATATAATGAAGGATAGGATGTAGCAGGATTTATCCTATTGCACTTCTGAAGATTACGCTTTGAATCTACACTTATTACCTAGGCTCCCTCTATAGTCATTGGGAAGTGTAGGGGAGAGATATATATTTTTCCTATCCTAAACAGGCATATGGGATAGATAGGGTGAAAATTTAGAAGACCATCTCTGTCTCACTGTGGACTATGGAGGGAGCTTTGACAGCTTGCTTAAGGCAAACACCTGACTTTTAGATGGCTGCAGTTACATGAGCTGAACTCCATTGGTACTAAAGGTACTGTACAGGAAATCTAGTATGGATAACCATTGCTGTCATAATAACATGGGGGGAGCAAAGTGGTCAGATCTTCAGCTTTAACAGCAGCAGCTTGCCCTGAGCTCTACCAAAACTGAGAATAAGAAATGACTGAGCTGCAGGAAGGTGGGAGTAGCAATATTGAAATTACTTGTATTGGAGAGGATGAGGAGTGGGAAGTTGGCAGAGTTAACTAAATCAGCTTCTCTGGAGCAGCAGACGCAGGTTGGCAACTGTGACTGCATTTAGCCTGACAAGTAGCTAGCTAAGAGGTACTTGTGCTGTTATTACCAACCCTGCTAGTCCCTTGCCCATCCTTGTGCTATAAACCCAAGTGGATAAATCCCAGGGATCAAAAGACATTTAAATTTGTTTGATGATGCTCATTGGGAAATCAAAGTTGCTGTCTTTGCTGTCAGAGATTTGGACTGGAGATGCACAAGCAGTGAAGAAGCCTGGCTGCTGAACTATTTGGAGAGATCTAAAATTACCCATTTCTTATGGCCACCTGGTCTCTTCAACATCTGCTGCATGCTTGGCTCAGAGACTGCCTGCTCTCTGAAATCACACCACACATGACATGATGTGTTAGAAGTAGTGTGACACAGCAGTGACATTTAAAGGGACATGAGCTGGGCTGTCAGCTTTTCTAGGATGCATGCTCTAGCGCTGTCCCACTTTCAGTTGGCTGCAATTTACAAATTAGATCATTTGTGACCATTTGCAATTGTCTTGGGGTAGATGACCATAGTTTCATGAGTGGTTGGGTAGAAACAGGAGTCACTTGTAGTGCAAGGACTTAAGAATCCCTTTAATTTTGCAAAAGCTCTTTCACCTCCTCAGCACTCATGTATGATTGATGGTGGTGCATTTATGAACTGGAAATTATGTGGCTATTGGCCAATGTGCAATATGATAAAATATTACAGTGAGGAGACTTAATATTTCACAGCTAAAGAAGCTGAGAACTGACTCTTGCTGGAAGTGGCACCCAGATACAGCCCTAACTGAGAACAATAATCCAAGTGACAAAATCAAAAGGATCAAGGGTAAAGCATCATTGTGGTTGGGCTGCAGGACCAATACTAAAGAAAAAATATTCAGCTACTCCAGCAGCTGGTTGTGGTGTTGCAGTCTTCTGATGTCTTTTGACCACTTCTTCAAGAGTCCTTTTCAAACAGATGCTCCCCATAATCATTTGCTTAACTTTGACTGTTTTAGGCCACAGCACTTTTGTGCCTACATCAACCTCCTGTTTAACCTACAACAAAGGACAAAAATTGTACATATCTGTGCCACAGGAAAAAAACCTGGAGACATCAGGGACATCAGGAGTATCTTACATCCCTGGAAAAAGAGAGGATTTTTTTTGGGTTTGCCCATTTGACCCTGAGGAGTATGTTTTTGTTAAAGCTGCATCTATTTGACCAAATCATGTGTACCTGAGGCAAAGGGGTTTTCTGGTTGTAAACATGCCCAATAACCTTTTTAAAAACAGTTTCAAGCTCCATTTGTGACTCCTGTTCAGCTTAAAACAGCTAATGTGTAGCCGTTTCCAACCACTGGCGGCCTTCCCTTTGCTTCTTTCTTGCATTGCTTCTTTCTGCTCTCTTTGTGAAGACGTTCTTTAAAATGCATTTTGCTGTATTTGTAAGTATTAAATGCTTTAAAAGTATTTAAAAGTATTCTTTACCCCAAAGTCGACTCTGATGACATATGGGGAGAGCCTGAGATTACAAATCCTCTCAGTTTTTCTAATCCGTGTGCTTTGTTTCATATTTGCCTTTCCTAGATCAGAGCAAATAGGTGCAGAGATTCACCTGGTCTTGTGTTCACAGTCCCCTTTGGGGATCCTTAATAGACAAGAGTTCATATGCATGAGTACAGAATGAGATGTCTTCTTCCAAGAACTGGGACTCTCCATTTTTATCCACTGTCTGTTAGAAGCAGAATTTCCTTCACTGCTCAACCTCTTCCTTTATATTGTGGCTGCAATATGCCATTTCAAAAGTGTCATCACCTTTATCTTTTTACATTCTGATCTAGTCTGTAATCAACACTAGCTTCAGTGACTCTCATTACTAGCTCTTGAAGTGATTCTTCAGACTCAGCAAGAACAACATCATCATCAGATTACAGCATCTGCTTCCTCCAATTTCAGTCTTGCCACTGCAGCCAACAACAACGATGCACATTTGCATTTCAGTGCACAGAGGGAGCTGATGCTGTGCCACCGTGCAGCCCTGCTGGACTTTCTTCCTGCCCGTCAGCCCCTGTGCAATGTCCTTTGTTGAGTCTTTCTTTTCACTTGTGTCTGGTCACGTACAGCACGATAAATTATATAAATGTGTAAGAAAGCCTCCGCAGATATTGAGATGTATGTGTAGCATTCAACTGCTCCTTTGTGTTCTATAACACAGATCCTTTTGCACTGGGTTTTTTTATAATTTTTTTTTCCCCCAGCATTATTCTAAAAGCTAATTTACATCATTGTCATGAGTAAACTAGTCTGTGTTTTGTTCTTTCTGTGCTCAATTTTGCTTTCATATTTTGTAGCCCCTTTCTCCAAACACTAAGCCTGTTTTTTCTTCGTGTGTTTGAATAGCAAGTGGAATTATTTGGCAATGTGCACATCCTCTCAGACTCCCCTTCTCTGAGTGCAGAATGAGTTTAGTGTCTCTCATTAAGTCCCATAGCCGCTGCCCTGTTTTTCCACAGAAGTTTTCAGATCTTACGGGAAATCTTGATACCAATCTAGCACTAGAGTGTTCTCTTCAGGTTCACAAAGAAGGCAGGCATGAGAATATTTGAAGCATGCAATGATGACTATTTGAGTTAGTGACTCCTCTGTCTTCCTGAAAGAATAATTCAGATAAAGGATGAGACAAGAGGTTCTGATGCTGAAATCTTATTCTGATACATGAAAAGACTTAGTTTGACCTTTTTGTTTGTTTGGTAATAGCATATGCACTGACTTAATTTTCTTTATCTCTACAGTACTAAACAGGAAAGAAACTTCATAAAACAGATGTACAAGTCTTGAAGGCAGGGTCCAGTGCAGATTCTGAGATGTCCTGTTGCCACTCTCAGCGTGTGTTTCATCAGATTTTGCTGTATCCTCTGTACAACTTCTGTGAGAGAGATGAAGAGCTCCAAACCATCTTCAATAAGTTAAAAAACATGGACAACGTGGAACTGGTTACATTGGTTCCTAATGCTCAGGTTCATAACCAGACAGGACATAACAACAACAACAACAACAACAACAATAATAATAACAATAATTTTTATTTATATATAATAAAATTATTATTATTATTATTATTATTATTATTATTATTATTATTATTATTTGCAAACAGAGCTTTAGGTCTACTCTAGCACCAAAGGAGCAATTTTAGATCGAGCTAATCAGTCATTGAAGAAATTGTCTTATTGTAGAAATTAAATGAAATCATTTGACTTAGGTGGGCAGCATCTAGGAGCACCCAGTCTTGCTTCTCATGTAATGCAGGCTGATGACTTTTGACAGGAGATAATTTTTACAATTTCTTTGATTCTTTTTAAACCACTTCATTGTCTATTGAGGCACTGAAAAATTAAAACCTCACTGGATATTTCTATTAATTTCCCTCATTTTACCATTTTTGTTTTGTTTCCAGAGGCTGCAACATTTATAGTTTCTTTTACGGTCCAATTCTACCATATCCATTCAGCTCTTGTAGAACCAAAATACTAAATCAAAGTAAATTTCTGACAATCAGACAATGAGTGTTTTTGCTTTATACATCTTCATATGCTGAGCCAAATTATAAGCACATTTAAGCCAGCCTGCAGATTAACTCCCAGAAGAAAAGAATAGGACAAATTCAGAAGACGGATAACTAAGCTCTAGCTTTTTACTTTTCTTATCAAGTTTGTATTCAACACTATTAAAGGCTGACAGTCAGTGCTTCCAAGTGCAGCCCTGGTTTCTTCTCAGCAGTAAACTACGCTAGAGGCACATTGGTACAAGTGTTAATAAAGTATTAATAAATCCTCACCATGTGGGAGTAATATTGCAGGGTAGGCATTGATAGAGAGTGCTAGGTCACTTACAAGGGCTGGCTGGGATCCATGTGCTCACCTGTCATCTCTGGATGACAGCTAAGAAATAGGTACCAAACTCTAACACAGGGGGCTTTAGCATTTCTTAACATACTTCTTAACAGAAACAACAATTCTTTATACATTATTTCAAATATTCGCCTCATGTAAACATTATCTTATTTTACAGTAGTTGTAAGAAACATATTTACTATCAGAAAACAGAAGAGTCTCAATAAATAAAATAAAATAAACCCCCAAACCCACAGAAAAGCAGAAAAGAGAAATAAGACAAGCAGATGACCAAAGGGAGAAATTCTTGTATGCAGCAACATGTAGAACATACTTTCACTACAAGATGAGGACACCTGAGGATTTGGGCCTCCAGTCTACCTTCTCCTGGTGTTCTCTTGCTGTAAGACCCATGCCTGAACATAATATCCAAAAAACCTCAGGCTTCCAATGGCTGTATTTGCCATCAAAAGAAATATTAAAGAGCTTTTTGCAAGATTTCTGGTCTGATTCAGTTAGTGCCAGAAGGTTGAATAAAGTTTAGATAAGCAACCTGAAGAAAATGTAACTGTAAATATCTATTGTTTATCTATCTTTCTAATAATACCTGGCTTATTAGATAATGACTTTGGGGATTGTTGGTGTTTTCTAGTCAGAATCACTGCTATTGGAGGCTAAATTCCTGAAAAGAAATGTAGCTACACTGAGAATAGAAAACTGTATCATGTGAACAAACTCATTCAGAAAATAAAAATAATCTATCTACAGCAACTTAACAGAAAGTGACAAGTACAAGGGATAATGGTATCCACACGTGGAGATAAATGGTGGTACAAGGTGATGAAGAAAGATGGGTTATTTTGGTCGGGTTCAGTGATCTGGTCACACAGAGAAACTTACAATTTCTTTTGCAATATAGTGCACTTGCTTTTTCATGCTCTACCTCTCGGTTCATCCCACTGCAATTAATTGGGTTATACTGGCATAGGATTAGAAGGATGGACCAGAAAACCAGCACTGTTGCAAGTGAAGAATGGGGTGTCACAAAGGGAATGAACATTCACGATCTTAAAGCCAAACGTAAAGTATAAATCTGATGAATTAGAAATCCTTTTGATTTAGAGCCCAACAAGAAATGTACAGCTGTAAAGTCTGTGTCAGCTCATACCAATATTTCATTTTGCCAGTTGAGGATAATTTAAATTCCATGTATTGCTAAAATTAAATGTAGACTTGGGCAGAAAGTGAAAAAAATTGAATGTTGGATACCACTGTGCTAGACAGAGTTGTAGTTAAGGGCAAGACACATGGAAGGGTGCAAAAGCAATTAAATGTGTGGTTGTCAGTAGGCAGAGAATTTGAGAATTCTTTGCATGACAGGGACAAGAAGAGGAGGTTATTAAGGCACGTGCTATTTATTTTAATATTGTTCACGATCTGTATTGTACTAAAATTATAAATAGGCTAAGTGTGAGTGACCCAGAACAGTTTGGCTTCTGTCCTAGCTGGATTTAATCGCAGTTCATGGTGTCCTCCTTCCTACTCATTTGCTGCCTTCAGCAGCAGCACTGCCAACATCTGAGATTTCTCTCCTGAGGCTCGCATCTAACCTTTTGCTTCAACATTTATCGTTCAGGTCCTGGAGTCATATGTTTTTCATGATATATGGTTTTTTTCGGGGGTGTTTAAGTAGCACCTTGTTTTGCCAAAAGATCCTCACAGCTGTATTTCATGCCCATAGGCATTTACAAAATTGCACTGATATAACTGTCCTGGGACAGTGACTCCATCACTTTGCGTAAGCTGCATCAGCTAGGTCTCAGTGAGTGGCCAGCTGGAGGTAAAGGTTACATTGATCTAACAATATCCTTTTAAATTCACATGTTAGGTTATGCCAAAAAATAATCCCATGTAGGCAAGACCTACATTTTTAGTCCTTAGGGCTGTAGAGAAAACATGACTCAAGTGTATTGAACAGGCTTAGATACCAGGAGGCAAATAAAAATAACCCCAATTGCAGTATTATTATTATTTTTTTCAATTTCATTATTTTTGTGCCAATCTCAAGGTTTTGGGGGCCTGAACTCTGAAATTGGGAACCCTTGGGGATGACAGATATGTTGACTATAATTAGATGGTATAATCTTTGGGACAGGGACTCTGCCTACTTATGTGTTCATACAGAACTCAGCACAAGGAGGTGCTAACCATATACTGGCTTTATGGTCCTACCACAGTGCAAAAAGAGGACTAATATTAATGTCCACATCCCACCCATCCCATTTCTAGGTGCACATCTGCTACACATCCACATCCTCTGCCCATTTCCCTTACTCAGACCAAAGTTGCATCCTCCCACTCTTTGTCCTTATTTTGACTTTTTTTATGACTCTGTGACACTCTTAAGTCTTTGGGGCACAAATGGCATGTATCTTTCTGTGAGCCTGAGCAATGTATGGATGTGTCAACAGGTGTATTTATACACATGAACCACTGTAAGCTCACAAACTACAAGGGAAGATGAATCATGCTAACTCTACTGCAAGGAAAAGGGCAAAAAACTTAACTTTTGGTGCCTGCCTAAATTTATCTTTTGTTATTTCCTGTAGGATGAATGTTACCCTTGTGCAGATGGTTCACATAAGCCCCTGCACGTCACTGAAATCATAGGTAATTGATTAACATGTGGCTGTAGAGCTGTGTATGTTCCAGTTAATGTCCCATGTTTCTGTAGTAGTGAATTATTACATTTCTTAAATGTAAGGAGCTTCCTTTTGCCCAGAAAGCTACAATTACACCAGAAGATACAGGTCTAGGGTTTGATGCAACTGGTCTGGTGCAGCCCACTTTTTTATGAGAGACCTTGTGAAGTAGTATTTCCTACTACAGTTTCCAGCCCCATATCTCACTATTCCTGTAAGAAATGCATATGGGCATTCCTAGGAGCCAGGTATTTTCTTTCAGGACCACTTATTTAGAGAACTTAGAGGACAAAGTACACAACCACATGTATGAGGCTAGAGGAAAAAAATCTACCAGGTTCCTGAGTTGAGGTAACTTTCATCTCAAGTGCTCTGCACTTGTACGTAAGAGTCTCCTGAAAGTAAGTACCAAAGCTGTGCTCAAAGACTACTCCATCTTTAAACAGAGACGTTTCACAGCATTTGTCAAATGGAGAAATTACTTTTCTGGAAGCAGGTGTTTAGTAGACAGACTTGAGGGAAAATTTATCCCTTTTCATGAGCTCATAGAAACAAAAATTAAAGGTAAGACTTTGCCAGCATTTGAGCTGGTTGCAATTCAATCCAATAACAGTCCTCCAACCTCTTATTTTCATGATATACTCTTCACAGACATTAAAGTATGCAAAACTATCAATGCAAGTGTTTGTTTTATTATAACAATTTTATAGGACTGATTTCAGTATTTCCAGTGTGTTTAGGAAACTTCAAAAACACATATTTTCTGCCAGACTGAGTGGGCATAGTTAGTATAAAGAACATTGTGAACTGAATTAATGCTTTGATGAACTCATCACCTTTACCTTTTCCCGAACTCCCCTGTTCTTCTTCTATACTGAGAACCAGCACAGCATTTTCTTTTAAAGACCTCACTTTTAAAATAGTCCCTCAACAAATTTTATGGAAAAAGATCAAAACTCAATCCATTGAAGAGTAAATGCAGGCAATCCCATATGTAGATGTTTTTCACACCATCGGTATCAGTAATAGTGATTTTTTCCCTATCAGCACCTAAGAGAAATCTTATGTGTTGCACTTAATAACTGCTGTCTTTATAGTGGCTGGGGGAGGGCAAGCATTGTGTTTTGGTGTGAATGATTTCTTCAGCAGTAATAAAAGGTGGTATTAAAATGTCGCTGCAGTCATTTAAATGGCTGTTTTCTAGGAAATGAATGATTTTTGGAGTTCACAGTCCTTAGCTGTTAATAATAACTGAGCTTGTTCTGTTGAAGAACAAGTTAAAATGGCATTTTGACAATAACTCTCCATTACCAACCAACATTTGCCTTCTGTTCACTTTGTGTAATTATCACAATTTTTCTGTTTTGTTAATCTGTTCTGGGGTGATGATAGCAAAAGCTCAGGGTTCTCAAGGACTAAGAAATACTAATTTTTTATTCCTCTTCAGGAGCTGCAGCTTTTGCAGTTCAGCTCCTTCTGGCAGTACACTTTCCTTGGGAGTGTTTTAACACTCTCATCTCAGGTGCCTGATCCCAAGCACCAGAGGCCAGATACTGTGCACAAACAAGTGCAAAGGTCCAGCAATGGAGGTGACTACATATTGTCCTCAGGCTGAGCCTTGTACAGGGCAGCCTGTGAGCAGCAGTGATCAATAAACCTGGTGATGCACCTACTGTTTTGGCAGTTGGAGAGTGTGTGTGTGTGTTTGTGTGTGTATGCACGTCCATGCATACACAATCTCCATTACAGTAACTACAGAACTCTCGCGCTAATACCTGGAAAGTAGGATGTGTTCCCACTTCTCTGAGAAGCCAACCAGCTCAAAGGAACTGGAGCTGAAAGAAAAAGTCTGACCCACAAACTGGATACGTAGGAATAGGCTGAATGAAGGATCAGAGAGGTGTGGAAGCACCGGAGACCCCAGGAAACCTGAAGGAAGGGCTGTGAGGAAAGTCCTAACTGCTATAGATATGTTTGTACGAGCAAGAGGAGGGAGAAGCACTTGCTGAGGCTTACCCTGACCCACTGAAGACCTAGAGAGGTCACTCTCCAACTGCTGTACTGCCTCCCCATGGGGAGAAAATGACATACCTGTCTGGGGATCTTGGGCTTTAGTGACTACCAGCACCTCCAGGAGTGCTTTGATATCTCTGCTTATGCATAGATGATCATCATAATTTTCTTAATGCCAGCACATGCCCTGGGGCAATGGTCCAAGTGCTGGGGTTTTGTGTGCCAAAATGAGGAAAGTTAATTCAACACCCTTGATAACAACAATAGTACTTTGTGCTTTTGATCTTCAAAGCACTTTACAAACATTAGCTAATTAATTAATCCTTACAATACTCCTTTGCTATTATCCCCGTTTAGCAGATGGGGAAATTGAGTCAGAGAAGTTAAATGACTTGCCCAAGGCTATGTAGAAGTTGGCATCAGGTCTGTGATGGGGAATTCCTGGCTTCTCCTTTCAAATCTCCAAAACAGCTGTGGCTGCTGCTGCTGCAGACTTGAGACTGCTTTAACTATAGACACTGGACTGATCAGCTGGGCAGGAGCACTCTGAGGTGCACCTTGCCTATCTGAGGTGGACAGGTTGAAGTGCAATCTATAGACTTGCTTTGTGGTGCCAGCCTTGGAGATTGTCAGGCTTTGTGAACTTTCTTGTGGTCCTCTATCTACACAGCTTGTGGGAAGGAGTTGACTCATGTCTGGTCAGCCTGGCCCTGGTCCTGCATATGTCTAGTGCAAATCCCCATACTCACCCCCGACATGGGGCCCTACTGAAGACGCTGCCTCTACAGGAGATAACAAAACTTTAATGGTTCTTCATAGGCAGAAGTTAGAGAGACAGAGAGAGAGGTGGGGGGAGCTGAATATAACCCTTTAAATAATTGATTGACAAAGTCCCCATATGAGGAATGAACTAAGAGGTGACAAACAAATCATTAGGGGTACAGATTGTGAGCTGAGGAAATAACCAAATTTTTGATCATAATTTTTGCTCGACCAGGTAGTTTTGTATCTAATAGGGTACTGAGGTGATAATTTCCTCTACTGCTTAGGGATAGGGTTGCTCAAGATCCATTACAAAATCAGGATAGCAACAACTTAATATCAAAGAAACCATCTTCCTATTCTGTCTCCGGGTAATCTAGGAAACCAGTCAATACTAGTATATATCAGGTATGCATTAGTCAAATTAAAGTTATCAAAAGTAAATGTAGTTTTGAAAGTATAGTTTTGTTTGCAAAACACACTTTGCAATGGATTACAGCACTTGTGATCATCGCACAGCTGCACAAAAAAATACAATATAGAATAAAATGAAGTGAAAAATTGAATAAGGAGAATCTTTACCTTCTACAGGACTCTGAGAAGTATTTTTGAGCAGAGGTATGCTAAAATAATGTGTTAGAGATATTCTAACTCTCTGAAATATGGAAAGAACATCTAAGTTAAAAAAGTAAACCCAAACTATTCCCCAAATTTGAGGGAAATTGTCAAAGAATGACAGAATGCCAAGATTGGAAAGCACCTCTGGAGCTCATCTAGCTCAACTCCTCTGCTGAAAGAAGGGTCATATAGTGCAGATTAGTGCTTGGGGTTGTTCCTCCCCATGGGTAGGACTTGGAATTTGTCTTTGTTGATCTTCATGAGGTTCCTGTCAGCCCATTTCTCCAGCCAGTCCAGGTCCCTCTGAATGGCAGCACAACTGTCTGGTGCATTAGCCACTCCCCTCAGTTTTCTATCATATGCAGACTTGCCAAGTGTGTACTCTGGCCCATTGTCCAGGTCATTAATGGAGATGCGAGACCATATTGGCCCTATAAACAACTCCTGGAGCACACAACCATCAGCTGGCTTCCATCTGAACTCCATACCGCTGATCATCCACCTTTGAGCCCCACAGGTCAGTTAGCTTTCAGTCCACTGCACTGGTCTTTTCAGCATCAGGTTGATCAGGTGTGATTTACCCTTCCCAAATCCATGCTGACTAGGCCCCACTTTATGGTTTCCAGAATTATGATTTCCAGGAGCACTTCTTTTATTGATTTGGAAGTTCTGTTGCCCAAGAGCCATGAGTTAAAAATGTACCAAAAAAGAAGGCAAGTTTTTTTCCCAAATGAAAGTAAGTAAATATACTTTTTGTGTCCAAACTTTTTGCTGCCATATACAAATTTAAAACTTCACAGTCTGCACAATCTTCGTTCTATAACTTGACTTACCTGCTGAGAAAGTCTGCTGGGAACACCTCTCCTGTGGAGAGCAGGGAGATTTTGTAAATCATGTGGAATCAGAGTCTCAGCAGTTACACTTATAGAGAAAATGAGAAGTTTTGAGCAGACAGGATTTTAACTAGGCTCTTTGCCTTCTGATGTCAACCATCATCAGTTGGCACAGGGTGGAAATGCCACCCTAGGCTATCCTCACTTATGTGAAAGACACTGCAAAACCAGACCATATAGCCAAGGTAACACAACCATCTCCTCACTTGCAGGGTTGGTCAGTGATTATGCACGAGACTGTGAACAACCCCAGGCATTTCTGTATGGCTACAAGGACATTGTTTCCAAGAATTCAAAAAAGGAGTGAGTGAGATTCCTCTTGGAAGCACACAACAAGAGAACAGGAGGCAGGGAACACACGTTGCAACAGGGGAAATCCTGACTAGATAGCGGGGAAAAAATACTCACTTTGAGGGCAGTCCAACACTGGAAGAGGGTCCAGGGAATTTGTGGGATCTCCAGCTTTGGAGATATTCACAACTCAACTGGACAAGGTCCTGAGCAACCTGATCTAACTGGACATACTTTCAGGAGGAGATTGGAATAGAAAATTTACAAAGATCCCTTCAAACCTCAACTGTTTTGCGAGACTATGAAATCTGAGTTTGAATTAGGACTCCACCCAGCCTTGGGGTAGGAATGTAGTACAACCAGGAATGTAGGGCACTGTGGTAATCTGCTGATATTTCCCAGCCTGAAGGGAAGGGAAATCATTTCACAAAAGATGGTCAGGCCAAATCCAGAATAAATGCATAGAACTTATGGCTATTCTTTATACTACCATAGCAATGGTTCAGCTGGTTTGGTAATTAAACTGCTTCCACCAATATGTTACTTCTGGCATCACAAAAATGGAAGACTTACATGATATTAAATAATTGCAACAAATCCAAATATAGTGAGAGGCAGATAGTACAAGAGAAGATAAGAGCTTTTCAAGAGATAGGAAGTGTGCCTGTTATGAAGAGCTTTATGTATAGACTTTGTAATGGTGTATTCATGTTAAAAGGAGTTCATTATGTTTTTAGTGGAAAAAGGAGCTCTTGCTAAAGATAAAAATAAATTAGTCTGGGAATTTCCTTTGTTAGAACTTGAAGCATCTCACAAAATTAATAGTTGTGTGTCTTCATGGTACTAGTGAATTTTTCTGTGGAGATGTAATGTGGTAGAGAGTTCTGATATTTCTTCTTCAGCATTCTGACAAGAAAACAACAGCTTCTTTGCTATTTATTGGTTTAGAAAGAAAGAGTAATGCTCAGCTGTTTAACCTCAGAGGTGTCTGATGGCACTTTCCACAATCAACACTGACAGTTCAAGGATGAAAGGTATGGGGTATATTCTAGTTATTGAAGGGTTAAAGAAGGTTCCATAAATAAGTTATGGATGCATTTTTAGAGCACTTTGCTAAGAACAAGAATGGCAGAAAATATCACAAGGCTGTCAAATCAGATTAAAGCCCATGTGCTCTGAGTAATCTGTGGGGAAAACTAACAAACTGTATGTTTTTCACATATTAAAGATATTTTCTTAAAATGCTGATTGGTTGAATGGACATAGAAATCCACCCTTGTTTTTTCCCCATCTCTCACAGTTTCTCTCTTGTGCTTAATTTTAAGTATATCTTACAAAATATTTGCAGCTAGCAACATATCCCAGGTGAGTGAAGACGCCATGAAGAACAAAGCTGTGGAATTGAGTGTACATATTAATCCATCAGTGTTGATAAAAATTCGTAGTATGTATCTATATTTTCTCATTTCCTCAGTAAGTTTTTCTAAACCCAGTCACTTGGGTTCCTTGAACATTTAACTTTACAATTTCTGCTGTTTCGTAGCACATAGGCAGGAAGTTTATTCTTGATCTTCTCATATCGGACTTGGAGAAATTTATATACATCCCTCAAAGGACAGAACTACTGCTACAGCAGATTGCAAGCTGTTAGTCCTTTGTCCTGAAGATCTAGTATTTGAATCATGCAACCTACATAAAAGATAAAGGTGTGATTACAGCACGTAGTGTTTTATCAAGTAACTGTGCCAAGGGGGATGCAAGGGTCATGGTAGGAAGAATAAGCACTAGCTCTGAATTTCTAGAATTGTCCCAACTGGCTTTTAGCCCAGCTGCATGTTCTGGCTGCCACTAGACTGCCTCGGCACACCCCACTGTATCCTTTCTGACTTGTTTTCCATGGAAAGAAAGCCAGTGTGTGGACTAAAAAGATGAAGCTTGACCAGGTTTTTGCTTGGGAAATAAAGCACTTGGGTGTACCGCAGGTTTCCTGAGCCCAGCTGTGTATGTGCACACTGTAAGCATAGTAACTTGTATCTGTCTTCAACCACACAACAGAACATTTAATTTTTTCCTGTGCCAGTTTTAGGGCTAAGAGACCTGCATTGGGTAATAAATCTATCTTTTACACTCACACATCAGACTTAGCTGGACTCAGGGACAACTCAAAGTGAACAAAAAACTTGATAGATTAAAAGATTTGATTGATAGATGAAAGCGCTCAGCAGAAAAAAGACAAAAGGAACAACGCAAACCTTCTCATTGAATAACACCTCATGATATGGCCCCTTGTAAGACATGTAATGTGTTAAACACTTGAGGCAGAACCTAATGAGGTAATTAAATGCATTGTAATTAGAGTAAGATGCCTACGATGCTCTTAGATCAAGTAAAGGATGTTCAAGTCAGCCTTGAATTATCTTTCTATTGGACTACATTGGAGACATATGTGAGATTTGGACCAGATCCTAAAGCTTTTTCATGCCTTTTAATTCCTAGGCATGTCTGGATAGGCACAGCTCTCCATATGACTGACAGGGGTCCAGGATATTTGTTACCATGAGGTAAAGTCCAAGAAATGTACCAGCAAGTATGGTAAAATCCTGGAAATTTATAACCAAGCTGGTATCATATGATGTCTGAAGCAGGAGATTTGACTCCCAGTGCCGTCCCACAGGACTGTTTGTGTTGGTTATTTATTTGTAGGTATTTTTAATATAAACTGAATAATGTCTTTCATTGTTCACTGCAGGGTGGCTGTGCTCCAAAAACCAGCATCTCCTAGCATGAGTGTAGTTTGTACATCAGAAGATAAAAAGTTTCTAAAAATTAAGACATTCTCTACACCTGTACATTTGCTGTATAAGTACTTTATGTACACTATATATTCTATAAGTTTTTTGCTGTAACTTAGTACAGTAACACTATATATTTTATAAAACACTGTCAAGATCAGTCTATGTCTATTTGTCTTTGATAGATTGGTCTTGGTTTTTCAAAAGCCTCCAAAGGGATTAATAAACATTCCTCTCTGAATTCTCATTCACTTCAGTGGGATAAGGATTTCTTGTAGTAGTGCTTAAACATATAACCATTTTTATAGGACTGGACCATGTTTATGACCCAAAGAACTCTGAACACATCGGACTTTGAGTCACTCATTGTGGAAAACACCTCTTAGCACCCATGAGACTCCTGCTTCCCTGCAGTTGAATTCAAAGCTCAGTTAAAACCTGTGGGAGAAAATTATTTTATAAAATCATAACTACAAAAGTTTCTACCACATATAATCCGAAGGTTTAAATATCAGAAATAAGGGTACTAATGCAGACAGAAGAAAGAACGTTAAGATTTTAAATAAACAAGAAAAGTCATTAGCAAATGACAATCTGAAAATACTCATTGCTACAAAAGACAAACATTAATTAAATAATTTTTATAACAGAAGGAAAAAACCACTATAAGTAAAAGATTTGATCATTTAGGTTGACAGTTTCCAAGTTATTTAAGATAAATTCATATCACAGAGATGGATTATTGAAGTAATTTCAAGGACAAGATTTTTAGAAATCAGTAACCATTGTCAATCTCATAATAATTGCTTGACTTCAGGAAAACAAGAAAAAAAACATTGACACATTCTGCCATACATTACTTTTAATTAAGCAGTTTGGATAAATTAATTATGCCCAGTATGTTAAATGCTTTGTTGAAGGGAATACTCTGAACATTGTGAGGGTAACAGTTGCACGTACAAAAAAGCCTCTATTTTACAAAAAGTTGGCACGAAAAAAAAGGACTTTATTTAAAAAAAAAAAAAAAAAAAAAAAGCATATGTTTTCAGAAAAGGAAATTGCCTAGCAGGGGAATGCAGGTGCTTGTGTTGATGAAAAGGATGTGAGCCACCAGGCACTTCAGATCTGCCTCACCATCTCAAGATGGAAAGCTCAAATATCAGGCTTCCCTGGGAGATAAATGCAACATCGCTTCAGCTGCCATCCTGCATGGGTAATGTGTTTTGCTTAAGGTGCTTCCAAGAGGGCAGGTTATACATCAGAAGGAGCATCTGCATGTTTCAGGAGAAGTTGTGCCATGGGAGCTCCTTCGTTCCCGGTTTGGTTGCATAACTCTGCTGGTACCACCCTAACTAGGCCACCGACACTCCTAGGGTATGTCTGCGCTCCGTATTACGCAATTTCATGCAGTGATAACCAAATTCAGACTAAATGATTCTCTCTATTCAAGGCAGACAAGGCATGCTAGCACATCGTTGTCTTTATCAATTTTACTCTTTTACAGGCTTATTGAAAGTCAGTTGGTAATTTCTTCATGGTACTATGCTGAGCATTACTGTAATTAACCTTGCATTATCCTTTTGCTGCCTAGAACTAATTCTAGAAATTATCATGATAAACAGTACAGGAAAATGCTAACATTCTTGCTTTTCATAGTGTCAATTGTTAATACCAGCAATATAAAAAAGCATCACTCCTGGGAGAAGTGCATCAGTTTGCTGCATGAAATTAATTGCTGAATTTCTTTTCCCAAAATTTGGACTTGTTCAGATCTTGAATTCTGGCATAGCAGACCGAGGAGTTGCAGATTTCTACTGAAATGTCACTCTTCATTCCTGTTCTCAATTGTGTTGGGTTTTTTAGCAATTTACAGCTATTCATACTCTTTCTAGTTGAAAATATTCTTCATGTAAAATATCATTTTCTCCCCAAACACATTCTCAAGGAAAAATGCATTAAAAGAAACCTTGCCACTACTGAAAAGGAAAGACTATCCTTGGAAAAATAAAGGAAAAACATATTAAAAAACTTACCACAAGAAATTGTGTGTGTTTTCAACGAGCCAGAGTTAGGCTCTTTGCTATTAAAAAATCATTCAGAGAGTTATATGTAAGTACAGAACTTCTCAGAGTAAGGAAAGAAGTACCAGCTGCCTTTATGAGTTTATATTTTAATTTCTGTTAGTACTGACAGAGTTAGGGTGTCTGAGGAACAGAAAAAGAGGAATACAAAGGCCAAGAATTGCAAAGCCAAGCAACATGCATGCCAAATCCAGGCCATGATGTGGTTTGTCTGTTGACTTTTCATGCCTAGATACAATCACTTTTTAACCACCTAAAGCTAGTTTACAGATAATCCATACCGCAAAGATTGATGCTGTTAAGATGGATCAGGAAAAAAAAACCCAACCTAGCTGAGGGTTTAAATCAGCCTCGTGATCTGGATGATCACAGCCTGCACTGGAGAGGACACCATGAAAACCCCTGACAGGCCTTGAGAGTTCTACCTGGTGAACAGAAAAATTCCCTTCCTGCCCCAAATCTGGCAATTGCTTTAACACAAGCATAGGAGCAAGAGGCACTCATGTGGTCCTGAAATGTTATTGATTCTGCTTTATTTTCTTCTGTGAGGAAGACAATGTATTGGATAGTTTAAACCTGTATCAGAAGGCTTTAACTCAGGGATGCCACAGTGTCTCACAGAAATTCCTCCATGACCATGAGCAAATTCCTCCTTCAAACAATGTAGAAGATGGAAAGAAATGACTGGTGGCATAGTACTGCAAAGCTGGCACAGATATTAAACAACATATTTTTGTAGATGGCAAATACTCAGTGTCAATAGAGTTAACAAGTGTTAGTTTCATACTAATGAATTAAGTGTGCCTGACACAAACCCCAAACACATTGCTCATCTGCCATGGAAAAGGCCATATTCACACTGTTAATTTTTGTTAGCCTCCAGAGTGGGCTGAATGCATGCAACTCCCTTTTTGGAAGCAGTTTCTGGTTCACAAGTCATACCCAGGAACTGTTTGGAAAAATGTTAGTTAGGTCAGGACATAACAATGCCTGGAGTTTGGGCAAGGTGACCACAATGGTTCCTCCCAAACCTATTTTTTCGGTGAATTGATGACTATTTCACAGCAAGGATTATCACATTTTGGTACTGTTCCTTAGCACTACTTGATGCAGTGGTGTAGATGTGTCCGTAGAGTGATTCCCAGGGAAAGTCGGAGGCTGGTGTCCTGGTTACTCTCCAGGCTGTGCTGCCTTGGGGAGCACTGGGCCCAGCCCAGCCTGAAGTCACAGCACCATGCAGATGAGCACAGCAACTGACTTTTGTTCATTTTCTGTTTCAATGATCTGGAAAAATGAAAGGCCAGTAAGGTGGGAGGATTCCTGACAATGCAAAATCTAAGAACAAGAAAACACTAAATGACTTGGCCTGACTAAAAGAGAAAGGCCAGACAGGTGCAGCTGTGGAGATTTGAGAGGCAAAGACTGAGAGATGAAGTTATGGGGATGAGGTCAAGAATGAGGTGTGGAGAAGGAAAACTCTATTTAATGTAAACTGGTGAGCACTGGGTGTAAATGCAAATCCAAAAACTTTTTATGCTTGTTGGGAATTCAGAAAATAAGATTTTCCCTAAACCATTTTTGAGTTGTTTGCCTGTACAGAAGATTCTCTTTTTTCAAATTTTTCAACACAAAATTAAAAGGCAGTCATGCAAAAATAATACACACAATAATTCTTTCCAAGCATTTAAATAATACATCTTTCCCTAAATTATAGCCCTAGCTAATATATATTCTGTCTGACATAACTTTTCAATCAGCTATTTGCAAAGGTTAGGTCTTTTGAAAACATACATGTCCATAGGCTCCCTCATGCCTCCCTTCTCTCTCTTGGTCAGTCTAAGTGAATGCCTTAATGGGGCAGAGAGGCAACTGCAAGGCACCACAGACACTCAGTTTCCAGCTGCTAAATACTGGAGCATTTTTAAAGAAGGCGGTAGTGCAGCAAATGTTGTACATTGAACTGATGCTCAGTGACTCAAGAATGAAATTGCAACAAAAAGTCTTAAAAGTAAGATTTTAGTATTTGAAGTGATTTTTTCCCTCTTCTATCCTCCCCATCTGGATCACACTGTCAGGTGTTTGACACTATAGAGTGAGATATGAAGCTGGTAAAACTATAGCCTGGCAACTATTTTAACTGTATGCCAGCTATATAAATTCCTTTGATCTTCTGGACATGAGAGAGTTGTACATGCCATTTTATAGTGTCCTTTTCTTCTGGAACCTCATTGGCTTTCACCACTTGTTGATTTTTGAATCTATTTTAAGGTTGCGTTGTGTTTTTTAAAAAGGTTTTCTTTAAGATGCTGACACATTCAGCCATTCACACTGTACTAATTTTGCGAAAAGATATGAGTGAAAAAACATGGACAGAGTCAACTCCCTTTTTCCTCTTGAGTCACTGTTAGATCTCTAACCACTGTGAACAACTGCTAAAATACAAGAGGATGTAAAGATCTTCAGAAAAGACCATTTCTTTTAATAGTTTCAATAACTTCTTTTTTAAATTTTTTTTTCCCAGGGAAGAAAACCTAAACAAATGTGAATAAATACCCATTAGCTGCATTTACAAGAAATAAAAAGAAAACCTAAACTGTGTCTTGATCTGAACAATATCAAGCTGTGTATTCAAGCTGGGGCAATGTAGATAAATTTTAAACCATTACCCATCCAGTCCTCTCTCTGTATACAACACCAGAGACACATTTTTTATGAAAGAGCCAATGCTTCTGTCTTAGAGACAGGTTTTTTTTTCTTCTGTGCTTCTATCAAGAAAAATACAAAAAATGTTCTAGATGGTGTCAAAGATTTTTCTAGTTACTTCAAAGGTCAAAGAACTTCACAGATTCACTGACACTCATATGATTCCGTTCCACTTGCCCTCACTGAAATTCACCCCATTAAGTACAAGTACAAATGGCTTATTATGCTGTAATCTAAATGATGAAGTTGGGCAGAGAGATGCCTGGCATTTGAAGTAAACAACAGGAAGAAGTAATAAATAGTACATTAAAAGAGATCACCCTTGAACGGAAAGGCTGCAGTTGACCCCAGGCATTAGGCTGGCAGCTCTTTATATTACAGCAAAGACTTGCCCAAGATAACTGTGAAAATAGAATAGGTTCTTCAGTTTTTGTGTTGAGCATTTACAGTCTCAGATTTTATGGTCTCTGAAGAATCTTCAGTGTTCTAGAGTGTTCTCATAGAAGATACCAAAAGGTTGTTAAAGAAAAAAAATTATTTCACTCAAATTACAATATAGATTCATCCAACATTTATGTGCTTATACAAAACGATTTTGGAAGGGAATGGTAACTGGAACTTGATTATGGAAAAAAAAAAGAAATACAAATTCATACATACCCTTATCTCTGCAGATTTCTGTAGCTGTGTGTTGTCATGCAGAATTTTCCAAAGGCTTCAGAACTGTCAGGTATTAATGATGGAATCTCAAAGTATGTTTTAAAGCTTTGTGAATCACTGCAAAATTTATATAATCATTGGTGTTCCTATTCCAGTGAACACAATTGTCTGTATTTCTCTAGCTGTACAAACAATAAATGCAATATTAGCTGCAATGCAAGGTGTCCTCCCATATAGGATCAAGAGAGTTCAAGAGGGATCAGGTGGGGTGAAAAGGTAATTCTTGCCACATTTACGGAGGTTAAAAGCATGTGCTCCAGTCAATTCTATGTGTGAAAAATGTATTGTGGACATATATTCCCCTGAGAAACTGCCCTCTGGGACAAGAGAGCAGAGCAGAGCTGGCAGATATTTAAGGACACTTTCCACAGAGCACAAGATCTCTCAATCCTCATCTGTAAGAAATCAGGAAAAGGAGCCAAGAGATCAGCATAGATGAGCTGAGACCTGCTGATCAAACTAAAGGGCAAGAAAGGGATGCACTTGGGATGCAGGCACAGGTGGAAGCAGGGACAGGTATTCTGGGAAGAGTACAGGGATGCTGCCTGGTTGTGTAGGGATGGGGTCAGGAAGGCCAAGGTGCAGCTGGAGTTGAACTTGGCAAGAGATGCAACGAATAACTGTATCCTGGGCTGCATCAAAAGAAGCATGGCCAGCAGGTTAAGGGAGGTGACTCTGCCCCTTCTACTCCACTCTGGTGAGACCCTACCTGGAATACTGTGTCCACCTCTGGAACCCTTAGGACAGGAAAGACAGAGACCTGTTGGAGCAGTTCAAGAGGAGGGCCACAAAAAAGATCAGGGGACTGGAGCACCTCTCCTGTGAGGACAAGCTGAGAGACTTATGGTTATTCAAACTGGAAAAGAGAATGCTCTGGGGAGACCTTATTGTGGTCTTTCAGTACTTAAAGGGGGCCTATAAAAAGATTGCGACAAATTTTTTCGCAGGGCCTGTTACAATAGGAGAAGAGGTAATGATTTTAAACTAAAAAAGAGTGGATTTTTTTTTTACATTTATTTATTATTTAGAAATAAGGAAGAATTTTTTTATGCTGAGGGTGATGAGACACAAACAGGTTGCCCAGAAAGGTGGTCGATGCACCATTCCTGGAAACATTCAAGGTCAGGTTGGATGGAGCTCTGAACAACCTGTCCAATGTGGGGTGGCTGGACTAGATGACCTTTAACGGTCCCTTCCAACCCAAGATATTCTATGATTCTATGATATACTCACTATGAAATAGATTAAACCAACTCATTCTACCTGGACTAAATAGCTACTAACAAAAAGCTACAATTTTGAGTTGATTACAGAGCTATTAATTGGAGGTGACAGATTCTATAATCAAGTTAGTCTTTTATAAAGCTGGAGGGGAAAAAAAATCTGAAAAAATCTGGTTCATTACACATTTGCTGAGTTTATTTTTTCTTGTCTTAGTGGATTACCAGCATACAGTAAATATCAGACATAACAAAATGTGATTGAGAATTGTCCTATGCTTAACGGTTGCTTGCAAATGCTTCAGAGTGTAAAGAAAGGGTAATAAAACCCCAAGCATGCCATATTACAAACAAATAATATGAATAAATGACCTGGATTATAGCAAAAAGTGCTGACTGAATACCAGGGTTATGATCCAATAATGATGATTTACAGGGAAGAGTGAAAGAGTTAGGATGTACATGTACTAGTACAGGAACATCTACTTATTGCATTCATTCAGAGAAACTCCAGTCAGGGGAAGTAGTGAATCTAGGGAATGTTTCAGTCAGGGGAAGTAGTGAATCTAGGGAATGTCTTTAGTAGTTGTAGTGGTGGGATTAAGAAAGATCATGAGGGACAATTTACCTTGGCAACAAAAGAACCCTCTGCAGTGATCTTAAAACCTTAGGGTCCAATCTAGAGCATCTCTTGGTGTAATTTTTTAACTCTCCTTCCCTCTCATAAAGTTGGAGTTGGTGATAATCATGGAATTTGTTATCCATCATGCTACAGCAGTTCTTGTGTGCACTGGAGACTGTGGACTGTCAAAGACATGGCTGTAATCCTGTGGTACTTAAGACATCCAAACCTGTGTTGATGTAAAGCACCGGAGCAGCTTTAATTGGTACCATCACTTTGGTTCTCTCAGTGACCCACTGACGGGGTAGCCAGGAATAGTAAGACCTTCACCTTCTGTAGTCCCATCCCTTCTCTCATTCCTTTGCTTGTATTGCCTAGTTTATCCTTATGTGTAATATACTTTGGTTCCTGAAGGGAGGAAAGCCTCCCAAGGCCAACTCTAAGCTCAGCCAATGAAAGGGAGAAAGGCACTTCAGAAAGACAATTCACCTATCCTGGAAACATTTGCAAGAGTGGAACAAGCTGTCTTTTTTTGCTTGTTAGAGGATATAACTATTTTAGACCTACCCACTTAACTGGTGGGCTGATAAACATGAGATTACTTACATGTTTGTTTGTGTCCTTAGCACATTCTTAAACTAATGTTTTGCTCTTCAAAAACTGTGTGTTTTTCTTGCTCCTTTTTCTGGGATAAATGGATTCTCCTTCCCACATCCCCTCTCCCTAAAATAAAAGTTATTATTTTTTCCTACAATGCGATCAAGAGCAATAGAGCAGCCACATACAAGTTACAGAAATTAATGCAAGACTTTTCTTCAACCTTAGCAGATACAGATATCCCTGTGTACTGTATTAAATTACCAAATGTGTCTTCTTTGGGGTGGATTCCACACTTGGTAAACTCATTTGTGCAGGGACTGTATTCATACTGAGCTTTACAATGCTGACCATAAAGTCAACACTAAGTAATAATAATAGAATGACATATGGCAAGTCTCAAAGTTTATACTTTCAAGTTTTATTTTCTTTCTAAGGAACTTGAAAAACACCTTCCACACAATATTTTTGTTTTAAGTCTTAATCCATAATTATGGAGAACCAAGGTACCAATGCCAGAGTAACAAGATTAATACCTTTTTGACAGAATTTAATAATATGGTTTTATAATATTTAATTTTGTTAATAAAATATCTCTCAGTAGGAAACTTTTTTTTACTTACCTAAACATTATTGCTTTAAAACAATTTAATTCATATTTCCTGGCACAAAGAATTTATTATGAAGGCTTGTTGGGAACAGGTTTTTATAGGCTCGTGCAGAGATTAACTTCAACTTAATTTGGATATTCAACCAATTTTGACAAGTAGAGTCCACTGAATGTGGGCTAATAATACAGTCCTTAATTCATTTATCCTCTTTTAAATGTTCCAAGCCCTTTAAAATCATGTTGTATATGTAGTCCAGATAACAAAACCCGAGTTGGTCTTGGTTTTGATCTCTAGAGAAAGTATCCAGCCATCAGTGCAGCTGATAATGTTTCTGTCTACGTGAAATGAGAATGAGGGGAGAACAAGGATCATTCCGTAACGTATTAGCAAATTTGATTTTCACCCTCACCAGTGAAAATTCATTTTGCAATACTAAGCTTTCTGCCCAGTGCATGGGAAGCAGAAAGTCCTGCCTCTCTACTGTGCACCAACAGTAAATGCCTTCTGTGGCAAAACCAATTTCCAAGCAGGAATTCTCTATTTGTGCCATGCATACCTTTAACAAATTTGAAAAGCTGTTTCTCAAAAATCCCTAGAGATGTAGATAGTCTGCCGTCGCCTTGCAAAGACAAGCCTATCAGTCAGCTGCTGTCTGCGTCCTATCCAGGTCCAAAGTTATGGAGACACTATCGCAGCTTGAGTGACTTGTGGTTCTTGTAGGAGATGGGGCAGTTAGGGGGGTCTATTTCGGTGATCTTCAAGAGAACCTGGGGAAAAAGCCCAAAATGCCTGTCTGGTGGGAAGACATATGGACAATGATGAGAAACTGACACCCACACCTCTATTCATTCTAGGTGTTCTGTATGTAGCTAACAGGTGACAGCTTGATGATTCCTCTGAGGGCTGCAGGTTTGGAGGACCAATGCAGAAATGGGTTTCTAGCCCTACTCTTTGGACATCAGTGACAGATGCAAATAATCAAATGCAAACCAAAACCACAAATGAAACTGAGGACTCAAAGTCATCACAGTTTTCTTTCCTTTGTCTCCAAATAGATATTAAATAATTTCTTGGAACAGGAAGAAATAAGGAAGGAATTTGATCGTATGAAAGAAACCCCATCACTTCTAGCAGATTTAAAAGAATGAAAACATTGAAGTTGCAAACCTCACTGCTACTTATCTGGAAAAGCACCACAGTTTTTTCAGAGCTTTAACTTTATCTTTCTTGCAGATGAGTTCTTCTTGTCCCCCATGGTACCATGACACAGCATCACCACATGGCAAGCTTCTGCTTGTACAGGAACTTGCATGGAGAAAGGCATGGCTTCCAGTCATGAGGAAACCATAGTGAGCAACATCTGAGGAGGCTTCCACAGACCAGGCAAAGTTTCTGTTGTGTATCCAATAGATGGTCCTGACTCTGCCAGCAGAAATACATCATCCAGTCCTATTCACATCAATCCAAAATTCATCCATCTGCAGAATCCAAGATCATCTCCACTATGAAATTTACTTGCAAAAGTGAGACCCAAGGACACAAAAAGGAACACATCACATTCAAAACTGTGATGAAAGAGGAAAAAAAAATACTTTTTTCAGTTTATGGGGGCATGTAACTGTGTGAATATATACTTATAGACATAAAAAGAAAGGTAGAGTATGTTTAAAATGGAGTCAGGACTTTTTCAGTTAGTATTACAAGTGATGTGGAAAATATCCCTTGCAGCTACTGTGGGATAAACGGCAGCATGATCAGAGATATGGATCAGATGAGCACAGAAGGCTGCTGAGAGTATAGGCAAACTCTGGCTGCTTTCTCCTCAGACTTTATCTCCATAAGTTTCTTACCTTCTTAGTTAGAATGGTGTAACTGAAGAAAAAAGATATTCTTGTCATAATGTGTATAAATATATTTGTCCAGGAAACTCATGCCAGTGAGCCTCTGCCTACATTAGGGGAAAGAAGAAAAAAAAAAAAGTGTGCACAGCTTTCTAAATCTTTCATGGGAAAAAAAAAATCAGAATGATTATTCCTTTTAGCTGGTAAAACAGGAATTAATGGACACACACAGCAAGCAGTAATCAGAAGATTCAAAACAAATAAAGTGAAGGATTTTTTTCATTCAGTGAATTGTTGCTGTATGGAACACACTGCTGCAGGATTTTCTGGATGCAAGATGTATAATGCAGCTAAAAACAATACAATTAACGAAGAAACAAACAAAACCTCTGGCTCTGGAAGTCTCTAAACTGCAGATTAACAGAGACAGGAGGGTACAGCTCTGGAAAAGGCACCGCTCTTCTCATTCTCTTTCTGTAGGCACCGACAGCCAGCTACAAATACCAAGCTCTGCTCTGGGCAAAGCATACATTTTCTTTAATCCAGCAGAATGATTTTTATATTCTTCTTCAGTACAATTTGATTTTCACACTGCAATTTTTCCTCTAGCAGGAATGATATTGACTGCCATTTGGTATTATTGGAGTCCTTTTAGCTGTCAGAACAGGGAGGGATGCTCTGCCCATGGGCTGTACATGCATTGATCCTTCATAAGTTTTTAGCATGTCATGGGTGCTCTGAGTGACACAGAGAGTTTTTGATGAACACCTGCTCCTCTATACTAATACAGACTAAATGAAAGGGCTATGGAATTAAGCTATTTACAAAAATGAAATAAGAATGATAATGCATCTGGATATGTAATGCGGGAGGAGAAGAGCAGGAGCATGCCATTTTAGCTGGCTAGAGAACTAGACCCTGTGTATATGTCTGTGATTTCTTTCTGAGGGATTTAAATCTTAATATCAGCAGCACAGTAATGTTTTTATTAAAACCATACCCAGGCATTTCCCAAATCCAGTATATATTTTTAATTACGGTCACTTCTATTTAAGCCCTCCATTGTATTTTAACATCTTTGCTGCTTGGCTTACTACTGAGGAGCATGAAGGTCAATGCTTAATGCAGGCTTGCAGTAAATTACACTTCTTCAGCTGCACTTTCAATACACCTTTGTCAAAAAACTTCTAGGAAAACTGCCATTCCCATTAATGACAAATTTCATATGCTGCTTGGTCTCTGTCTCACTAACTCCCATTCACTGCTAGCATTCAGAAAATGGCTCAATTAGTAGAGACTTTGAGAGATGTTGCTGCAGGAGATTTGTGAGGAGAGATGCCAGCAGATAAATGTGAGTCATTTTTCAGCTCGGGAGGCTTCAGCTCTGATTGCACAGACTGATTCTACTTAATTCATTTCTTTCTTTTCCTGTATGTGAGGGAGACAGCAGGTGAATAGTAAAATACAAAAACTGGAGCAAAAATGGGTGTTATTAAAGTGAATCAAAGTAACAAATGGATTGGCAAGTACACAGGTAGATTATCTATGATTCATGAGCCTGTATTATTTTTAAAATGCCATTAGCCAGGCAATGACTATATGGAGATGCTAGTAAATCTCCAAAGTTTCCTGAGTTTTATAACTTTCACTAAAAGTCTCTGATTTGTATGGCTTTGTGGAGGTCTGAAGGCTGTGCTCACCTTGCTCTGAACAGGGGCTTGGAGCAGAGACCTCCCCAGCTCTAGTCCAGCCTAAATGACTCAAATATTAGTCTCTCCTGTACATATATATATATTAAAAAAAACCAAACAAACAAAAAACCAAAAAAACCAAACCCAACCCAAAACCGAAAAAACCAGCATTGTCTCTCCTGGGAGTGGAAAAAATATATAGAAAAAAACCCCCAACCTTTGGAGACAGCTCTCACTCAATAAACACTGGATGTGGACACTAGAGTTGAAGTCTTACCAAATGCAACAATCTGGAAAATCCTGACCAAAAATGCATTTAACTGAGTGCATAGAAGTAATCAACTTCTAGGCATATGGGGGAGTAATTTGGTGAAGAATGAAGTTCTGACCTACTTTTCATTAAGTCAGCATGGGACCACCACCACCAACCAAGCAGTACATGAGCAGTTTGCTGTCCAGTGTTTTGAATAAAGATGATAGGTCACCTGCTGCTAAAGACTAACAAGTTCTGGGTGAGCAATGCAAAAGCCATTTTAGAGGTGGACTGTGAAATGCATGACTCATTTCTTAACAGTTTAAGGTGTGAACTGCTTTACTGGGGCCAGTGGAGCAGCTGCGACACCCTCCCAGCAGAGTGTCCCATAGGAATTTCTCAAATGAGGGATGGATTTGCAGTCAGAACCTATAAGATGGCTAAGAATAAATTAAAAGATTCAGAAGCAGATAACATCTTGTTACAGAACAAAACATTTTGTTGCAGAACAAAAATGACATAGTGTGCAGCCCTCATTGAGTTCACACTCCTGATGTGAGATTTGGTCCCTATTTTACCTTTTCATTTGCTCATTCGGGAAGGGTAAGCACCAGAAAATGAATGTGGCTGATCTCCTAACAGCAGCTGATTCAGTAACGATACAAGAAACTCTGGAGATTTGTCCAGTTTTAGATTTCTTTGGTATAAAGAGTGCTGCATCTTCTTAGATCCCTTATGAGGTCCAAGTCTTGCTTGTCCTTTTTTCATATATAATCAGAATTCTGGTCTTTCTTCAGAGTTCTGGGTTTATGTTGATTTTTTAGTAAGCTGATTCCTTGCATACTCTTCAGTGAAGGCTTCTAAATTCTGCACAGAAAAAAAAAACCTTAAAAATCTGCACCATTAATTTTTATAGGAAGAATAAGAAAATATTGATGGCTTCTACATATCCAAGAGCTGTCAGGATTCCTGATGGCAATCAAGGGATATTCCTCTTGAATTCAACAGGAAAAAAATAATTCACCTTGAGATGGTAAACAGTAAGTTGGGGAAAAAAAAAATCCGACAATACGAATTTAAAGAGTAATTGAAGCTGAAACTTTCTTCTGAAAAAGAATGGATTCAACAAATTTCTTAAGTTTACAAAAAATTATTTTTTTTTGCTTGTTTGCTTTTTTCCAGCTGTCTAAAAAATTCAGTTTAACATAACTATATGAGAACTGGATGTCTTCTGGGTAGAAATTACGTTTTGTTTTAAAATGTAAAGATAGGCACATAATGTGGTTAATATGATGTAAGCTAGACTCTGAATTTGCAGTAATTTAGCTCATCTGTGGTAACTGCCTGTGGGGAGACTTTTACATGGTTATAAATGTGTGGTAATTTGAGGTTGCCTATCCCTCTTCTGAATTCCCCCTCTTGGAAGTAAATGATCTTACATTTACTGATGGGTAAAAAGGTGCACAGTTATTACGAAATAGCCTAACACTTGTGGCAACTTGTTTGCACGTCCTTAAGATCAGCTAATTACAGCAGGAAAAAAACAGAGAAGTGATTAGAGCCATAACAAAGAACTTTGAAATTATCAAAAGAAAATGGTTTTATTTATTGAAATTTAATCTTTTGTAGGTCTTCTATTCATGTAAATATCCAAGATTTTTTGCCATTCTTCTTGTTTCACTAGGCATTATTCACAAGCACTATTCAAATTTTTAGTGTTTTTAATCTAGAAACCCAGGTGCCACTCCAGAGTAAATATTCCCTTTTGCTTCTTCTCTGCCTCTGACTTGCAGCTGATCAAAGTGAGAGAGGGTTTTTTCATTTATACTATAAAAACTTTCAGATGACTGATTGTGAACCCAAAGACTAACTTTAGGTTTAGCTGTCTGTTGACCAGCCTTCATCAAAAGAAGCGTTTAGATTTCAGGCAGGAAAGTGCACCAGCATCAAAGCATGACATCCCTCCTTCAAGGCTAGTAGGTCCTGTGTTCAGAACGAGCAAACAAAAGTGGTTCTCTATGCATCAAGTAGTGAACTGGGGATCTCCTCACCATGGATGTTATGGCACCAAAATTTTATGTGGATTCAAAGGGAGACCTGAAAAAGACGTGCTGCCGTGCAAGCCTGGGGCTGTAATGTCTCAAACCGCCTTGCTGTCCCTTCTGGTGACTCTAACCCTAATAACCATGAGAGGAATGAAAGGCAGAAAGTTTGAGAACTTATATCAAATGAAAATGTCTGGATTTAGTTCTTACAATAAAACACCATACAAAATTTCACACATTTTCACAACTGTTATCAAAAGTTACGCTATTTATTTTCACAACAGTTATCCAAAAATTATTTAGCATGGCTCTGTACTCTCCCTCCAGTAACAAAAACTGTTGACTAACTTTACCGGAAATCTGCTTTTAATTAAAGTGGCCACAGAGTTAGTCTTTCACACAAACATTAAATTAGAAGTGTCCACAGGGTTGCATACAAATCAGAATCCACAGTTGCCAGCCAAACCACACACTGTAGATGTGGCTTTGTAGGGAGAACCCAAGAATTTTCACTTCAAAACCACAGGTGCCTACCACTATCTTGTTTAGTTCTAGCAGTAATAAAGCTCACAGCTTGCATGGGAACCAGCAACTCTATGTCCACAGTGTAGAAGACATCTAATAATCCATTCATTGGTTGGTCTGAGTGAACAGCCAAACATGCCACAAGAAGACAATTTATCCCTTGAAGAATTTATTATTGCCAGAATTTATGTAATTCATGAGGCTGTTCTGTCTTCTTGTCTAGAAACAACTCACACGCATGTTCCCCAATTTTTTGTTCCACCTACACAGAATTACAGAGAAGGGGAGAGAAAGTTGAAGCTATTTCCTCCTGACATCATGTCCTTAATTTTTTTCACAAAAATTGAAAGGAAATAGGTGAGGTTGGAAACCAGGCAAAACTACATCTGGCCTAACTCTTCTGTGATCAGTTCATCTCATCTAAGCAAACTATTTTCACAAGTATGAGAGAAGCATCTTCAAAGCTGGGGAAGAAGCACTCCACTTCCTGCGCACCCACCAAGCTTGTAGGATCAGTCATGCTGTGGTAACCTGCCTTAAAGTTCTTGGCCTCATAAGGATCCTCAACACACACTGGTATCAGATTCTTTCACAGTGTTTCCAAAACACCAGGAGAGACCTTTTTCCTTATTCCTTTTCAAGTTGCTCCTAAAGTGATGTAAAGCTCGGTTTGAATGCTTTACTCCCACTAGCCAAAGCATGTAAAGGAAATATCCCCCCTGCTCTACATTCACAGTCTTAAGGATGAGCAGTGATGTCTCCTGAACATCAGAGCTCACAGACAGCAGAAACAGAAACAGCACATCTTGTGGGGAAATAAACATTTCATAATTGCTAGTGTTTCCTTTTGGATAAGTAGAAATCCTGAACACTCTGTATAAATAAATAAATTTAAAAAAAAATAATTTCTAGTTTAAATACAGCTGCAGTAGTTCTTATACACCACACAGCTGTTCAGAGGCCTGGCAGCTGTCCATATCTTATGTGCCCTATCATGCGTTTTCCAGTATTGTCTTCTGGACACATAAAGACTGTCTTTAACTGTTGGGAAAAGATTGTAGTCCTTGTCAGGTAGAGACTGCTGTATAGTTAAAAGCATTTACGTCTCATCACTGCTGTCTTTTGCACCTGTCACCCCTTTTTACCAATCTCCCCATAACTTTGCTCTTGTTACAGAGGAGTATCATTCAATTTTGCCATTTCTTTCTCTGACTTAATCCTACATACTGATGACAGACCCCAAATTGTACGCTTGTTTGTGAGACACAAACCAAAATCATAGCAAACACACATTTATATTGTGCAAATAACTGGGATGACAAATGTTTCGACCAAAACACCAACAGATGTGTCAGTTCCACTGCCAGTGCAGAGTGGGAAAGGAGGCCGGCAAGTTTCCCTGCCAGCACATGATGTCATTCTCAATTCATTTCTTAGAGAATAGAATTTCGGCCTTTATAGAGAAAATGAGAATGAAGAACAGCTTAACCAGTACTATGAGCGTTTTTGTAAATAAACCTCTCAGTTTTTCCTGCCAACTTTTATTCCAAGCAGAAATAGATGTGGCCGCAATGCAGTTACTCACACTGCACAGAGGACATGTATTATAGCGGTTAGCTAAAGATCTCATGCAGCTTTGGGAAAGGTTTCCTCCACTCCAGCTTCTGACAGCTTCAAAATGCCAGTTACAAAACCTGCTTGTGCAACAGGGGCAGAGTTTTCCTTTTACAACTGGAGAAGCTAAGGGTTGGAGACACAAAGTTCTCCATAGCACGTTGCAAGTTCATGCCTAGTGGTATTCCCTCAATACCTTTGAAGCTTCACTTCAGGGAAAGTTAAAAGAAGAGGTAAGGTGTGATATGGCTCTGGGTAACCTGTCTGTGCCTCCTTGGCTGGGATTTGACTGTCCTGATGCAGTCGGTCCCTTGCTGCCCACACATGTATATGACTCCCAGGTTGGTGCCAGCTTGTGTCCAAGCCAGCTCAGACTACAGCAGAGGAGTGTAGTGCTTGCAGCTGTAGGTGCTACTTATCTCCTCTGTTATTCTTCGATATAAAAATGACCTTAAAAGAACATTAACGTCAAGCAATACACAAGCAAAGGTTTGCCTCCTTCATGCGTGGCACTGGATCTATTTTTCCATTATGCTGTGGTGTTTTTTTTCTTTTTGTAAAACCATAGATTAACTCCTGTATCACTTGTTAACCCCACCTTGTCTCCTCCCATATTTGTATATTTGAATTAATTTCATTGTCCTCATGTTCTAGCATATCAAAGCAATGAGTTTTTATGTGATAAGTTCTCTTCTCTCTATGCAACTTGGGTAAATAATTTTCCCAGAAATGTTTCGTTCACTACTATGTTACGTACGTCACCCACAGTTTGTAGTTGAAGTAGAGCTTTACTGGGTAACTACTGGACAAAGGACATTCCCTGGCTCTGTTTACCATTAATCTGGGAAGTAACCACAAGCTGCTATTCCTGTGTACCTAAAGACACAGAAAAAATATTAGTTCAGAGACAATATGCTATCGTATTTTATAATGCCTATACCTTTTTGGGCTACTCACTGTGGGCACAGGTACGTTCATTTTTAACCTTTATTTTGAGTCTAGTATCTTGTGGCATATGAAAGCATGCAGCACTGAAATATGTTTAAATTATTTTGTTTTAATAAAGGAAAAGAGGAGGCCCTCTGAAGCTCAGCAGGTGAGCAACTCATCATGTATACCAGCTCTTCATCCTTTCTCAGATGCATCTATTACATATTGAAGAACTAAAATGTGCTTTGGATGGACTCAAATGTTAACAAGTTGGTAATGGGAAGAATTTCTTTTCAGAAGAAAGCTGCACACCTCTCTTAGCCAAAAACTATTTTCAGATAATCTAAGCTTGAGACTTCTCAGCCCTGCATTACCTCAGGTCTACCCAGGAAAGCATCTTTACAGAAAAGGAATTATGAAAGCTTCCATAACAGCAATGGAGATTAACCAGTGGCATCCTTCAACCACAGCTTTTTCACAGTAGCAAAATAGCAGTTTATTTTGAATCACAGGAAACATGCTTTGTTTTCTTTTTCCTTTTTTCACAACTGGGAAGCCTTTTTGGTCAAGCTATCAAACAAGTCCACACCAAAAATTAGAAATATCCTCTGAGTGTCACTGTCCCAAAATATACTGCAGCAGTAGTTTTGCAGTCTCCCCTAGAGGTCAGTCCCTCAGAATTTCTCTCTTGAATTTTCCTAGTACACAGCAGCATATCCTTTGCTCCAGATTTTCCTTTATGTTCCTTCATAAGCTCCTGCAAGTGCCTGCTCTCTTCCCTGGTGCTTACACCCTCCACTTACTCATAGGCACTCAGCATGTCTCCCTTTAGCTATACATATTCAGGTCTTTTCATCTTTTATCATAAATCAATCATCCCAGTGCTTAATCATTTGTGTTCTTTTCCCTGAAACGCTCTCCTGCTCCTCTCTCCCTCCTGTCAGTGTTACGTGCCCAAAACCAAACTTGTTTTTCTAATTGCATGACCAGACAAAGAAACAGCCAAAGCAGGACAATCGTCTTATGAGTATATCATAGGACTCAACTAAACTAAAAAGAATTTAAAAATACAGTGTGTCTTTGCTGAAACATCATCACTCTCTTTGGTAGCTGTCAGTCAGTGGATTATTTTGGTATTGCTTCTTAAAAACAAAGGGATTTGAGAAAGTAACCTGGATGCAGATATAGGTGGCAAATACTAGTATTTTGTTTCAGACATGGACTGACTCATGAAACTCAAAGCCTCATAAACAATGTGGGAATTCAGATTCAAATGGGGGCTCCATGGCTCACACCATTCACTTTTACTTGAGAGATTCAGACCTGTAGCTTTCCTGAAACAGCCACGCTATTCCTGACTTCCCAACTCAAGCAACTTTCCCAGCTCCACTGAAACTACCTGATGGACCGAAACAAAAATCATCCATAGGCATGTAAGCCACATTCAAAGTTTTCCCTTTGAATCACAAATTAATCAATAGAAATGGAAACAAAAGGGTAAATAAGACTCTGGAAAAGCTGCCATGTTTTATCTTCTGTTTTCACCTGACAGGAAGAGGGACAGGGACTAAAAGAGCAGCTCGTGCACCTCATGGAGCTGTACAGATGCACCGAAGATGCGCAGAAGTGCGGTAAGTCCAGCAGGTCTCCTGGAGAAGTCAGGTACACTCTGGGAACAGGACAGTGCTCCTTAGAGCACTGCTGTTGCTAGAGGAGATGCTATCACAGGTAAGGAAGGGCATAATGTAGAAAGAGACCGTACAAACACAGATGAATATGATAAGGAGACCACGTAGACACAGGTGAATGTGAGTACAGACAACGTCTGACAGGGGAGCTACTCCCCGTGGCTTATGTAAGCAAAACAGTTTTACCCCCTTCAAAGACAAAACAGGATCCAGTATATTCTGTTTATAATTTGGGGGATTTTTGAAATCATAACTCTTTCATTATAAAATGCCTTAAGCCCTCAGCCACAGCAATCAAGCCCTGCGATATCCGGTGTCATGTGAAGAAGTACCTTTTGTATTGTAACAAACATCATCAAAGGGCTTAAGTCTAAATCATGTTAGTCGTAAGAAAGTAGTGGTGATATTTCTGATGAGTACATTTCCTTATCAAAAAATTATATAATTCTTGCTTTTATAATGATTTTCAATGGTCTAGCTGAAAAAAACATTCCTAAGGAGCAAAGTGTGTCCTTGCATTTTCAGCCTAATTCCCATCCTTGGATTCAGGTGC
The DNA here is from genome assembly GCA_013400055.1 of Nycticryphes semicollaris. Classification (NCBI taxonomy): domain Eukaryota; kingdom Metazoa; phylum Chordata; class Aves; order Charadriiformes; family Rostratulidae; genus Nycticryphes; species Nycticryphes semicollaris. The sequence goes on along the minus strand of VXBJ01003355.1, from coordinate 589,479 downwards.
ACCTTACCTACATTCTTGTTCTGAGATGCCCCTGTGGAGTATTGATGACAGTCTACACATTTGGCAGAATCAACTTTTTTGGCAGATCATTTATGCAAATATATGCTAAACATTTCTAGAAGCACACTGTTGGTCAACATTTGTGGTGACAAAGTACCATGGGCGGAGTAACCCCACAAAACATAAAGGCACTAGTCTTAAAATACGAGCAGAGTGTTACCTTCCATTAATTGTGCCCTCATTTACTTTCAAGCAGAGTGATGAGATCCAGCCTGTTACCGTGTGATAGTGACTAGAGGTCAGGGACAACATCTTAGCTCATCTTGGCAACATGAACCTGTAGAAATATAACCCACTGGAGGTACTCAACAGACCCTGAGCATTTCAGGCAGCCTGCTTAAATCAGAATTTTCCGGTAGAAGAAAATTTGCACCAGAGTGAAAGTTCTGCACTGTCACAAGGGTTTTTTTCATGGTAAGTATTGAGCCATAACATAACAGAGAGAAGCAACTATATGCTTCTTCGTATGGTAATGTTTTAATGCAGTACTAAGAACCCAGACCGCAAGGACTGCAGATTGGGAAATTTTCTTTTGCTCCTTTCTGTCATTGAAAGAATTTCAACCTGCACACTTTGTCTGCAGTCAAATCTTAAAAGGGTTGATATAGCACCATAGATCACTGTTGTGATCTATTAAACTGGTACCTCTTCACAAATTGTATTTTGGAGGTGCTGCACTCCAGCAGATGCATCATCCCCAACCTGGCAAGATGTGGCCACCACTGAACGTGACTGAGACTCAAGTAAAAAGGTGAGAAAACTCAAACAATATAAACTAAAGCAGAAATCCACAGCTGCTTTTTTGTCTCCTGTAAATACCTAGGAAGAATATGAAACTAGCTTCTTGAGAGAAGAAAAACTGAATAAAGAAGCAATCCCTGTCAACGTCTATCACTTGACAGATGGCATACTAAGGAATATAACACCTACCTGTAAATTACACAGAGATGTCTCAGGTCTGTGAGAGATCATTGGATGGATATTTTTCTATCTGTTGCACTAGGATTTAGAAACTATATTCGGATTTTTAAGTCACTGGTATGCTCTGAGAGTAACCTTTACAAAGATTACTTATTTAGGAATGGATCTGGCAAACTTTCAGGCAGTTTTCAAGATCTCTTGTATATGCAAAGAGAACTTTGATTTTGTGATTAAGATAGATTTATAGCAGCAGTAGCACATTTAAATATTATGATAATGTGTGAAAAAAACTTTTATATTGCATTGAACTGAAATGACATCTGTTGAATGCAGTTATGTTCAGAGGTGATTTCTCTCTTTCAGTATTTGGGGGTATTCAGGGTTTTTTGAGGCATAACATACATTTAAAGAATGAAAAGCAAATATATCTGATCTTTTAATGAGCTCCGTAAGTGTCACAGCATTTCTAGAGTCATTTCATTCACAGGAATACATTATATTTCTTCACCTTCTCTTTCAAAACCTGTCTGAACTTTTTGCCTCCTACATATCTGCCCATTATGTTTTTCCACAGGTGAGGACTGAAGCTCTGACTGAAGACATGATTTTGACATTACAATGTTCAAAAATCCAATATATAGCCATGCTAATGTCATCAACCTGGCAAAAGAATTGAGATCAAGCTCTGAGAAGTCATTGTCAAATTAAGCTAGTTTTGAAATCAAACATTTGTTTAGCCTCAGATTAAACTTTAAGCTAAGTGTCTGGTTCTTAGGTGTTATGGTAGATTTCTACTCACAGTAACTACTGATTTTGGATGTCGTACTGCAAAGTTTACATGAAAATACAGATCCATCTTCACTGGGGGTAGGGAGAATAAAAATCACTTCCTTCAGTAGATACAGAAATACTCATAGCAGAGTTGTAAAAAGACAAAATGATCTTTGTCCTGGCATTGTCTGTGAGTCTGAGCTTTTTATTCTGCGTCACCAAACAGCATTGCTATGTTTAGATGTGCTGTGTGTAGGGACATTCATTGCTGTTTTCTGTAAGCAATTATATTTAAGTAAATAAGTAAAATACACATCCCTGTAAAGTTCAAGTAAAATGTGACACATAGCTTCTTGAATCCATCTTTTTTGGCCACTCAGATGTCATTTTCTTGTCCCTTTGTTTTATTGTCAGACTATCTGAGAGAATTAAGAAAAAACCATGTAGTTTAAAGATACTGTGCAATTAATATGTTAATCGGCAATTCGCAGTGGAGTTGATTGCCAGAAAAGCTGATGAAAACCAGGTTCAATCAGATGACAAGATGGAGGAAAATTTCTCAGTCGATTGCAAAGGTAAATGTTTTATGCAGGGTAGGCTCAGTATCATGTTTGGGTATTCAAAGATGCATTCTCCTGCTGCAAGGAGACTCTTTTCTAAGTCTTATTAACATTTTGTATCAATAGTGCTTTGGAAGAAAAGCAGATTTTCTAACTAAATTTTTCATGCTGATTTTTTTTTTCCAGAAAACACCAAGAGTGGAATTCTCCTACCCAAACACAGATGTTTACACTGTAGACAGATAACTCTGCCTAACGAGCCACACTGTTAGAAACATGGTCCTGTAGACTGTGGTCCATCTGACTTTGTATCTATATCTATTTCATTCCATGACCATAAAAACAGCCATGAGGGCTATGTGGTATTTGGTTATATGGTGTACATTTCCACCAGGGGGGAGATCTGTATGACACTTATTTAGTTTCAAACAACTTTCCACCTTGGCTGAAAGTTTCAAAAGTTTTCACTTTTCTGTTAGAAAATGAACTCCTCAAAGCCCAAGTTTTATGGCCAAAAGCACAGAAAAAAAAACCAGAAGGAAAATAGACTAAAGGCTTCAAATAATTAGATTTTCATCATAAATGAAAGCCTTTTTATCTTTAGGGAATATCCAAAACAAAAATAAATATTCACAGTGTTCCTTAATTTAGATATATCCATGCATCACATTTTTCACTCCATTTTTAGATGTAAAACAAGAAAACCTCTCTTCTTTTTAATTCTTGCTTTTTTTTGAAACATATTCAGCCTGCCAAAACTGTGAGGAAAGCAAAGTTAATAAACCAATTTGTTTCTTTTTCAAGCAGGCATCCTTGTGTTTTATCTCAACTTGCTTTTCAAGCTACAGAGGAAGCACCTGTAAACAAGGTTGCAGAACTACCTCATTATCCTCATTCAGACTCTTTGCAAGTACCATTAGTCAGGCCCTGCTTTCAAGCTGAGTCTGTAGCATAAGGTTCTTCTGGCAATGACTCCTTGTTTTTGTGTGCATTGTTTATAATCTTCTGTACAGGAAGGTATCTGCTGTCCGTTGCATGAAAACTGCAAGTCAAGTGGTGGAATAGTACATGATAAGACTACAAAAGACACCATGAGAGGGAACACTTTATATGCATTTCTGAGCTTCATATACCTTTTCCCAGTACATGATCCATCCATCTAAAACGACTGCTGTCCAGCCTAATGGTCCCTTGCATGGAAACTAGACAATGTATTCGAAGTCTTAAATAAGTGGAGGACTGATAGATGAACAGACTAATGACAAAATATTTTTTTCCAAGATGCCTGATCCCTTCACATTTCATGAATGAAAGCACTGAGTTCCATTTTGGAGATTTTAGAGGGAAAGGTGCCCAAATCACAGAAACTATCAGGTGGGTGTCAGGTTTTTTGTTTCTATTTATTTCCTTTAATTTTGGTGGGGAAAGTGGTCTTCAGTTCTTGTTAACCTTGTTTTGCCCCATGAATCTGTTTGGCATGTTACTTTTATTTCCCCAGGTGACTGAAAAATTCCTGCAGATGTAGACTGTGTGGGTCATTCAGATATACCTATATTAAAGCAACATGTGGAACTGAAAAGCTTCCAGGTTGCCCCAGTGAAAACCCAAAGGTATCCTGACTTCAGGGCCTGCAATATAGCCTAAGCTTTATCACTCCAACCCTTAAAAATTTTGTTTTCTACTACATGCTGAGTAAGGCTTATAGAACATCTATATTTATACTTTAGCTTTTACTATTCCGCTTGTCATCATGTTCAGCTAGCTCTGCTCTCCTATAGCAATGACAAGAGAAAATGACAGTCAAATAAATCTCATTAAAAAAAAAAAAGAAAGCATCAGGAATTAGAAATACTGGTTCAACATGTTTTTCCTTAAGCACATTATTATTTTAGGTGGCAAGGTGAATTTAGGCAAGAACAACATTTTTTTTTTTACAATATCAGTTGATGATCTATAGGTTCACACTGAAAGAGAGTCACGGAAATGGCGATGACAGGGAAGTCCTGATGGGGAATGAAATATAAAGAGCAAAGTGTATCAAATAAATTGAAATCCTGGTAACTTCATTGGGCACACCACATGGTGTAGAAGACACAAGAGAGACAATATGTTTCTTGGAACACTACTGCTTAAGTTCATGGTTATTCACAGAGACAATAGCGTGATAGTTCATTGAGGTCTCTGAGCTCTCACTATGCATGACCAGTGACAGGAAAGTACACCCCTGACTGATAAAGCAGTGACAAAGAGAGAGGAGTGAAGGCACTGAAGGTTTTATTGAGCAAGGATGTTGTAGCAATATCTGGACTACGTCTTCCTTGTCCTGTTGGCTTGTGACTCTCTCACCACATCAAAGAGGCAGAGCTATTCTGCACCACACAAATCCAAAGCTATAGACTTTCAATCAGCTGAAAAACTATTCATTTTAAAAAGATGACAATTTAAGAGGCAGCTCTTACTTTCTATTTACTGGAACAAGACAGGCTATAAATATGGGACTTGGTAGAGCTCTGGGCCAAGGTATGGGTCCGTCCTGGCTCTCTGTATATAAATACAGGTGAGTCAGTGGATGTGCCCATACACACCTTGAAAGAAAAATACCTGAAGTGATCCCTGACTGCCAGGAACCTGTGCCAGATTGTTTGCAATGTCCTTTGCTCCTCCTTGGCTCATCTTCTTTCGCGCCTGATGAGCCAAGTTGGAGTCTGCCCTTTGGCTCTTTTCATTGGCTGGCTCAGTGCTACGATGTACACTTTTTTAAATGAAAGATTGTTTACTCCCGTGTACATATGCACACACACACACAAACACACACAAGTTTCCAACAGTCAACAGATTTTAGCATGGCTTGTCACAAGGCTAATGGCTCTTCTTCTGAAAGGTATGTGGAGAATTATTTATGTTCATGACAGCACGCACAGAAGTTTCTGTGTTTCTGAGGTTTTCACTTCAGTGTTTGCTTACTTGCTGCATGGAAGCCTTCCTGGTATTATTTTAATTTGCTTAGATGAAAGAAGAGTCAGGCAAAGAATTTCTGTAGGTCAGTGAAATAAATGTGCCCTTTTAGAGTGAAATCTGTGATCAAATGGTCCAGTTCTGATCTTCCTTGATGACGTGGATATATTAAGTAACTTCTGTTACTTGAGTGGAGTTGTTACAGATCACCATTGGCATAACTGAGAACAGAACTTGGTTTGTATGCCAAAAGAAGATAAACTGCTCATTTTCTCTTTGCTGATGGTGTGCACAGTGCGAAGTACTTTTTCACTGTATTGGGATGAAAGAAGTTTTCAAATATACTCTTGCAATAATAAAGTGAATGCATTGTACAGCCAGGGTTTAACTGGGAAATGCTCCACTTTTCAAAAACATTTTCTCCTCCTCTGTGCAAAAGCTTTGCCAAAGGGTGTACATGTTACTGTTGCAGCCAAAATTACTGTTATAGCCAAGGGATGTACATGTTTCTGTGTAAATGCGTTGCCAAAGGGTGTGCAAACTACAGTTCAAAGTTACAGTTGAAGGGGCATTCCTAGCTTTAACGTATGTGATCTGCTTATCCAGTCAATTAAACGCGGTTTATTTTCAGATAGTTGAGGGGATTGCTCATGTGATGCAGAGCCTATTGCTATGGGAGCCCTTAAAAACAAGCTCCCTTTTAACTTTTTACTGTTATGCAAGGTATTACTGGTACTCATGGTATTCCCCATTCCTTGTACAATACATGCTTCTACAAAGAACAACTTACCTCCAATTAAAGATGGTAAAAGTTCTGCTTTTTTTTTTCTTTTTTCTCTAAGGATGCCAAATACACTGTGAATTTGCCCCAGGCCATGCATGGTTTTATAGTAGGCTACTGTGTGCAACCATAGTCACTTTTGCAGGATTTTGAATTAATGGCAACTGCTCAGGAAACAAATCTGGTTGGTATACTGAATTCTTCAACATAAAATATCTTCTCAGTAGGCAGCGGGGTCAAAACCACAGAAAACAAAAGGCAAGAAAGGATAATGAATGGCTAAAGAACATAACAGAAGGAAACAAAACTGAGTGAAAGTGTATGATAGATCCTCCATATTTTCTGGTGTGCCAGGTAAATTCTCTCTCTCAAGAAATAATGTCTAGGAGTAATCCATTACTGTTGCGTAGAGACTCCTCACCAGTGTTAATGAGTTTATCAGTTGTTTCGAGTGGTCCTAAACAGATGTCTGCTTGCCGGATGTCTGGGCATGGTTCATCCGGCCTATTTTGCTTTAGTAGGAAGAGTTGCACCAAAACTTCCACTGACATTGGTTGCTAGTTCTTCTTTGACCCTATAGAGAGACCAGGGTGGCTTCTCCTTCAGGAAGAAGCCTTTAGACATTTACAGCACTAACACTGGCCTTCAGACATCTACAGCAAGACATCAGGCAGTGCTAGGTACTCAATATATCTGAACCAAAGAGAGATATTTAATCTTTCTGAAACAGATATGAAAAAGTTGCCCTCTTGAGGTGCTTGTTTTTCTCATAGATCACTCAGAGAATTTGCCTGGGTTAAATAAGACTAGTGTAGGTCTAACTTCTACATGTTTAAAGTTAGATGAGATTTTTGTCTCACAACTGATTCACAGCAGAAACAAGGTAGTCCAAAGAAAGACAAACAAGATGAGTAGGAGCAAGGAACATTTCTGTTTGACATGCATATGATGAGAAATTAGTTTAAAGAGAAAGCAGGTAAAGAATAACATGATAAGTGTGTTAACTAGTAGACTGGAAGAGATGAAATGAATGTAGCTACTTACCCCATCCCAGTCAGGAGAAAAGGAGCATCACATAGGATGGAACAAGGCTGCATACAGAAAAAGGAATTCCTTTCCTTGTCACTGCACACTTATCCTATAGCAATGCCATAGCAAAGACCCCAACAGTTTCAAAGTACTCAGAAAAGATATCAGGTATATCAAGACAAGGAGGATATGAGCAGTTGCTTTAGTGAAAAGAAAAGCAATTATTTTCTTTCAACAGGGGTAAAGGTATACCCTATTCTGTCATGATACATACAGATTAGTGCAAATTGAATTGCTGACCTTGTCATTAGTCATCATAAGACAAAGAAAAAAAAAGTGTTCATTTGCCCCAAGCCTATGTTTGACTGCTGGATTTGTAGCCATATTTACTTAATGCTTGTAAACAAGCCAAAACTTGCATGCATAAAATTGATATTTTTCTTTACAAATTTGTTTAGAATTTGCTCCTTATGTTGCATGTAAAAAGTAACATCGCTTTTATTTGTTGAAATGAAGTAACTTCTAACTTTCTCTTTTATGTCTTCCACTTTTACAAGATGTTTCTTCTGGCAATATCAGTCAGCTTTCTTTACCTTATTCTTTGTTCCCACATTGCCAATATTTCTGTGCTGCTGACTTCTGCACATATCCCCAGGAGTTTTTCTGATGATACTGTGAACAGGAGACCCTGGATGTTTACCAACTCCTTACTTATTTATTATACCTGGCTCACTTCCTAGGACACAGTGAAAACAGTGTCTGTTCTTGTTGATCGCTAAACAAACCTTGTAAGGAAACAGTCCTCCAGTATGTCTAGGAACGCTGCTTCTTCCTTTGGGACCCCATCACTGTTGTCAAGGGCAACACCTGGAAATTAGTGGCTGCCTGAGCTTTTGAACAAACCTTGCTACCTGCATATTTATCTGTATTTTTTTACAATATGAAAAAGACTGTCTATTCTGTCTTCTTGATGTTGTTTTTAGTATTTATTGGGTTATATCACAAAGCCCGTGGCTTGTGTTACCAAATGATAAATATAATTTATTGAAACATTTTCTCCTAAATTTAATCCAAATCTTAATTTATACATACAGCTTTGACAAATTCCTCAGGGTGTGGAAAACTCCAAGGCTAGAGCAAAAGTTTCTGGGTTTTATGGGCATTATATAGGCTGAAATTTTCAACACTGCCCTAGGGATTTGGATACTCATGACCCATGAAAACACCATCCTAGACATTTTCAGAGGACTTCCAGGAGTGCTCACACAGATATGAGCCTCTTGCTTCACCTCTGACTGACCTGCCATTTAAGTGCATATCAAACATTAAAAACTTGCATTATCCCATATACATCATGTCAGACCTCCATGATGGTGTTGCCTTTTATATTAGTCATAATATAGCAACGAAATGTACATAACTTTTTACATCAGCCAGAAAACTTGTGTTTTTCCATCTTTTTTCTTCTGGCCTGCCTCAATTTTAATGCAGTGATATTTCTACCAGAGCTCCTACCGTGTAGCTCCTATTTTAAAACTGAATAGTGTCTGGCAAAGAATGGTCAATGCTTCAGTTCTGAAGGGTTTTTTAAGCAAGAGAAAACCCTGGCTGTCAACTTGCTACACAGCATTTTATATATGCCTCCTTCACACCACAGGTCTCTGGGATTTGTCAGCCTTAATGTGAAATTGTCCAAACACTGGAAGACTTTCAGTGGAAAACACTGTTGGCAAAGCAGAAGAAAGCAAAGAAAAGACATAGCAGAGAGGAAAGATATAAAAAAGGAAATCAACCTCTGAGCTGCTGATGGTATTTCTGAATGTTGGTTATTTTTTTAACTATGCTGAGTCCCATTTCCCCCTAAAGGGGTTTCACTTCTCTCATTGGTTGAGTGCATGGTGCAATCAAAGAGATGACCACAGTATCAGTTCCAGGCTCTGAATTTTTGGTGTGTACCCCAAAGGGTGTCCTCCCATTACCCATATTTCTGCAACCCCCAGCAAAACCTGACAAGGACTTCTGAGTATATTCCTGAGTAAAATGGTGTTTCACCGCTCTCCTGTACCCACCTCACACCACAACCAAAAAATGTTGCATTTCTCCTTGTCATGCAGCTATCCAGGGCAAATGTAGACACAGAGCCTGCTGAACCTCCTTCAGTGATTTCACCCAAGCCTGTTTGTTCCTCCACACCACATGCCTCTAGAAGCACTTTCTTATCACCTGACAAATTTCCAAGACCTTTCAGTTCACTCAGTCTGACAGGAAAAGGGTATCGCTTACACTCAAATTCCCATTACACAGACTATGACACATGTCCCACTGTTTGATTCCCAACGTGACTGGGGAATCATGTGTAACACTACAGCAAGTTTGTTCTTGCATCGGCCTGCAACTGCAGGGAGAACTGACTCTGTAGCACAAGAGGTTACACAAAGCTTCAGTAACTATAATGCTGTTATTTTATCTGCCATGTTAAGTGTGTATAATGGCAAATATGGAGAGTAGATAAGCGTCCATGTGTGGTGTAGAGGGCAAAGTCAGCCCAAGTGTGAAACAGATAATCCTGCTTACCTCAGCTGTATCAGCCTTGTAGAGCATCCACATCTTGTGGCTGTTTTTTGCCTTCGCTGCAAAGGAGAATGAAGGCACCTCCTGGTCAGACACTTCCAACTTGCTTTTCAAGTAGAAGAGTCACAGCACCCCTCAAAACACCCTTAAATAGTGTGGTAAATAATGAGGGACTGGCATTTGCAGGATGGGACAGAGGCAGGGATACAGCTATTCCAACGTGAGCCCTCCGCTGAATACGCTGGGAGTCAGTGAGCATCAGGGCCCTCAGCAGATATTGTGTCCATTTACTGGCTGGTATTTACTGCTTGATGCATCATATGCTTGTCTTGCAGTTAGAACAAGTGCTACTGGCCAGAAGAACGTTGTTTTCACAGAATCACAGAATTTTCGACTACAGACACCTTGAACTTGGAGAAATACAGTCATTTTTATGATCTTTATGATCTGAATGTTCATCCTACTTGTACAACAAAACTTACCCTGCCAGAGAGCTCAAAAGTTGGAGACCGTTTCAAAACTGTTGAAAACTCTCATATTTTGTAGGTACTCTGGGCCAAATCACCCAACCTGATCTAACTTGTGTAAATCAGTGGCCCAGCATTCAACGTCCCTGGGCCATTCCAGGCTTGCACTGGGACTTTCACAGCCCCGGATCTACCAGTGTTCAAGTAAGGACTGTGGAAAAGCAAGCTTCTGGCCTCCCTCTTTATCTTTTGCGGAAGCTAACCACAATAGAAGTTGGTTATTTATGCAATACTTTGGGCTGGTCTGCGGGGGAAAAAAAAATCAATCACACAGCTGTTTTGGGTTGTTTTTCTCTCTCTTGCTCTGATGCACAAATTAAGCCATGGATTAATCAAACAATTCATTGACAAGAACCCTGATTTATGTCGAGTTAAGTTACAGCATGCAAATATTTGCATAGTGCTGGATGTAGATTTAAACACAGACTCCATAAGTATTTTTTTTTAACCATGAACATTTCTTGAGGACGATCCAAGTACAAAAGTCCAGCTCTTCCTCCTTCCTGGTGATTTGAATGGACAGACTGTGGCAAGAGTTAAACTACTTGTGTTAAAACCTTAATCTGATAAATAACTCTCAAGATGATTTTTTAAAAGCACAAAGGGCGGTAATGTGCCTTGCTCCCACTAACAGTTCAATAGAGTTAGGCACTGCGCTCCAGTTTACATTTTTAAAAATCTCCTTTCTTTGTGCTGAAATCTGTGTTGACAGCAAGCTCCATTCAGGACATTCTTCAGAGAGAAGCCAACAGGCAGGCTCAGACCATCCTGTGGAGGTGTTAAGAACAACTGAGTAACTGTCGAGCAGGGAAAGAGACTGATGTGCTGTAAGCAAGGAGAAAATAAACTTCCCAAGGTAAAATTGTCAATAGTTTGTCTGTGACTCAGAATCTGAAACCTCTTTTAAAAAGTAACTGCACAGTGACGTATACATAATATGTTATCCAGGTACCAATAAGATCTGCTAGGGTTATATTCTCTTGCCAGAAAAGGACCCAAGGACTGCTGTGGTTTAAGACAGGCCTTTGGAGAGGCAAATCCAGCTCTCCATCCTTTAGCACTTTGTCTTACTCTCGCACAGTGTTCTACCCACCCTATGGGATGATGTTTATGTGGGTTTTTTAGTGCAATTTATTAATTGTATTCTATTAATTAATTTACATCTGTTTAACCCATGGGTTGAAAAGATTGATTAAATAAATGAGTCTTTGCTAGAGTTTTAGTCATTTTGAGGAGACAAATCTAAATCCTGTTCTGCTAAACCAGTGCTAGGGCCTAGCAGCAATCCAACATTCTCTGCTTCAGTTTCTTTATCCATCAACTGGGAAGGAGAGTACTTTTTTGTTTCATTTTATTTTTTAAAAAGGCAAGTTGTATTGTTTGCAACATGGCATAGTCTGTCTGACTTTTAATAATACGCGGGAGCATGATGCAACTCCTTTCTTACCTTCTGTTAAATCCCAGTGCCCCTCCAGGGCTCTGTTGGGCTCATCTCTGTGCTGGGTAATTCTCAGCAGACTGGGCTCTGGCTGTTGCTCCCGTGCAAGCAAAGCTGTCGTGACACAAGAGCAATGCCTGCAAGGTGCCCGCAAACAAAGCCATTCTTACCGAGTTTATCTGCATGAATTGGTAGAGCTTGCCCATTCCTGCCCAGTTCTTTTGGCTCAGACACCTTAATACTGACTATATCCCTTGCTATATGCTGAGTAATCTGTTGTGAAAAATGCCTCCGAAGAGGCCCCATTATGCACGCTCCCCTACCAGGCAACATAAAAATCCTGCCTAAGCAGCATGCTGATTAAAGGCCCATAAGTTTTTAAATGATTACTTATGCTTCCCAACCATTATCTAGTGATTGCTGAAGCGCCTTGCCGGAAGCCTTCTTTGTGGTGAGTCCTGAAATAATGCAAATTGATGGGACCTGGTGCTGATTTTTAAAGGAAAACAGGCTTCATTGGATGACAGGATCAATGTAGTCTGCATGAGCTGTTGAAAAGACTTGTCAAGGGGCACCTTGATCCAACCACACCACCATGACAATCCACACAGGAGGGTGTCAGAGTCCAAAAACCTTCCTGACCTCTCTGGTTAGGCTACCCTGGCAGTGAGGCCATGAGTATGGAAACAGGGAGGAGAAATCCTCAGTGGACAGAAGACATGGAGAGATACGAGAAATATGTAAACCTTTGGCTTCACGTGGCTGCCTGTGCACTGAGTTATGGGTCATCTTATCCCACAGACTATGTATTATGCCACCATCACAGGATCACAGCAGGGAAGAACTGCAGCTTGCTTGGACCGCTGACATATTCTGTGGCTAGGGCTAAGATAAGGACAGGGTAGTTCAGGTACACTTTAAGATTTTTTTAGACAATTTAGGATTTAGCAGTTTACCAACAGAATATACAAGAACCTACCAGTCCTATATTTACCATTTTGAACGTGATTTTGGTCAGCTACAGTTTATGTCATTGTTCTCTGCACTGTGTTCCAGTCTCTAGTATTTAAAATGAACCAAGAGACAAGTTCAAGCCTTAAAACCACCAGCTTCATGAAGCAATCATCTGATAAGTGAGAACAAATGTCAAGAGAAAAAGCTTGACAAATTATAAAATTCAGTTTTAATGATAACTGATACTAGGATCTGGGGATACAGTGGCAGTGAAAACTCATAAGCAATTCTTTTCAGGTATACTTCTGCTACCTCCATGACTTTGAAGTAACCTCTAAGCATTAATGAAAACATGGATAATAGTAAGAAGTAGCTCTTTGCTTTCTCAGTTTCTTTTCGAATTGAGGATGTTCAGTGTGTACTAAAAGATGAACGTTTTATTGGTTTCCTTTTTTTTATTTGCTTCTAAGTTTAATTGGGCATTGTTCCTGTGAAAAAGCTTTGATTTAAAGTTGCTGCATTGCAGTATAATGTGTTCAGTTGTGAGGCTTAAATCCCAAATGACAGACCAGCTGAGATTCCTCCCAGCTAGGTTTCATCTAAAGTAAGGCTGGAAAACAGCACATTTTTATTTTGGAGACAGACCTTGAACAAAAATCTTAGAAAAATGTCTTGATTTGGGTATTTATCTGTTCTTGGTGTATAAAGCTGTATTTCATGCCACTCCACTGTGGTTTTCCAGTATTATCCACAACATTCAGTGTGAGATCCTGAGAGTTCATTCTGGTGCATAAAATTGAGCCGAGTCCTGATCTAGCTGACTTAGTCCAAGGAAATAATTGAGAAAACCCACTTCTTACAAGAAGCCTGCATTTATTTGGTAGCTACATGCAGACTGCAGAGCTCCTGAGTTCCTACAGTGAGGTCCTCAGGCTTCTGTGAAAATCACTCAGTTTATTGAGCGGTATAAGCAGCTGTGGTTTAAGCAGCTAGGTATTTTTCTAAGCTCTGGAGACCCAGGACAGCATTTAAAGAGTGACTAATGTGCATAAACCTGATTTTTGCCAACCAAAAGAAATGTAGTTGTCACCACTGCCAACGTTTACACTGCTGTTAATTAACCACATTTGGCTTTGCTGGTTTGCAAGAGAGGAATCAACAGCTCCAGAGATCCGTATTAAAGAGGGTGTCAGTATACGGGTGTAACAGATGTCCATGGAGTTACAGAACAGATCCCTGAATGTCCTCATATTAGGAGGCACAGGATGATAACACTCCAGCCATCAATGTACATCATATTTGTACAAATATAAATGAAAAATTAAGAATTGGCAACATCTATAGCCCATACATTATAAAAAGTGCAAATACAAACGCTCCTTGGGAATTTCCATAGCATAATTAATGTCCTTGCCCAGGAGCTTAGGAGTCTGTGACTGAGAAACTAGAGTTCACAACTACTACTTTCAAAAATAGACTCCTAACTGCACCATGTAGAATATTTTGGGGCCATCATGTAGTCAGATATATAAGAATGGTGGGGCCATATGACAAGCAAAAGGGAACCAAGCTAATGTTGATGAAGACATGGATTATGGACTTTATTCCCAAGCTCATTTTTCTTGATTGTGCTTTTTCACGCAGCGAAACAGCTCAGATAGGAGGAACCCCCTGAGAACTTCTCACTCTCTCCTGTCCATTTAGACTACACACACTTGAAGCCAGGAAGGGGACGTCATTCAATGAGACCACAGTTCTGCTTTTAACCCCTAATTGATGAGGACGACGAGGACATGAAGACAATGGTGATATTGATGTCTGTGTGTCCATCAGACACCTCAGGAACCTGGGTTGATTTCTGTGGAATGTGATGTTCATGATGCAGTTCAGCATTTCTGAGCTCTCTTGAATGTACAACAGCACTGGAGCTCTCCCCTGTTTGCAGTAACGTGACTTTGATTTGCTCTCTGGCCACACGAATCACCTCTTTCTAGCTGTACACATAGTGCTTTATCGTGTGAAAAAGTGCTCCATCCAAACAATGTGAATTAAAGGTAAAGCAGGTCTAGAGAATTCCTTCTTTGTAATAAGTTATCCATTAAATACCACTTAAGCTTTTCTTGTTTTAAAGCATATGTCAACATAATCTCAAATACTTTTTATAAAGTACTAGTAGTAAGTCATTAAAAATGACAAAAATGTCTTTAATCTATAAAAAATATTTTAATCAACTGAGATATCTTTCTCAACATAACAAAACAAACACAACCCAGACTGGGCTATCTAATCTTCAGCTCACAATGGGATGACTTTACAGCAGAATGTCAGAATCACCAGCTAAATTCATTAGGTGCTTAAGGCTCTCAGGAGCTTTCAGGTATGTTTTCCTCACTAGTGTGGAATATCCTAGTTCTTTTAAAGTATTTACAAATGTTGAATGTTTATGCTTGCGTTTTCTCGGGGAAAATGCTTGCACTTGCTGAAAGGTGGTGTGATTGAAAAATAGGAAATAACTTTTTGGTAGCCATTGATCAAAGGTAAGATAGTGATTCAACACCCTCCCTTGAGAAGCTGTTCAGAATTTCCATTCCCTTCGTTTGACTAGGATGATCAGGAATCCTTCAAAAGGCAGAAGAGTTAGGAAAACAGGAGAGAAAGAAAAGGAACTGGTGAAAATCTATGAGAATGCAGCAAATAACATTTGTCTGTTTGCTACGACACCATTCTTTTCTGAGTTCAGTACTTTGTGACAGTTCATTCAGGGCAGAGTTAAACACCTGCCATGTTTAAATTCTAATTTTAGTTAGTTTAAATATGCATCTAATTCAGGATCTAAACATTACAGTCTAGGGCTGCTAGAAATCTCTGTTCTGGTCTGATCCATGCCCCCCATTATGGAAGCTTGTCATGAGCTCAAGGACAGTGGAAATCAGACACATCAGCCTCTATGATTTGCTTTCTGGTTTGGTGGTTGCTTTAGCTGATTATGAAGTGGGATAAAATTTATCTTACAGAAAATTAAGACCATGTGACAAGGCACAAGCTCAGTGTGTCACTGGAGGTGAAGGTGACTGCTGGGTGTCCCACACCGTGCCATGGGCTGCAACCATGCTGCTTCCCTTCAGCCCCTTGTCAATGAGGCCATGTTGTAAATTGCAATCCCTGTACTATAGGAGTCCCACTATCCTTCCACTTGAGAGCAAAGACCTCGTAAAGACAGGAACACCAGCTGGAGTCCTCAAGTGCAATGGCATTTGAGGAGATGTGGGCCATGTCCATATGTGAAAGGCACAGGGGATTCCACCAGTATGTGTTCAGATCGCCACAAACCTTATCACTTTCCATCTCAAGCACAGGCCTTCCTTGACTTGCTTTCACTACTACCTATCTTAGCTACTTTACGGACAGTTTGGGATAATCATATACACATAGCAATAATATTTTACATTTAATATTTATGCATGTAGTACACTACATAACTGAGAAACTATGTCGAAAAGTGGCCATCTGTTTTTAGAATTACTCTAATTGAGGCTGATTTGTATTTTATATGGTGAGGCCATAATAAAGAGCAAGACTCAGCATAAAAGTTTATGATAATAATGAGTATGGTTCACAATGTATGCTTGATCTCTATTCATAATCCATATTTTATTGTATGACAATTATCAAACACTTCTTTCCTGTGATACTTGTTTCCTTTCATGCTTCTGTGCTTTTCTTTCATGCTGATCTCAGCAGAGGGATTTCTACCCTTTAGATGGACAAATAGAGTTGGAAATCTCTCCGCGTTATTTCCCCAAGTAAATATTTGCTGAGACTTAGTAATCATGGTGTCTAGCACCAGACAAATTCAACTTCCATCCAGACCAGTTTTGTAAGCTGAATTTCATAGATTTCTCTTCTCCCCAAATTTAAGCTGTTTTTAATGGAGTTTCATATAGATAGCAGGAATGTTTTACTCATCATGCTGGCATAACCAAATCGATAATTTGATATTTATACTTGTTTCTCAGTAGAGACTTCATGCTTTACTGCTTACCAGCTATGAAATAATACAGCTATTGCTTGGTGTTGCAGCCTATAGGAGGGGCTAGATCTATAGCCCTAGCTAATGGGCAATGGTTTAATTGATTTCCTTGAGACCTGGAACACTTAAAAAATGCAGGATCACCACCAGAGCACCTCAATGCTTGTTCATTAGAAAAAAATGGGCATAAGTCACTTTTTCCACACCTGAACTGAATTATGGACACCACAGAGAACAGCCCAGTGGAGAAATACCTCTGTAGCTGCTATGGCATGCAGGATGGTCAAAAAGATCAAGAAATAATGGACCCTGGCCTTGCTTGTCTTAGAATGCACCCAACATTTTGTCCAACATTGTGACTAGGAAAGATAGGGAAGACCAGACAATGGGCTTTGCTGTGCTCTGCCTAAGGACAGCAGTCTGGTGAGGAGGTGGGGGCTGCTGGTCTACTGGATCCTTGGCTGGGAGTGTTAGACAAAGTGCTGTCAGGTGCTGCTGACATGGCACATGACTGCGGTTGTCCTAGGACACACAGTATACTCAGCCCAAATACATTTTGCAGGAAAGCATTGGAAGACCCAGAGAAGCTGTTCTCTTGGACCAAGGGACTGCTCTGAATCTGTCTCTTTGCACTCATAGATATGTATTTGATAGCTTGTTGTGACTTTGGATAGTGTGATGGTTGACATATATGTCTCAGAGTGGTGGGAAATTTGGTCATCTCTGACCTAGACTGGCAAGCCATGTTTTCTACTGCTCGTGAGGACCAGGAGGATCTATAGCTGTGGTACCCGCCAAGGCATCTTCAATGCAGGGAACAAAACCCAGCTTTCACCTCCTAAGAATCTGCAGGCACAAAGACCAAATATCTTTTTTTGGTAGTGAATGTGTGACAAGAAACTAACGTCTGCATTTGCTGACAGTTGCCTGGTGCAGTATCCTAGTTCCTCTGTATTTAAACAGTAAGTACACCGTGTTGTGTATGTGTGTTTTATATTCAGCACACAAACTTCTCTCAGTACAGACAATACAGAGATCAAACTCCCATTTCATACTGAGGTCTTTTTACACCATTCTTGTGATAAAGGAAACTGTATAGTGTAAAGGTGAATCACAGCTGGCAAAACCACATTGTTTATTACTTATTTTCTCATATACTACATATGCAAGGGTAGACACAGGTCACTCAGTATTTATTGTTTTTCTAACATGTTTCTTCATAGTTTATGTGCCCCAATTTTCTTCAGAAAAGGGTAACCAATAGTTAAAAACCTTATGAATTTTTGCTAAAATTGCTAATTTGTGTATGAGTTTTTAGCCATGTCTGTTCTTGGAAAGTAGCATGCCTTCTCTACAAAACAGTATTCCAACAGTGCTTGCATTTCTCACCTCTGGGACAGAGAGACTATGAGAAGTATCTCCTTTTTTAACAAATCTTTCAGAACAACTCAGCCCCTTAATTTAATTATAAATTGGGCTTGTACAAATCCTTACAAGTATGGTTGCCCTTTGACAGTTCTTCCTGCTTTAGTCTTAGAACAGCAATGGGAACAGGACTCTTGATCACAGCAGGAATGCGTTTATGATCATGCATTGCTCAAGTCTGTTTTTATTTCTCATTTTATGTAAAATGCTGCAGTAATCCCTTTAGAATTCCCCTCAGCTTAAATCTCAGAGACTGTTCAAGACTGCCTCTTAATGTCTCAAGAGCACTTCAGCTCACATAAGCCTCATATTCAACAGGTAAAGCCTACTTTGTTCTATAGAGATGGCTGAAGTAATGTAAAATTAAAGATTTAATCTTCTGTGGTAACTCAGACTGTCCTCAGTCCAACACAAAGACGCTAAAAGTCTGTTAACTTTTAAGTAAGTAGAAAATTCTTTGATTGACAGTGGTCTGCTGTATTGATCCCCAAAACTATGCCACAACAAATTTTATTACAATTGGGTGAGAAGACTTACTGCACACTTTGGGAACGCAAGGGGATTCATTTCACTGTTAACAGGTTTTCTCTATTATAAACTTTAATTGACAGGATTTAAAAGCAATTAAAGTCGAGACCAAACATTTTGGACAAATTAAGGAAGGATTTTTGGGGGTTTTGTTGTTTGTAGGTTTTTATAGCTAAATTTAGACAGAAGCAGTCAAAAGAAGACTGGGCACTTGAGAGTTCAAATGATTGGTAATTATATGAAATGGAATATAGTCCGTACACTTTTATTCTCATGAGGAACTTCACACAGGAGCTTAACCATCTTTATCTTTAGTATATTTTCTCCTACTTAGTGGCCAGATGCTTGTACAATGAATTCCACCAGTTGACAGAGTAATGTAATTTAGACTGAAATTCAAGGTGGATTAATACAGACAGAGTCAAAATTAACATACGTTTCCTCAGCCACAGATGTATCAGGTACCTCCAAAAACCCCTACTCTTCCCCCCAGCAAACTGACAGAAGTTGTTTTAAGGTTGTCTGGGTTACCATCCTTCATTTTTGCCAACAAATTTGCCAAAAAGAACAAATGCAGCTCACGGAAGACTCCAGAAACAAAGCAGCTGGGTATTTTCTTATTGCTCTTCTGGAAGTAATTCTTTTTATTTCAGGGTTTGGTTTTTTTCTACCTTGAAATGAGACCAAAAGTTGTTTTATCACTTTCTTTGTATATGTTAATATTCTGGAAAATTACAGGTTGTTAGGCACTTAAATTAAACTTTTTTTTTTTTTTTTTTTCATAATTAGAACTAACCTTTTTCAAATGCTATGGCTCCAAATTCTCATCAGAGACATGGAGGACCAGGTAGGTACCTACTTCAGGGTGAGCTGAATAGCTCTTTAGTCTGCATTGACTAGACCTTACATTAGATTTTCACTGACTACAGTGGAAACTCAGCTCACTCATGTGAATGAACATGCTATACTCATATTTAAGCATCAAATATGTGAGCAGAATCTTACCCAAAGTGATTACTCTGATTTGCTCTCAACCTTAATTTGTACATGAAGACAACAGCCTTTGTAGTTTTTCTCCTTTAGAATTTAACATTGGATCACTCTTTACATGATATTCCTGCTGTATTTTAAATTTAACATTTGGGAACTGTATCATTTTGAAGCAAATTTCTGAGATTTTTAAAAATAAATATAAAATATTACAAAGAACTGAGCCCTATAGGTCATTAATTTTTGCTTCTGTTTTGGTAAATCTCTAGAAGTATCCAGTATTTCTCATTCTCTACCTTCTTTCCTCTGCTTTCTCTTGCTC
This sequence comes from Nycticryphes semicollaris, assembly GCA_013400055.1. Classification (NCBI taxonomy): domain Eukaryota; kingdom Metazoa; phylum Chordata; class Aves; order Charadriiformes; family Rostratulidae; genus Nycticryphes; species Nycticryphes semicollaris. The sequence goes on along the minus strand of VXBJ01003355.1, from coordinate 569,617 downwards.
TTACACCATGAATTGCATCCAAAATTACTAATTCAGTATAAGAAAGAGGATGTTAATAACAATATTCACAGACCATTATCAGTGACGTAGCTGGATGGCCATGGCCTGATATGGGAAGCACTTCCACCTGAAGGGTGGATGTAGTGCTGTGGGCCTCAGTCTCTCCTTTGCTATTCTGTTTTCAGTAAAGCACTATCTTGTCATTGAGACAAAAACCGTAAGAATGACTCTGTCTTGCTTGTTTTGGGAAATGTCCCAAATCTGCAGCCAGTGAACACCTTGAGCATGAGGAACAAAGAGAAAGGGTTACTTCAGCAAACTCACATGTAGCATGGTAGTAAGGGAGAAATCTTTTGGGGATTGTCATCAGAAACTGCTCTGGTTGTAGGTGAGATCTAACTACTGACCTTGCACAACAAAGGCAGTACAAACTCCCTTTACGTTGTAAGTAGAAATAATACTAATTTTACTTTCTTTTCTCTTTCAGATGCTAAATGTATTTACTTTCAGTTTCTAAATACCCACAAGTCAACAAAATTATGTATTTGGGCAAATATATTTTTTGACAAACCCCTTAAGCCCTTAAAGTAAAAACCCCAACTTCTCACCTGGGTCTGCTCAGCACCAACCAAAATTACGCACTTATCTGCCTCAGAGCTGCAGCTTCAAATGGCTTGCTGAAAGCGTACATCCTCATAGACAGTTTCATTTTGCAAATGTAGGCTCTGTGAGCAGTGCCAGGACAAATATGGGGTTTTAATTACTTAAAGAAAAGGCAAGTAAGAGGCAGTGAAAGATGCTCTTCCAACATCTTCCAACATCTCATTAGCTTAGAGCTTTACACTGTAGCCCAGCACCGTAGTAGCTGAGTGTCTGATCTATGAAAGGATGCAATGATATATATAGAAAGGCTGGGAAGAAAAAGCAGCACATCTACAAAATATCCCCTAACCCAGCTAACATCTAAAGTAAATAGTTTAGCAAGATATTTTTGAACATATGGCCAGAAGAACACTGGTAACATTACTCTAATTAAGGCCAGTGAGTGGCCAGTGACTGAGCCTGGAGATCTTATTAATTTGCTACCACCTTAAAGTAGGATCTCAGATAAGTTTTTGTAACTTTTCAGGATCTCAATTTCTTATCCTCAAAATAAGAGCAATTCTGTAGTTTATGTAGCAGCTAATACTAACTAGCTAATACATACAAGAAAATCTCTGGGGTCAGGAACTGAAACTGAGCTTTCTCTCTGCTTAGTCCTCAATTGCTGCAATAACTTTTTTAATCTTCTCTCCCCCTCTGTTGTACACACACTTGAATTCTGCACTCTTTTCACTGGTAAAAAGTCAAAAGGAGAGGTAGACGGTGCCTCCATAAGACAAGCTGGCATGTGAGAAGCCACCACGTTCGTTGGGATCGGATGGATTTGATGCCCTCAAAGGGAGACTCTGGACTTGGCTGAGCTCCCCACTGCCCAAATCCAGCTCAGACTATGTCCTGGGGAGACTATGCTTCACTTTTTTTGTGAAGATCCAGTCTGACAGGTACTAAGATGACAGCATGAATACCTGCAGCCCAAAATCCCTTGTAGCCAATTCTAGATGCCTAAAGTTTTCTTTCACTGTGGCCTGTGAAATCCACATGTATGTGCTGAAGTGCATGTTTGGCTGTTACGGCTTTTGCAGGGTGACATTCTCACCTCATGCAACTCAATGTATGTTTTACCACTGACTTCAATACAGCTGGAATTTTTCCTTAACATCTTGGAGGTAACAGCCTGTTACTTGCCACCAGCTATTACTGGACAATTTCTGGTTTAGCTTCATAGATGAAACATTCTTGGTGTGCCAGATACAATTTTTAATCATTCCGATGCAAAACTCCTCTTCTTCCTACTAAAATAGTCTGTTTCACTCTCTGCCTGGGAAATCCCATTATCTTCTGTCATGTCAATATATATCTACCAAGTATTGATATCAAGCAATTATGTGAGACAAAATCATTCCTGTATGGTATGAGGGCAGAGAGAAATGATTGCATTCTGAACTGCATCTCTTTGTAGCAATGTGGCAAAGACTTGAAACTTCATATGGAAATGAGCAATGCATGTAAATTACTTTGCCTAAATGGATTTTCATTAGAAGTGGAATCTAAGCAGTTCAAAAAATCACTGATGTTCACTGGCAGAAGCCAAATAGCTGAGTCAACATCACTTTTAGTCTTTAGTGTCTCTTTTCTGTAATGCTGAGCTGCTGAAATAGTCTGATCAAATTTGGCATTGCAGAAAGTGCCCTGTGCCAGATTAGTTAAATCATAGACTGACTCATACTTGGGGTATGACAAATGCTAAATGAGCTCCTGATCCTTTGGGTAGCTGGGTACAGCTCCCTGAGAGAATGGGACACAGACAGTAGGAGATATTAATAGCGGGTGGCTCTGTCTGTCATTTAGTTTAATTATTCTTATTTATTCTCCATAGGTTTCTCCTCTTCACCCTAGATGCTGATGATTTTAGCTCTAGTAGAAAGGAGAGAAGCCCAAGACTCATAACTAAAAAGACTAAAGAGTCATCAAGATTCTTAAAGTCATTTTGAGCAGAACTCAAAGTTTAGATCTTAAATGCTTTGCCTGTACACCCTACAACCTTCAAGATATGAAGATAGAGGTATACCATTTCCTCTAAGCAGGTTTATGCATTGAAGAGGAAAACTGCTCTGCTGTGCATCCAAGAGCATCTCTGTGCTCAGAGCATGCCTCTGAAGGCAGATTCCTTACAAAGGCATCCTGATATCCAAAATAGAGGTGCTGACTGAAAGCCCAAACTTTCAGTGCTCAGTGATGGCTTTTTGAATGTAATACTTCTAAAATCTGCTTGTGTGTTGTTACAGGAAAGTATCCTGAGGTGCATCTGTATCAGGTGCAGAACAAGAGAAACATGGTGGCAAGGCTCTTTAGCAGTCTTTCCTGCTGCCTCTTTCAGGATGCACAAGTTTTCTCTGTAAGTCTTGGCCTACGACTCTGTGAAAGGACTTGCAGCTTTATGGTCTTGTGCTCTGCATTTGCTGTGTTCTGAAAAATTGCTTTGGATTCAAACAGCAAGATATGCTAAATGGAAAGCTGTTCTCCTTCTAGTTGTACTCCAAGGCAATTTAGTTTGCATTATTGGCCACTGGGGATGTTCTAACCACACTATTTGTGTGCAGAACTGTCATAACTAACGCAGCCAGGCCTGACACATTCTTTTTTCCCTTGGGCTTTACGGCATCCAGCAATTCTGAATTTTTACAGAAAGTAGGAATGCACAGTTCACCTTTACAGCGTTAACTGGATGACATTGCTTTTCGGTAAAAAAAAAAACAACCAACAAACCAAACAAGATTTAAGATCTGGCTTCATTTAACTTTTTGTTCATTGCCAGAGAATGACACCATTCTGCCTGAATCTACCTCAGTGATGCTCATCTGGTGCTCTCCTACGTGAAATGTGTCAGGGAGATTTTTGCCATTTTTAAAAATAAAACAGAAAATATGTTTGACAGGTGCTTTGTTATACCTGCTCTCTTATGAAATGGAGGTCCCAGTCTGCGGGCCAAAGACAAAAAGTCTGCTCACAAGCCAATCAGGTGGTTACACTGAGCACACCTGCTTGTGCTAAGGTTGCTCACACTGTGCTGGCACTAGGTACATGTGGAAGCAAAGAACTGCAGCTAGGAACCAGTATCTGCAACAACTTCTCAGCTGATTAAAGTCTTAGCCAGGTGGTAACAAGCACTGGCAGCAGCCTCACATGTACTGTTACTGGCTCTCTCCCAGCTGAGACCAAAGGCTCAAGCACAACTGCTCCTTCAGCTTTCCAAGCTGTTGCACAGGACAGTTTAAGCTGCCTCTAAACTTGATTTTGCAACAGAATCAAGGATCTCACAAACCTGGACCTTCTGACTGGGATATCTGCATGATTGTGCTCCTTAGGTCTTGGGCTGTGAGTCCTGGTCAGTTGTTCCTGCCCCTGTGGCAGCAGACCCCATGCCCATTGCTGAGAGGGGTGCTGGGGGCTGCTCCCCTGCCCAGTTACACTCACCCATAGTTTTGACTGCATGTCCATGGGGCAGCTGTGGTGCATATTGGGTTGTACTCTCTGGAGATTCCATTAAATCAACATCACAATTTAGCAAATTAACAGTTACTTATACAAATTCCCAGTTTGGTCCAGAAAAAGTCCAGCAAAAGCTTATGACAAACCTCTTTTTTATATCACAGAGGCTGTAGCAAATTGGGGTCAGTCCGTGACAAGAGCTCCCAGAGGAATAATGCAAGGGCTGAAGTGCACTTGCAGACTGTAGATAGAGGTTTGAATAATACCTCTTGGTCAGCAGTAGGAATCCTTCACTACCTCAGCCTTTGCCAAATTAATTCCATAAATGTTTCGGTATTAAAATATTGATAAGCTGGAAAAATTAGATTTGGAGAATGAGGTATTGTCTTAGTTCAAGAAGGCATGCAAGCCTTTAATGAAGACAGGTATGGTGTCAAAGTAATAATCACAAGTTTAGAAACTGCTAAATGCTATGAAAAATTGCTCACTGTCTTGGTATCTAGAGAGTAGATACTGTTTCAGACAGGCCTAAAAAGTAGGAAACGGCTATTGCTACTGGTGGCTCCTAAAGTAATGAAATATGTTTGCTGTAGACATTCACTTTCCAGGTCTGTTAGTCCACATCTTGCTTCAGCTAGCAATGAGACACACTTTAAGTTGACCAGGCAAGGCTATTCATTTGACTTTAATTACGCAAGTGTTCACCCAATACTATGCAGACAGACAACATCAGTTGACACATTGGTCCTGCTAATAATGATACTTAGCACTCCCTACCATTTTTCATCTTCAAAGCACTTTCCAAATTTTACTTAATTAATATCTTTGAAGATGCCTAACTGTTTGCTGATATTTCACTGATAGTTTCTGCTCTTTCCAGAGCAGAGGACAAGATGCTATTTCCTAATTAGATTTTAGTAAAGACACTACTGACTTCCCCTTCTTCTCATCTGGTTTTCAGTCTCCTTCTGTTTCCAGCAATCTGACCTCTTGCCAGTCAACACCTGGAGAATTATTGCCTTACTTGCCTTTCAAATTGCAGATAACAAATTGCTGCCAAAGTAAAACCTCTTCTGGTTTTTCTTTTCAGGCAAATTTAAGTGTTACACCCTGAACTCTCAGAACTCCAATCCTTTTACTAGGTAACAAAGTAGGAGTCAATTAGTGTCAAAAATTAAACTCAGTATTATAGTTTTTCTATCTTTTAAAAAAAGTTTTATAGATAGAGTTTCTTGCATTTGTGCTTGTTATACTGTTACAAACATTTATCAGATCCTTGAATTATGGTCCACTGTTTCAGCGCAAGCTTTGGCAAGTTGTTGAAATATGGATGTGATTCTGGACTTTTCGTGTTTTGATGGAGGGTATAAAGCTACATACAGTATACTACAAATCATCAGCACTGCTGCATCTGTCACCATTGGAGGAGGATGGGCTATTGGCAGAGTGCACTCTCTAAAGTCACAAACAAGCATTTCCACTGAGTTCATGAAGATTTCAGCCTTTATACAAAACAACGCAAAAAAACCCACATATTTTGCAGAAAAATAAAAAGGTACATGTATATGCAAAAGATGGTTTTATCCCATAAAAGTAAATGGGAAACAGCAGAGTTTCAGTAGATGGGAGGACATAGCCTTGCTTGGATGTTTTACAAAGTAGAAGAAGAGCAGGTGGTTTGGAGACTGCTCCTAGGCCAATGCAAAATTGTGCCTTACACATTACAATTCTCCCCTGTTGAATTTTAAATGACCTAGACATTAAGGAAGATTAATTTCCTTCTAGTCCTCTTCTTGTCATTTTGTTCCATACTCTCAAATATTTCTCCTAATTCTGGCCTGGCTGTACTCATCTTTCAAGTATGTATCTGTCAGACATAGTACTGTCCATCACTTGTCACAGCTTAAATACACACACACATGCTCATGCTCCACACACATATTTGTGTCTGGCTGTAGTTCTTTCATCTGCAATTCAGCAAAGAATTGAGTCTGCTTGCATTCTGTTCAACAAAGCACTTAAACATGAAAGTAAGGATAAGGCTGAGGCTAAGCACATTGCAATTAGCAAGGGGTTATTTAATGAAAGGCTGAGATGGACAGTACTTACTGATACCTTATAAACTATAGGAAGAAACCTCCTTCCACTAACTTTCTGAGACGCAAAAAAAACCCTATTTCAGTCAAACAGTGGGTACTTCTGCCAGCAGAAAATCCATCTGGCCTAACTCTAATAGGATGCTAAAAACAGTAACAGTGAGAGAAACAGCCAGATTAGAAATATTTGCTAACGACACAGTCAGCAGCCAGCATTCCCCTCGGGGACTCACTGTTTACTCCTCTGGAAGTGTAGGGTGAGCTTTTCTAAAAGAAGAAAATATTGATAAAAATTCACCCCCCAAACACACACACACAAAAAGAAAAAAAAAAAGAAAAAAGTAAAGCAGGAGGAAGAGAAGAGCAATTTGGAAGCAGAAGAAAAAGGAGGAGAGAGATTTCAGGGAGGAACAATTTTAAATCTACTACTTCTCCCATCAGACGTCTTTCATAGAACAAAATACCTCTGAGAAGGTGTGGGCTAAAAAAGCTCATATAGGAGGTACAACAGATAATTTGTTTCAAAGAAAGAGCCACAAAGCAAAGGTCACTTCAAAGTATACACCAAAATCGGGAATGTTGGCCTGCTCCTCCCTTTTACACTGTGGTGTTGCCATGTTAGTGTGTTCTGCCTTACTTGTGAAATTATTTCTAAACACGGATTATCTCAGTACTATTTTCCCTGTTCTCTACACATTTTTCAGGACCCAACTGTCCTCAAAGTTCAAGGACTGAAATACAATATATTTTAGTTGTGACACACCCTCCTCCAAAACTAGATGTCCGTATGTGTTTGTTTGTTTTTGGTTTTGTTTTTACACAGTTGTATTTATAAATCTTCATATATCTCTCAGCTGGGCGTTCAAAGCTTTTCTTTAATTGTGCTTATCCTTCTGGAAGTGGTTTGGTACATCTTGCACTGGTTGCAACTGGATGACAAAAGAAAAAGGGAAAAAAAAGCTTCATTGTCCAGTAGCAGCCAGTATTGAAGCAAGTACATATATTGTGATGAAAAAGAGCGTTGTCAAACAATTAAGAAAACACAGGCATATTGCTTTTCCTGTTTCTGTAGTATTTTGGTCCATCATCAGTTTGGACACCTCCTCAAAGCTAATTTTCTATTTCTGGACCGTTCATAGTATTTCAGTTCCCATTCATTGTAGCACAACACATCTCAAGGTGAGTCTCTATTTGCTCCTACAATGGAGGTGGATAGAAACTTTTCACATGGAAACAAGGCGGTTTCCCAAGGAATTCTTGAACAGTTTCTTTTCCTGTCTATTATTTTTCAAGAATGAATGTTGACAAATGCATTGCAACCATCCAGAACATGTAAGTTCAAGTAAAAATAGTGCTGGTGGAAGATTGAAACCTAGTAGTATGTGCAAAGCCAGTCTGCATGTGTAAACCCTGCTTCTACTAAAATGAAGGAGTTTGAAGAAAACACTATGGACTTTTACTTCTCTAGGACTACACCAAGTCTGGCCCTCATTGGCCATGCTCTAGAGCATTGGTTCTTGGTAGCATTATAAAAATGAAAATGAAAAGGAAGAGAATTCTTTGCTTGTCTTCTGCTTACCAACTGTGCAGACTTATTTTTCTCAAAGTATATGTATTGTAACACTTTCAAAATGAAATCAGCATCTAATCCATCCATGAGTAATTTAACTTGTAGGAAACAGAGAACAAAAAGAGTGCTTTTAGATAAATCCTAATTAATTGTACATGCAAATGTCTTGGATGGATGTGGTCATGCAATTCAATTAGATGACTAATTATGTTGGAATTATAATACCATATTTAAATAGATAAACACACATAAAAGTGCCTGCCCAGGAGTTTGCATGCTGGAGTCTGGGAATAGAATCATTTATTGGCTCTTTAGTGCCACCTGTTGAAAACTGAAAACGCATGCAAATGAAACTGTGCGCCAATTAGATGTCCATTTAGAAGGGCAATGTCCATTCGCTTGGCAGGTGTGAAACAGTCATAATCTTCATAAATTTAACAGCTGGGATGGAAGTATTTGAAACATGTTTGTCACCCTACAAAGGAAAGTGTAACATACCACTGTGGATGCTGGGAAGCAGGAGCCAAGCTCTTGGGACATGTGGCGTATTCATAATATCACATCTATTTAAAAAATGAACTGGTTTCCCTTCTTGCCAGTAAGCTGTCACAGGACATATATAAAAATAGGCATCCTGATGACAGAAGCCTCCTATTCCATGAACAATTCCATTGTAGTACTTCTCTACTAATTAAGAGTAAGATTACTACTGCCTTACTCATGTGGAGCTTTGCTGGAACTGGGATGACCACTTGTAGGGTACCGTGCTTGGCAATGTGAGTAGGAGAAAGTACCTGCTGTGTGTGTGGGAAACCAGCAAGACTGAATTCAATATAGGTAGCTCTGCCAATACACTGTGCCCAGCTGTGACAACATGGTGGCCAAGTTGCTGACCTTATCTCTAAGTCTAAAGAGTAGATCAGAGTAAAAGCCATCCTAAAAGTTAAGTTTTCAGAAATACTATTTCTTGCCTGCTTTACTATTTTATTCTAAAAAGATCATCCCTCTTTGGCTACATCTCCCCTTGAGTTTTAATTTGTGATCAAGTGCAATGAAAAATGAAGAATATGGTCAGATCTCAAGCCTGGGCTGCTGTCCTCATTGCAGACCAAATGCAGCTAGCAGCTTTGCCAGAGGTCAAATAATGTAAAATTTCTTATTAAAGAATTAAAATTTATTTCTTTTGCAAAACCACTCATTTCATCCCGTTACCTAGAATGTGAAAAGCTGCTCTACTAATTAAAAAAGAACAAAAGGGTTGACAACAACAACAACAATGCTAGAGGTAAATCACGTGGCTGCTTTACAGACATCCCTTTGTAAAACGTAGCATCTTGGCTCAGCCAAGTGGCACTTCAGGTGGAAAAGGAACATCCTGGTGCAGCAGGATAAACCATGATGAAGATTTTAGATTGTATCAAGAATACAGGATGGTACTGGGTAACTAAGACACCATAGGCATGTCCTGTGCTCCTCAGTCCATCTCCAGCTCTGGAGGAACCTCAGTAAAGGAAAGACAGTGAGGTTTTAAGGCCATCAACTTTCTCTTTCACCATGGACTTCAAGTAGAATTTTATGGTGATAAAGCAAAAACCCTATCCCAATCTCTTTGCCTCTAGCTCTGCTGTGCCTTAAAACATAATGGTTCATGCACATTATTACCCAGATGCTGAAAGACCAGAACCTACTACCAGAGCTGGGTAAAGAAAAGTGACCCCATATTTTTCAGAGTATGTTAGATTTTCCAAACCCTGGTGTCAGTCTCTACAAAAACAAGCCTCCCCAAATATTAGAAGCCATCAAGGAGAAGCTGGCAGGCTACTGCCCCAGAGTTCTGCACCTATCTGCCTGTGACAGGGCCTGCATTCTTTCCCTCAGGACACCCGTGAGGTGAGCTGACGTGGCTGGGCAGCTGAGGGACAACACTGAAATTCTGCTAGTGCCAGACTAAAACTGAACCCTCTTCATTTCACTGCCTTATCGAATTCCCACCCACTTTCACTGCATTTCTTTGCACCAGGCTTCCCCACAACTTTAAGATAAACATATTATAAAATCAAAGTATTGCAATTGCCTACAGCATTTTTGACCTTTCTGGTTCACTTTCACTACTGCTGACAGATTAGGCTGCCCAGATGTTTGTCCAGGTGTCACTTTCAAAAAATCGCCAAAATACAGGGTGTGTCCACCTATTTGGCTCAGCTTTCTAACATTTCTATGTAGGTATTTGAAAGGATAGTAAGATACAGAAATCATTCTACCCCAATGAAAGTAAACCATTGTCTGAAACATCAACTTTGAGATCACGAGCAACCTTAAGCACAACATTTTTGGCACAAAATACTTCCTGTTTCAATTTTAATCCTTTTTAAACACTATTCTTTTCCAGTTAAACACCTGTTTTAGCCTTACAGAAGCTGATTCTGTAGAATTATATTCAATACCTATTTTTCTTCCAAGAAAGAACTTCAGAGAGAAAAATAAAATAGCTATTATGACAGTAGAATTTTATTATGGAGTAGCTTTTGTGGAAAAAAAAGGTAAGTCGGTGGCTTTGGCAGATAATTATGGATTCCTATTACACAGCAGAATATCATAAAAAAATTAAAATATGTGAAATGTCTTTCACATTTTAAATAAATGTCAGCTACATTTTCCTCAGTTAATTGACTTAACAATTTAATGAAGCAGAGTTCTTTTAGATGTAAAATATACACTCTTTGGGTTTCTTGCAATGTTTATGTTAAAAATATTGTAAATAATGCTTTCATACTTTATTTGTCTCTTGAGAGGAAGTGTTTGGAAATGATTCAACACACTTAATCTTGTTCACCTTTGCTATGCAAAATAAGAAAACATTTAATAGTAAAATGCTCAACTATTCCAATATTCTACTTCTCTACTAATATTGCTTGAAAATACTCATGATTTCAGGATTAAGCACAAATGTACCGCACAAGTAAAAGGTCCTTTGTGATTTCTTGTAGTGCATTTACGTTGTGCCATCTACCTTCACTCATGAGTAAAGTAATTTGATAATCTTTTGTTGCTCGACTGATCTAAGCACTCCAGGGTGAGTAGCTTGAGCCACTTAGAAAAGGCCTGATTCACAGAAATAGAGGGACACCCTCTTTCTGTCTACTACCTTTTAAAACATGCTACTTTTAAGGAGTTTTAAGTTGGATAGTCAAAATCAATACTCGCTTTTGAAGTTTAAGGTCTTAGGCTCATCTCCAAAGAGTGCAAGACCAGGTAGCAACTGGCTATATTGTGCCTCTTCAGTTTCTGGGCTCCCATAGAAGAAAACCTTACGCTGCTTTTGTAGCATCACGAAATGCAGAAATTTATTTTTGCTAAAATGAATCCCCTTGCAAGATATGCCCTTCTATGTAATCCCTGCAAATTTCTCTTGAAGAAAGATAAACTAACCTATTTCAGATCTCCATCTCTATCAGCTTTGACTGTATTGAAGACGATCTTACCAATATATCCAAGATACAGAGGGTTGTGTCAAACAAGACAATATGACATCTCTTCAGTATCACCCTTGTTATTTGCATTCATATTCACTTGGGAGTTTGTCAGCTGGGGCAGAGTTGGGAACAGAAGAATAACAGTAATAGGATAAAGCAAAGTAGCATGCCAAAAGCCCAGGAGCTCTGCCAGACTCAGAGACAACTGGTTCCACCAAAGAACTAAACCAGAAAAAACATAATCTTTCTTTTTTCCAAACACAGCAAGTTGTTAAGAGGACTTGCTCTGAACCTGTCTCTGCTACAGTAGCCTGGTAGGAGTGGCTGTCATTTCTAGCAAAAGGCAGGAGTATCTCCTGCAAGGCTTTGGGGGAAAGACAAAGAAGTGGAGGGTGGCTGGAGAACAGTGTTTTGTAGCACCAATTCCTAGTCATTTACTGATTTCCTACCTTTCTATTTTTTTATTCCTGAAGGACACATCCTGGGAGTAGCAACTCAAAAGTTCACTTTGGACATCATTTAACGAGGGTTTTTGTGTTGCACGCTGAGGATGCTGTGATCCTTGCCTGCTATTCAACATGGTAACAGTTCTGCTACATGAAGGCTACCTATTTCACTTCACAACAGTGGGATTTAATTGATTTCAGTTGAAGAAAAATTCATTATTAAATTTCATCTGCACGTACTATGCACTAAAAGTACCTTGCACGTTAATGGAGTGAAAATCCTGGGGAAAAATCTTGAGCTACTGAATAACAGGAGTTCAGAGTAAGCAGGTGAATTTATTCATATTTCGCTTTGCAGGTAGTAGGTTTACCCAATGCTAACTTGGACCACATCTACAAATGATGGTGATAAAAAAACACTCCTGTTTTTCATTTGATACACATCAGAGAACTCCACTACCAAACCAAAAACCACACTCAAACATGTTCCTGGGAGAAAAGTAGACTAAAGATATTGTCTCTCTACTTCCAGACAGGGCCTGTTCATTGTGGCTGGTGAAGATGATTATCTCAGATTCAAAACCAGTAGGAATAACCTTTCCAGCTGCCTGAAAGACAATGACTGTTCTTAAAAGCATAGTAACTATTGCCTATGCACAACTATTTTCCAAGATGTTATTAATTTGGGGACAATTATCTTTTCCTAGTGCAAGAAATAACTTTATTAGAACAATGAAGCATACTGGCCAAGGAACAGGTTTACATCAGAGTTATAACTGTAATTGCAGTTGTATGGTGGAATGCAGAGTGTTCACCTGGAACTGTGCTCACAGAATTACCCTTTTTGAATACAGGGTAATGGCACTGTGCAAAATAAAGACTGTGAATCACATATTTGTCACTGGGGTGCACCTTTCTCTTTGATTAGCTCTTCTTTCAGATTTCCTTATACCAAATCCTTTTTGTTCTACTTGGTAGAAACTGTATGATTTTTTTTTGCTCTGCATCTAGTCCTGTGGCAAGCTGCTAGGACAGCCCATTGACAAAGAAGATCCCGTTCAAAAAGCATCTTTTAAAGTACCTGATGCATATCTCTACCTTCTGAAGCCAACAAGACACTGACTTGTGTGAACAACAGGGACAGCAATGAAATACTAAGATTTCAACAACAACTCTCTGGAGTATTTGTTCAAGATCACATTACTGATGCTACATTCATCAAAATAAACAACTATTTGTGTTAATACATATGTTTTTGGATTCACAAACAAAGGAGTTTCCCTTCTAAACAAGATGGACTGGATTCCTGGTGACAGCCCAGGTAAGAAGCACTGCAGGGGTGATGACCTGAGATGGGCAGCAGCAACAACCTCAACCTAATATCGTGTTCACAGCACTTTCACAGCATAAGGGGACTTCTGGCTGTTTAATAGAGTTAGGTGCAACCATGGCTCTGTGGTTATCTTCACCAGCAACCAGAAAAGATTTAGAATAATCTGTCTTCACATCCATTCTCTGCTTACATCTTTTTCTTGCCCCATGCACTTGCAAGGTGACTGTCTGAGATCTTACTTCTGTTGAGTGGAGGTTTGTTCCATATTAATGATGTATCTAGCTCACTCATGGTGCTCCTTGGGACCCTTAAATCAGATTAGGGTCTTTGCCAGACACCGTGCAAATGTATAGCTAGAAAAATTTTTGTAAAAGTGCTTTACCCAAGGCCACAAAAGAAATCAGAGGCAGAGCAGAAGTGAACACATATATCCCCAGAGTGGTGCCTTTACCACTTAGCCTTGGATCAAGATTTTGTCATGGATTTTTACTTAGCTGCTTATAGACTTGCAGGATGAAGACCTTGGAGCACTTTGCTCATAACTCAATTCGGAAGAGGTCACCATAAAATATTCCCTGTAAATCCTCAAAACACAGTGAAAAGTCTCGCCATTGTGTCAGCATTGCCAAGCTAACCGTCTTCCCAAAAGCCAACCATAGATTTTATACAGTCAGACCCACTGGACCATACATGTGAAATCCCTCTTTGCAAATGGAACTGTCTCATTGTTCCTCCTGGACTTTATGCTGGGCTCATCGATACATCGATAGGACATTAAAACTTCAGGGAAAGAGGACACTAGTTTGCCCCCCCCAGCGATAGCCAATTTGCCCAAAACCCATGAGTGGTATTTACCTCAAAAGAGTTAATGGCATGACTTGCTGCAGCTTTTTCATAGAAAGCTAATCTTGCAAACCTGACTTGTCAATCCCAGACGTTGTTTTATCTGCAGCCGCGCAGAGTGGGTGGAGTGGAGATCACAGCTGAAATGTGAACTCTGACAAACGCAGACAAGAAAGCGTTTTGCAGCCGCTGTCTGTTTGGTGCAAAGTTTTGGTTCATTAGCCTTGAAATGTTTCATTAACAGAATGCTTTTGGTATGCTATAAACAAACTGTGAGTGCCCTTGCATGCAACAGCACTCTGTCAAAAATGAACATGGTTTATTCCCTTTTGTAAAATATTTAGAAAGTGAATGACAAAGTTAAGCAATGGTCATATTTGCGTGATCTAAACAAAAGAGTAACATCGTGGTAACAAGCACCTAAAAATACATTTGTTCATTTCCAGTTCTCAGTGTTACCATTTTGTTTGTGACTCAGAATTACAGTTCCCTCTACCTTTTGTATTCTTTTTCTAACTATTTTAAAAATAGGAGAAATGCATAAATACTTGCTGGTACATTTAAGTGTTCTTAAAATTATTTAAGGCCAAAACTTCTTTCTACATTTGATCTGAACTAGTTCATGCCCGTCCCTGGTCTTGTACGTAAAGGTCAAATATCACAGTTTTTATTCTGGCAAAGCTTTCAGTGAAGACAGACATTTTTTGTGGTACCTAAACACAAGCTCCAGCAAACCAAACTGAAGACAGATGGAGTTTTGCCAGAAAAAAAAAAAAAAAAGACTTTGTAAGGAGAGATTATTTTAGATCAAATAAACAGAAAGGAAAAAAAAAAGATATAAACAAACAAACAAAACCTGATCTGAATCATAGCCCAGATTTTAAATTTAATCTGCTCTGAGATTAGAGAAAATTTTGCTCCTTGTCCCAGGCTATATGATATTTGCTCACATATTTTGACAACAAATTGTCCTGGTTCAGGGCAATGAGGAAGCAAAAAACGCTGTAATACAATGAGCCCAGTGTTCTCCTTGAAGTAATTCATCCCATGAAAAAAGCCAATTTTTTCTGACTCTCTTTAGTTGGGGACAGCAATTAAGTTAATAAAAAGTTAGCATACAAACAAGATCTTGTAAAAGAGATTTCATAATATTTTGAAAATCTGTCCCTCTGTAGTGTGAATCTCTCTTTTTTAATGGTTTGAGTGAAATGACAGATCCTAAATAGATAATCCTGTATATTAACCTTAAGAGGGGTTGGAAGAGAGGGTGTAAATCCAAGCAATTCCTAAATTATCTTGGATGATTTATCTAGGCCTAGATCCTTTGCAGGATTTAAGATTTTGGAAGAGAGGAAATTTAGATTAGGTAGCAGAAGAAATTCTTTACTGTGACGGTGGTGAAACACTGGAACAGGTTTCCCAGAGAAGTTGTGGATCTCCATCCCTGGAAGTGTTTAAGGCCAGGCCGGATGGGGCTTTGAGCAACCTGGTCTGGTGGGAGGTGTCCCTGCCCATGGCAGGGGCGGGGGTGGAACTGGATGATCTTTAAAGGTCCCTTACAACTCTAACCATTCTATGATTCTATGATTTTAGCTACTTCTTCTGTGCCAAAGTTTGAAATAATATCAGTATTTCTGGGTCAGCTAACACAAGAAAGGTCTAACAGAGGTTGAGGGTAGTTACTAAATTAATACATATTTTGCACAGATAGAGGTCTCCTTGTCCAGGTTCAGCATTGTGTCCCCTTCTGAAATCTCCACTGGTGTGCCCATTTCAGTGGGACAAACAGCAGCAATTGTCTTTCAGGGTCTGTGTTTATTTATCAAGGTAGGTATATTTATGGCTTAGATGTACCTTTTCCCACCTGGAAAAGTCCACAGGACTGGGGGTCACAGCAAATACCATGAGAAATAGAGAATAATCCTTCAGTTCAGTTGAATTTGCAATGATGTCAGCAATAATCTTGGGTACAGAACTGAGTCCTTTGCTATGAAGATTTTTTCAGGAATTAAGTTGGATTTTATCTAATGAAACCATTTTTGCTAGGGGTAATTTCGGTTTCAGATAACTTCAGAAGAAGAAACAGGAATGGAATTGGGGAGGGGGAATAGACAGGGGGAATTTGGCCTTAAGTCTTTGCTACATAAGTGACCGTTTAACACTTTATTTGCATATCTAGCATTTAAAGGGTTACGCATGTAATTATTCAACATAACTCCGAATAAGCTGTTTGATTTTCTTTCATCATGAGCCAAACATTAGGCTTCGAAAGGAATTCCTTTAAACTTCAATAATATAAAGGCACATGGCAATGTGAAAGTTACAACTCTGGCTTAAATGAGTCAGACATAAAAGTATTTATGACTGATATTCTCTGAATATACCAACTTCAGACACTTTAAAGTCTAGTTCTGTTGTACAAGGATAGGTACAGGAATATCAGCCATTGCACATCTGCAGAACTCTTGCTTTTAAGCAAAACAGAGTCCAGTCCCTAAACATTTTTTTGCCTGTTCTAAAAAAAAAAACCAACAAAACCAACATAGCAAGCCACACCAGGCCGTCAGCACCTGAAGCAAGTAAAAGCAATTCCTTTATGAACTTCCCACCAGTTATTTGTTTTGTGAGGCTCATGGAGAGAAAGAATAAAAAAAAGCTAGTGAAAAAACAGCGTGTCCCAGTGAAAAGCATTGCACATGAAAGAGAGAAAGAAATGAACTGAATGTTGTTTTTTCTTGATGAAATAGCAGATTGGATCTTAGTCTTTTTACAAACTCTAGCACAGGTGATCATCATTTGTTCTGTCAAAAGCATTTTCAATGACATGACCAGAACAATGCGGCTGTGATTACAAGGATCAGCATGGATTGAAAGATACTCAGGGCATTTACCAAAGGGATATTTGTAGCAGCGCTAAAGACGTTCGCTTTTTTAAACAGACTCACAAATTCTAGGAACAGAAGATTTGAAATCGGGGTCGCTCCATTTGGTTTTGCATTTGCCATGCTAATGAGCACAGCCATGTCCTCTCACAAATGAAGGCTGAACATGCCAGTCGAAGTGTTATTGTCATGAAGTCAAATCCAAATGCTGAAGAGGAAAATTGAGATAGTTTTCATTGTGAACTTTGATGTGAAGCATCACAGCTTTTGGAGAACAGCCATACCTTTGATCTTGCAGAAATTGTGAAGAATCAACCACCTTGATTCCCAGTTGTTTGGCAGGTAATTTATAACGTTATAATATGACTTTAAGGACTTTTCCAAAAGTCATGTAACGAGCTAAGGAAAAAAAAAATGACAAAGATTTAACAGAAATTTAAGCAATTCTGGTAGCTTGCATTTTAAAGTTCATAATCAGCTCTTAATTTTCTGGCAGAAACTCTTACATCCAAGCTTCAAAATCAGCTTGCCTGACTTCCAACAGCACTGAAATAAATAAATGCAGAAATGCAGCTATTTGAGTGCCTCAGCCATGCAGACAGTGCAATGTAAGGAGGAGGCAAAGCCCAAGGGAAGGAGCAACTCATGACGGCAGACCAGCTCCCGAAGGGCTGTCTTCAGTGGGAGGGAGTGGAGAACAGCTGCAAGGCAAAGGCTGCCAACTTTAATTCTCTCTATTAGTGGATCATTATCAGACAAGGAGGTTAATGAGAGTGGGGATTGCCTTTACAGGAAAAGGTCTGCCCTGTACACACTCAGGCCTCCTTCTTTGGTGGGCCAGGAAGCCCTTGCTAGTGGGTGCCCTCAGGAGCTGATGCAAAATTTGGTGGCACAGACACTGCCAAATACAAGGGGAGGTCCCTCCAGGACAGACCCTCTGGTAGTTGCCAGAGACAGTCCTCCAAGCAGCTTGTGTGAGGGTAGAGAGAAGCGTCTGTCCTGCTGGCAGAGCCTGGTGCCTCATGTCCTATGCTTTGCTGTTGACCACAGCTACTCCTATGGACCCCCAACAACGTCTTTCAAAGCACTTCATTTACAGTTGGATGTGGTCTTTCAAAATAGCTACTTTTTGTTTATGTTAAGTAAATTGTCCCTGAAGCACATTTTACTGTTTTCCCTGAGAAGGCCATAGTGAGGGTGATCACAATATCAGAAAATATCAAACAAAGTAGATTTTATGTCCTGTCTCTTAAGATTAGAAATCTTTTGCCTCTCTCAGTGATTCTTCGTATACCTGAAGTCAGCAGAAGCTTTAGTTTGAGATATATCTTGTTTTAAAGATGCTCAATGAAATGAATTTCTCAATAGCATTTCTACATTTAATGTGAGCAAGTACAGAGCTGGGTGAATAACTGTGTTTTCAGTCACATGGCCAAACTAGAAGCACAAAAACAAAGACTGTAACATTAATCTAGAAGAGAGGAAGGTCTCTGTTGTTATAGTTTTCTTGAGCAACTATTTAAAATTCTTCCTTCAGAGCATAAGCAGTGTCCATAATGAATTTTTATTCAATGCAGAACTGAAATGTGCTTTTGAAATAATTTTTTCAGTCAAAATTATTCACTTTGTTTAACTCACATTCATCAATAATTTCAGAAAAACCCAAACTGTATTTTAAGGGTACAAAATATTCAGACAAAAATTATCCAGCTCTATCTAGTTAGAGCATCAGCTCTTTAAAAACCTACATGCATCATGGATCATATTGTCTTTTCAAAGTTTGACCTTACTTGAACACCAGATCCTGAATTTCCTCACGACAACTATTTGTTTCTTGTACTTTCACATTTAGTATGTTTTTTTGCAGCTTTGGATTTACTTTGCTAGTTCAGGTTTCATATTTTTTAAACCATCTGTTTGGGTAAAATTACTACCTGTAGCCTACAACAAACAGGGTTTGATATTCTTGCTTTTTTCCTTTTTATTTTTTGGAGATTTGTAGGTTACAGGTAAAATTTAACAACACAAAATTTCTCAGTGTTTTGAGATTCTCCTGCCATAAATTTTCCTGCTAAAATACACGCTAGGCATGTCTTAAGAGAAATCATATGCAAGAACATGACTTGATCAGCATCCCAGTGAGATACAGGATATTTTTCAGCTAGAGAGTTAATGGATGATGATACTATATTTGGCCAGCAAAAATAATGACACACTTTCCCCTGGTCTACAAGAACTACTCCCACATTGATTTTAACTTAATATCTCTCTCATTAGGAACCTGCACAGAAGTTTGGCAGAAATACCCAAGACACTTATTGGATCATTCGCTGGTAATAATAGATATTGCTTTTTTTCTGAGAGTGTACAGGCTAATCATAAAAAGGATAGCATTGAAACAAAAGCTTTTTACAAAATACAGATTTTTATCAGCTCCATCACTGTTGAGGTTAAATATTTTATGGAGCTAAATAAAACTCGGACTTCTCCACTTTCACGTTGTGGGATGCAGTAAAAGCTTAAGAGCCTGATTCGCCCCACTGCTGAATGACATCCATTACACAGCAAATGCCCTTCACTTCACAGTGGACTCTGGCTCTGATATGACCAGACTCCCAAAGCTCAGGTATCTTGATATATAATTTCAAAATGGAAAAGTCCACACCAATAGCTGGTAGTGGCTTTTCTGGGGACCTGTTTTGGTTGAAGAACTGGATCCACATGCTCACTAGCCAAAATGCCATAAAACACTCATGCTTTTCCTCAAATTGAGCCAAGCATTTAAATATATTTCTACTTCTGCTTATATCAAAGCATCTGGTTTAATTCCATCAAACTCTACAATGTGCTAAACTCAAGCCTTGGACATGTCAGGCCAGATAAGCACTGGCAACAGAGTGCTGTGAGCCCTTCTGATGGGATAATGAAGGAGTCATCAGGCTCGTTCCAGCCTGACCAGGAGGACACTCAGCCAATTGCTCTTGTAGCTAAGAAAGCGACCAAACTATTTAATGGTGACACAATTGAGACTAATAACTTGACTAATATCTGATTGCCTGATTGGTTTTTTTAAGTGCACTTGCGAAAATTAAAGCTCTGGGTCTAGGGCATAAAACCATTATCTATACAACAGCTCACAGAGAAGGTTATCTAATAACATGAGAAATCTATTAGACTTGGTGAAAGCGAGAACTAAAGGAAATAAATCATGCAATAAAGGTAAATCAGATCTCTAATTATGGCCCCACACAGGAGGCCAGAGGAAAAATACATCCCTAGGACCACTATGTGGTATTTCTTGTCCTCTCTCTTGTGTTAGAAGCGTTTAATCATATCCTGCCTAAATTCCATCAATCCCATGGTAATTTCTGAACAAAACTGGCGTGCTTGGGAAGGAGATGACTAGTGAACACCAGTATGTTATTTCTTCTAAACTGCTCACAGACAAGGATCCTCCCACCTTTTTCTCTGACATTGATGATGGAAATTCCTGCACTAAAGCCTATGGGCTCAGAGGAGCTTCAAGCCCTGTGCAACTCCCTCACAACAGGCCAACTCTGCCAGTGATGGAGATACGTGCTCTACCAGTGTCTGTTCTTACACACTCTCTGGTTATGTCCGCGGGTGCCTTCTCTGCTGCCCCAGGGAATCTGATCACTGGTCCAGGCTTGAGACACAAAAAACAGAAGTGAGGGGGAGAATATCCAGGAGGAGCTGAAGCACATTTCACCTCTTATTTCAAAGGCAACGGAGGGAAACAGCACGTGGCAGTGGGACTCCAGAGCAGAGGATTTTATTTCTCCAGTGCTCTGATGCAAGACATCTGGCATAGCCGCTCCTATAGCTGTTTCAGCTTTGAGGGTTTTGCCCGCATGCAGGCATGGATTCATCTGAGAAGAAAGGACTTTAGGACTGTTCAGTACTCCTCATTTGAACATGGGGTGTAGCATTACTCTCCAAGCAGCCAAGCCCACCAGAGGCTGCATCATATGCCTGCAGACATCTGATTTTCAGATGCTGGCTCATCATCTTACTTAACTTCAGTGTCTAGAAGGTAGGCAACATCACTTTCCCTGTATTCCCATTTTCAGAAGGAAATAATTTGATCTATTTGGAGCATATCCTCCTGGAAACTATGCTAAGGCATAAATCACAAGGTGATTGGTGACAATCGACATGGCTTCAATAACGGCAAATTGTGTATAACAAATTTGGTGGCCTTCTACGACAGTGTTGCGTTGTTGGTGAGTAAGGGAAGAGCAACTGTCCTCATTTACCTGGACTTGTCTGAAGCATTTGACACTATTCCAAACAACACCCTTGTCTTTAAATTGGAGAGACATGGATTTGACAGATGGACTGCTCGGTGGATAAGGAAATGCCTGAATGGCCGCACTCAAAGGGTTGTGGTCAACGGCAAAATGTTCAAGTGGAAACCAGTGACGAGCATGGTTTCTCAGAGGCTGGTACTGAGACCGGTGATGTTCAACATCTTTGTCAGTGACGTCGACAGTGGGATTGAGTGCACTCTCAGCAAAGTTTGTTGACAACACCAAACTGTGTGGTGTGGTTGATACACTGAAGGGAAGGGATGTTGTCCTTGACAGGCTTGAGAGATAGGCCCCTACAAACCTCATGAAGTTCAACAAGACCAACTGCAAGGTCCTGCACCTCAGTCACGGCAATCCCAAGCAGAAATACAGGTTGGGCAGAAAATGGACTGAGAACAGCCCTGAGGAGAAGGACATGGGGGTGTTGGTGGATGAGAAACTCAACATGAGCTGACAATGTGCACTTGCAGCCCAGAGAGCCAACTGCATCCTGTGCTGCATCAAGTGTGGCCAGCAGGTTAAGGGAGGTAGTTCTGCCTGCCCCTGTACTCGGTTCTCATAAGACCCCATCTGGAGTACTGTGTCTAGCTCTGGGCTCCCCAACATAAGAAGGACATAGACCTGTTGGAGTTAAAGAGGAGGGCCATGAAAAAGATCAGAGGGCTAGAGCACCTCTCCTGTGAGGCCAGGGGTTCATCTTGGAGAAGAGAGGGCTCTGGGGATATCTTATAGTAGCTTTTCAGTACCTAAAGGGGGCCTACAAGAAAGATGAGGAGAGACTCCTTATCAGGGAGTGTAGCTATAGGACGAGAGGTAACAGTTTTAATCTGAAAGAGGGAAAATTTAGATTAGTTAGGAAGAATTTATTTGTTGTCAGGGTGGTGAGGCACTGAAACAGACTGCCCAGAGTGGTTGTGGATGCCCCATCCTTGAAAATGCTCAAGGCCAGGTTGGATGGGGCTTTGAGTAACCTGGCCTAGTGGAAGGTGTCCTTGTCCATGGAAGGGGGGTTGGAACTAGATGATCTTTAAAGTCTCTTCCAACACAAGCTATTCTACAATTCTATGATTTTGGACCTTTATCTTAGCATGCCATCTTCTCTATGGGGACTGAGGAGAGGTGTTCTGCTTGACATTCCTACATCTACTGCATAGCTTGAAGACACATCTCTCTCCTAGATTTCTGATCTCAGCAGCCTATAATGGATGATCAGTGAGAGACATATCTATGAGGAAGGGGGGTTGGAACTAGATACTATCTATCATGAGCACAACTAATCATCAGTGAGAACTTTCTCCAGGAGCTACTCAGTCCCATAGTAACTTTTTATTATTTTGTTGGGACTGAGGACACTGTGTACTTGGGAATTGTCCTGGCTGGAAAGACTTCACACCAACTTGATGGACCTGACTCAGTAGAAATGCAGCATAAAAATAATTGAAAGCATCCAAATAAAAGTAAATAAACCACAAAGTGACATAAATAATAGTGCTGAAAACATCATCAGACTTTTAATTTTAGCTCAAAAAAAACTGTTGAGGTCCCAGATTATTAGGAAGCTACTGTATCTTTTGCTGTATCTTAACCACTTTTGCATGCACAACTGTTTTCTTAAACACTCACATTGGTCCAAGTCCTTTTCAAATTTCTTTCCACAGTAATCAGCATTTCTTACTGACAGGAGGCACCTCTGCAGCACTGTGGTTTTCTGTTTAGAGGTCATTTCAGAGGTTTGTGCATTTGTAGAGCTGTTCTTGGATGTCTTCCTCCACCTAGGCAAAAGGAGAAGCAAGGACTTGGTGGGCGCACTGCAGAGAGGAAGGACCATTCCCCCTCCTTGTCCTTCTGTGGAAAGCAGAGTTCATAAAGGTTATCTGGTTGTATCTGCATTGTTAAAGAAGTGTTGCAATTCATGCTAAATAGAACAGGATTCAGGCCGAATGACATGACCTAGTCAAATCCATTTTGCACAGCACTTGGTCCTGTGTTTCTTCTGGACGGTATGGTGCTGCCAATGGGGGCCTTAAGAGACAATGACCATCCTTTGTGTGTGCCTCTCTAGTTCCATGATTTTGAAATCATGTGAGAACTGCGTTGCTGCTCATCAGGGTGGTGTTTTCACAGCATGAAGGCTTTGGTAAGAGTTGTTTGAAATGGGCAATGGCATGTGAGTATGCATTTAAGGGTACAAATCCTTCTGGGATAGCGTTGGAGTACTGTATAAGATGGAGGGAACCAGAAAGTTTGCAATCTCACTCCTACTGCCTCTTGGGAATGGCCACAGGCACATTCCATCCCCTGATGGGGACTAGGAAGTGTCTAGTGGAGTGCCAGTGTGCAATGAAACAGCATGGATGACCAGGAATCACTAGTCAGAGCCAGCCCTCCTTCATGTGTAAATATAGACGTATCCGGGGAGGTAAGGATATGTCTTGTTAAATATAAGATATTGTTGTTAAATATAAGCTAAGGTCATTTTTCACCCACAGAAGAGATGACCAATCACCCAACATCCCAAACAACACATTCAGATGGATGCTGGCTGCTCAGAGAAGTTTTGCATCCCTATTCCCAGTGAAACAGTTGTGTTACAAGGAAATAACAGAAAAAAGGTGGCTCTTGAAAGATGAAGTTTATTTCATCTGATGAATGTTTTTAATGAGAAAATTATATACTTAGAACTTTATAGTGTTTCCTTGCAGCAAGGCAAATTTAGCTAAGTCTTTGCTCAGTATATCTGAAAACTGAAAAAAAAAGGGAAAAAAACAAAAAAGAAAAATAATACTAACCCTTTAATTGAAACCTTTTCCATTTACACAGGAATGAAACAGAATGAACTCCACATTTCTATACTCACATATTACTGTAGACATAAAAATATTCCTGTGGGATCACACAGTCAGAAATCACCTACTCAAGGGGATATGAATGATGACTTCAATAGAAGATGGACATAAATTTTAATTAGTTGGTTATTTGATCTTGTGTTGTTAGTGATGGAGGATCTCAGAAGGGAATTAAGTATGCTTAAGACTGAAATTGCTTAGAACCAAAACACACTGCAAGGTAAGTTAGATGCCACTAAATTAACAGAAACTTTGCACCAATTAGAGATACAATAAAATAAAAATGGCAATTACAATTAACCAATCAAAAAATGCAAGTGAGATCAAACCAGCTGTGGGGATAACTAAATTTATCTTTCACTCTAATCAGACCTCCTAAGTATTTTCAAGCAGATCTGAGAAAAAGTATTAACATTCCTAGGAACATTTTCCACTGGAAGAGACAATTTAGGAACAGAGAAACTAGGTCCAGATTTTTTGCTTTTATATGTTTTTCATTGCATTTCTCCTTCTATTTATATATCCTGAGCAAAGCATCTCTTGCATCATTTATACGTTTTGCTTGCTCTCGCCAGTATCCCAGTCTTTCCACTTACTGTATGTTACCTTATGTCAGGAATGCCTCTAAAGTTGTCCCAGCTTCAAAAAAAAGAGAGCAAATTATTTATTCTTTTATAGTAGTTTTTTGATCAATAAGAGTGTCCACGTGCAGCTGAACAGGAGACTGGGCCTGCTTTGGGAAGCGAAGCAGGACCAGGAAAGATACCTGCACTCTGGCCAGCCATCACCCGTGCCAGGGAAATGCTGGCTCAGCGCGTGGCACAGTTTTGACCTGTGCCAAGTGTCTCGTTTTTCCCTGACAAGGTCTGGGCACAGTTCAGGGGTTGGTGTAGAACTGGGGACCATTGCCAATAAGCAGCAGGGGATGCAGCTACTCTTCTGGGGGATGGAGAAAATTAAACCGCATGGGTTTGAGCCATGCCAGGCCATGCCAGCTGGCCTCCGGGCCAAAGCAAGCTCCCATTTATATACTACTGTATATCTAGCTTCTACACACAAGTGTTTAGACTGTCTTAACAGCATGTAATGAAATCAATCAGTCCTGCCTATCACTGACACCCATTTTCCTATTCTTCTTGATTTTCAGCATTTTGAAATTGCTACACTAAACATTACAAAAGAGACTTCAGCCATCTGAAATTTCTGTGGTGTTGGACAAACACACATCAGACTTCTTTTTAACAATTGAGCCTGTATTAGATAAATGGATGCTTAACGACAGAAGACTGCAAAAAAGTAGTTTACACTCCTTGTCATATGTTTAATGACAAAAAATTATTTAGGTGAAAATTTGTGAAAAATTGATGATTGGTCAGATGAAGTTTCTGAGCATTCTACAACATCAAAGAAATTAACTGATGAGCCAAAATCAGCATGGACAAATTATATTCAGTTTAACTAGTGACAAAGAAGACTCGTCACCACTTTCATCCTCACGTAAAGTTTCTTATTCCCTTTCAGAAAAAAAAAGGAAGTCATTTATCCAATCAACTCACTACTGACTTCACATTTTTCATCCTTTTTTCTTAGTCTTACATAGCTCTGGCCATTCAACATACAAGACCAGCAAAATTTGCTGACATCCTTCTACCATGATCTCCTATGACCTTCTTCTCTGGCAGGATGTCTGTTGGAAGCTACCTGCACCATCTAAATCACAATTTTATTTCCTTTCACCCTTTGAATCATCCTTTAAATATAATTTCTATTATAGGAACAAAAAGGGCCAGTTCTCTTTTCTAATAAATATCAACAGATCCAGATGCAAAAACACAAACATCATAAAAAAGATTCCTGTTGTATCTAAGTATCTAACACCTTTTCCTTTCATCAAATTTACATCCTGATCCTACATATCTACAAGCTTAAATACATAACAGTTCAGACTTAGATCCACTTTCCTCCCCCCAATATTTTCATCATTATAATTCACGAATAATCTGACTGCCTCATTGCCTGAGGAAGGGAGGAAGACATGACCCTTCTTCACTAAGGGAGAAAGGAAGCATTATTTCATTGTATATTATATTACAGGCATTGTTATTCTCTTTCTGTTCAAAGTAAAGCAAGCTTTGAATATTTGCAGAATCAGCATTCTCTGGGCACTTGCTTTAAAACAAAATAGAGAAGTTAGGACATTGTTGGGCCTATATGTATTCCTCCACATACAGGAATGTATATACACTAGTGATAACAATATGGAGGCACTGCAGTAAAACAGCAGGAAAACAAAAGGTCTTACCAAACTTTATGTTTAAAAATCATCACAACCTCACAATTATAATTTGGTAAGCAAAATGTGAGTCCCTGAAAATACAACTTTTAACACAAAAAAAAAATCTGAACACGTAGACAGAATAATAAAAATATGATAAATCAATAAATAAGCCTGAATTTACCTAAGGCTCTTTAAGAGAGCAAGTTATGCCACATGAACTAGATAGCAATTTTTAGGCAAACTACTCCATTTGTGGATTTTTAAGATCCTGAAGTTCTTTACAAATCACAAACTTGCAGAGGAACCACTGATATGTACTGAGATGTGGATTGAAAGCAAATGGCCAAATAGTTTTTTCACATGGAATACCAATGTCGGAGTGAATGGAGTTGTGGTCAAAGAACCGTTAACAACTTTAATCAAAATCACTGTGACAGCTCTAGGTTTGATTTTAAAAATCAGTATGAGCATATGCATGCACACAGCTGTATTTAAGCCTAACATTGAGGAATCCAGCCCTGAGGATTCGTGCAGAGTAGTTAGGACATAGGTCATTAAGGTCTTATCTAAAAGATAATCTCCCTAAAAAATAATGGAAGCCTATTGCTCCAGTCACCCAGAACTGGATGAGGCATTGAAGAACATGCTTCAGGAGTAATCCTCTACTGGCAGGGGAAGAGATTAAATAGCCCAATAGCTTTTTCCATCTTTAGCTGTTATGATTGCACTGTAATCCGACTAGTGCCACTTGCCTGAAGAGGGGAAGAAGACCTCAACCTTGGGGGTAGGAAAGGACACAATATTTCATTGTATACAATATTTCAGATGCTATTCTTCCCAGAGAGTTCCTCTCAGATTAGCGTTGTTGGGAAAGATTTATCATTTGCATTCCCATTTCTGCAGTCAACCCAAGTAATATGATTGTGGCATTAAACTTATCCTACAAAAGGTATTTGTTTAAGACATTTCTTTTCCATTATTACTCACACAATGAATGTATGCACTAGGTTTCTAGAAGTCTGCACCAAAAACAACTTTTAAGCTCAGAATCACATTTCCTCCTCCATCGGCCTTAATTCCTCTATTGAAACTTTTTGCTGACTAGTTGAAAGGGGCCGTTCACTCACTTTGCAAAACCCAATATGCGATTTATTCCCACATTTCAAAGGAAGAATGGGAAGCTTTTAAATCTCTACAAAGGAACCGAGAAATACTGATCAAGCCCAACTGACAAGGGGACAGATGTAGGGTGATGAGTGAATTCTATAAGACGCTTTAAAATTTGGATCAGTGAAGACAAGTGTCTTCCAGGAGTAGCAATTTGATTCCCCCCAGCACAGCTCATTTGGCTGAGTAGAAATGCAGCAATTCCTCTTTCAGTCTTCAAGAAGCACAGACTCCATCTCAACATAGTGGACCTGTTGTGGAGATAAAGCATACCTCAACAGGAGGTCACCTGTGTTGTAACTTATTAGAGCTTCTAAATCCAAAAACTTGAAGAGCAAATGGATTTGAAATCCTTTCTCACTCAAGAATACAGCTCACGCTATTACTAGCTCTGGAACTGTTTATCAGCTTCATCTACATCTTTCTCCTCATGCCCCAAGCTTTCATGCATTCTCTCCACTGTTGCATTATTCACAGCTTTTTTAACAATACTTTCTCAAAAACACCCCTCTCAGCTCTTGACTGCATCGTGAGGTACTTCCAGCCACACAGCAGCAGCATCTGCTATCATGTTTTTAACTCCCTGCAGAGCCATATTTTGGTTCTTCTGTAATAACTGAAGGATACGACTTGGCACTCTTTTGACAATGAATTTTACGCAAAATTTCCTATGAGATTCATCCCATTAAAAGCGGGCAGGTTGCCATGACCTGCTGGGTCCCTGATCTGCTATCAAAGCTGTTGCATCCCTGAGCATTTCTTGTCCTTTTCTGACTTCATTAAGACTCTGATCAGGGTAGGAATATGCCCACACAAGAGAGAATAAAGATTTTGGACTCCACACTAAAAATGTGAGACCCAGTTTTGCTAGCATCTTAAATCCAGTTCATCCTTACAGATGCACTATAAATAACCATTCTTATAGGTGCAAAATGCATGTAGAGGTACAACTTGGGATTCAGGAGTACTCTACCAATGTAAAAAATGGTCACAGTTTTTTAAAGAGTTGCAAACCACTGGAGAATTTAACTATAGAAGCAGCAAGATACAACTGAGTTTAGAAGTTATATGTACCCAGCAGAGAAGCTCTCTGCAAGAGTAAATAAGAAACTAGCTGAAGAATTTGTTTTTCACTTTCTGAATGAGGACAGATACCTTATTTTCAGCAAACATTTACCGTGTTATTCTTGAGTGATAAAAATGTCTGTTCAGGTGGTTTTGCTACCAAAACAATTGGAAGGATATGTTGCTTTGACTTTTGTGGAAATACAGGTAATTATTGCAAGATTTCTGAAGAGAGTGTCTGTATATACTTTAGGACTCAGAACATTTGTACATAAATTTTTATTGTATTTCCCTTTTCTAAGAATTAGTTAATGATTTCAAAACATCATAGATCTCCACTGGAAGCTGTGCAATAGCTTCTCTTTGCACAAAAATAAACAAATTTACAACAAACAACTGTCCATTGCCAGCTTAAAAAATAAAGGCCCTCCTTTGCTCCACATCCTTATTGCTGTTTCAGTTATTGAACCGCAACCACTGTGGCAAGGACGTGTAGTTTTTGGAGGGCGATGTAAACTGTGCTTCCCTCAGTGAGCTCAGGTATGTGTGCCCAAGAAAGGAGTGCAGGGAGTGATGCAGCTGATCCGGCAGCACGGTAAGCATCCTGCCATGTCAGACCTGCCTTGCATGAAGCTGCCTCATCCTCCAAGGAGTCCAGCCTGTTTTGACATACAGCTGCAAAGCAAAATGTGTAGAGACCTGAGGGCCTCTTTCCATTTTGTCCCATTCAGCTGAAGCAACTTGAAATAAAATAGGGACCTTAACCTTTGAAATAGGAGAAATTTAGAGAGTTATTTCCATAAATGGAAAATAACTTCTGGGGAAAAAAAAAACCCTATAAACATGAAGGGAAGAGGTAGATCTTTTAGTTTGTTTTGTTTGCTTACCTTCCTCCAAGCATTCTAAGGGGAAAAAAAAAAGATAGGCAGGCAAAAAGATGCAGACGGAGATACAGAATGTACCCATTAAGTATCTGCAAGGAATGCTTTATCAGCTTGCTTGTCGGCTGCTGAGTTGTGCATTTGAGGGCATTAGATTCCCAAGAGCGGGGATCTATAGAAGATTCCTACCTTTGGAAAAGAACAAAAACACAGAATAAAAGCCTTAATCTTATAACCCCCAATCTAGCCAACTAAATCCCCAATTAGCAATTCAAACAGATTAATATAGTCCTTCCTTCCATTAAGCATACCCGACATCATGTGGTTGTGTATTTTAAAGTTACATTTTTCTTGTGTGCAGCTCTCTTTCTCACCAAAGTTGACAATTCCTTTCAGACATCCTACTTTCCCATAGACTGGGAATGGACTTTTTCTTTCTTCTTTCTTCTTTTTTCTTTTTCTTTTTTTTTTTTTTTACTTCTTTTAAGTGCAGTCTTGTTGATGCACTCTGTCAGAATCTCTTAAATTAATGCTCTCCTTTATTGTACGTGTTTCCAAATGTCAGTCCACCTTGCCATTTCCATATGGCAGTCTGTTTGCAGAGTTCACACCAAGAGCTGCGCAAAGGGTGGAACTGGCACACTTCTCCTGCTTGCTGGAGAATTCATTCTTCTTCCCATAAAACTAATGAGTGTTGTAACTTTAATGACCATTTCTCCTCAGGCAAGAGGAGAAACTGAAGCAAGGGGCTGCCCCAGCCTGGAAGAAGCACTGAGCAAGGCTCAACAACACTAAAGCCTCCCCGAGCAAGGCAAATTGGATCTTTCCCAGATTTCAGAGAGTAAAACAGTCAGTGCCAAATGACTTCAAACATAGGGAAAATGTATTTCTAGAAAGTATGAATTACCTGCAACTCCCAGCGACCACTAGAGGTGGCCAGAAGTCTGTTGACTGACCCTATAACTAGTCATTTTTGTAACCCCATTGGGCAAGGTGTAGCAGAGGACCATGTATGTCCATAGTCCTCTCCCATCCCTTGCTCTGCTGCATGCAAAATGGTCGAGGAAACATTTTGATGCTTCACTGCCCTTTCCCCTCACTGGTTTCATCTCTCTTGTGCAATTTTCCTTTCTAAGTAACGGTAAGTAAAAGCTGACCATTCTTTTCTCATATTTTCTAAAACAAACAATTTTAAAATCACCTCCTTTTCCATCAGCTGCAGTAGACTACCAGCAAGGAGGCTTTGTTTTGCAACAGAGCATGTCTGAGGCCTCCCATAACCACCAACTCTGTTAGGCAATCAGTCTTGGGAGCATTGAGGTTCTTGCTCATGCTACAGGCCTTCCTTGCACACAGGTGCAATAGTCCTCAGCAAGGGCTGAAGATGCACAGGCTTATTTTGTCTTCTGCGTGCTTCTGCTCTGCTTCAGACAGGTGACTCAGAGGGAGACTACTTGGTAAAAGTAAACTTGAAAGGTTTAAAACTCTTACAAAAATACAGTTGGTGCCAGTTTTGTTCACATCTGGTCCTGCACTCCAGAAAAATGGTTTTGTAGATAAATGTAGGCAGACAGCTCATATTTTCTCAGTTCTTACCTTTGTGTCTTTGGAAATGAGTAGGGAAACTTGAAAGAAAGTTTAATAAAAGGAACACAGGCGTGAGTATATGGAGATATGGGTGTATTTCCAATCCATTCTGCATATGCCTGATCACCAGCAACATTTCACAAATATTTTGCTACACTATCTAACATTTTACATATACAGGTGTGCTTATACCGTATATAGACAACAACAGGGCCCAGTCTGACTTGTGAAGCATAACAGAAATAACAAATACATGACTACTTTACTTGGCTACCAGGTGGAACAAAGCTTCCCTAAACATTTTTGATCAAAGGCACTTTGCATCAAACAAACTTTTTGTCTGTATTTTAAGAGTTTAACTTGACTTTTCTATATTCCAAGTTTACTTTAGTGTTTTTTTCCTTTTTACTTACAGTTTAAAAATCTATTAGTCAAAAGAAAGAGGTTCTGCTTTAAAAAAATAATAAATATTTTTAATATTTCTGAGGGGAAAAAAATACAAATGTTATCAGTTCTCCTCTTAAGCTTTAAGACATTCATCAAATAAAAGACTCTTCTTCTGGTTGGACTTGCTTTGAAGTTTTGCTGCCACATATCAGAATGCCCCATATTTTTTTGTTTCACATCTCATAGTCTCTGGTGACTTTCTTAAAGCTTACCCTATTGGAATAAGGAGTTTGTTCCAAAATACCAATTTTCTCTTTCTAAAATGTCTTTAGCTCTTAAGACTTAATGATTAAGAAGGGAAATATGATCAGAACGTATCTTAAACACTTTGAAACTAAGAAGCAAATAAAATTACCTGAATGGATGTTTGTTATATTTAAATCTTACCATTTATTGGTAGCTTCACGGATTCTTGTGTTTGCCCTATTGAATTATCATGAGCACACTTTATGGAAAGTGGGTTGTATGGCTGTAACAATAACAGATGGATATGCATAAAGACATGGAGTTCGGGGAGGGCCTCTGGCCTTCTTGCCATCCAGAAGACCAGTCAGTGAACAAAACAGATGGGAGAGGACAACAGAGAACAAGCAGTTGTAAGGACTTCATGTCCTTCCAGGACATGTCTGGTTAACCCATGCTCCCTTTTGATCGTCACTCTGACACACAGAACACAAACACATGAGTTTGCAGCCTCAGCTGCATGGGAAGCGTAGACCATGCTGAGAGCAATGTTGGGTGGAAGGTATCACCTGGGGTAGACGCGTGCAGGCTGGCCCTGGGGGCATGAGCTGAGGGAGAGGGGAACTGAGTGGGGATTTCCAGCTCTGAGCTGGAGCAAACAGGCAAGAAGGAGGAAATTCTGGCTGAGCCAAGCTTTGTGGCATGACTGCCAGAAAAGGAGTCAATATCACAGGGATCTGGAGGCATCAGAGGTGGATTTCAACAGCTGGCTTTAACAGCTGTATCTACCTACTTTGCTGACTGTAGGACTGCACAGCAGCAGGGATGGGAGAATATGATTTCCTGGCTATCCCAAACCCAAGCGAGCTGGCCAGGGGGGAATTGCAGACAGCTAGAGCTACTGGGCGGACAGGCTGATTTTTAAATGGAAACTAAACGCTTGCACAGAAGTCAAGTGAACTGGCTAAGCTGGCTGTGGGCAGAGAACCACATGCTTTACTGATACAGACCATGAGTCATGGGCAACATTTTCACCAATAGCAGAACATGACTTTTTTTAATAACTCCATTAATAGGCACCCTGCAAGATCAGGCACACATTTCTTCTTGCTCAGCCTATTTGCTCTTTGCAAGAGTATTCTTCTTATGCCCAGTGAGCTCTTAATTTGCAGTCAAGTTAAAACCTGATCTGGTTCCTTCCATCGTCAAAAAAATAGCAATGTCCTCTGAATTCCTTGTTGCACAGAAGAGCCAAACCTCACCCATATGCTGGCAGGTTTCTCATTTTTGACAGCTAGTGGCTTGCAGTAAGCAAGCTCTTCTACTGTCAGGAGCCAGGTTAGGCCCAATCCTGCTACACTTAATACTAGACATAGTCCTTACTCACAGAAGCCAACAGAAATAATTCATTGCAGGAAATACTACACTTACTGGTGTTTTGAAAACTCTTACTTGCTCAGACACTGATAGAAAGTCTCAGGTATTGAAATTTAAGAGTATGTTTGAGGCTATGTTTTGCTCTCCTCTAGGTGTAAAGCCATATACAGCTTCATTTATCAAAGTTTAAGTTCTTTCTTCCTGAGATGTTTGTATTCTTCTAATGCCAATTCTACAATACAACCCACCATAATCTTCTTTATGAACATATTTTAATAACAGAGTCAATAAAGACTTCAGTGGCAGATGCTGAAAGTAATGAATGATAAAAGTCAGCAACATACACTTTGCAATTTAATGAAAAAGTGTTTTAATGAATGATTGTATTAAGAATAAAAGAGTGGTCATAATCCTATCATAATATCTCTAACTATATCTTCTAAATCAGCAGATTTATGTTTCAAGAGGCTCTGATGCACAAAAGAGGGGAAAGCTACCAACATCTATCAAAAGATAAAACACAAAGAAGCTAATAAAAGAGTAAAGCAGCAATGAAAACAGTAAAAATGACAACACCTTGGTGCACTAAAAGCTATGTAGGTTACCAGAGGCTGTATTATATTATGGTAATAGTTTTATCAAAACACATGTAAATGTTTTGTGCAAACTAAATGTCATCTGCAATTTTCTCTCTTATCTTTCTCTATCCTGTCCTATTCTGATGGATTTTATGTCTTAGCTATTTCTAAAGTGGGGCTCATCACTCAAAGATGCACACATATACGGAGACACAGATCCTTGTAAGTCTGCATGTTTCCACAAGGGTAATTTTGTGGATGGGAGGAGGACACAGAAGCTTTGCTACCAGGCACCAATCTAATGGAGACTGGGAGTCTGATAAATATAGAATATGGCTGGGCATAAGCAGCAAAGAGCTACAAACCTTAGTGGAGCTAATTTGCACCCTCATGCCATCACTTCCCTTTTCCTTGTCTCATACCTCTTTTGGTAAGAATGTCTTCATGATACAGACCATCTATTATGGGTTTGTATCATCTCGTGTCCATCGTCCTGCTATTGGGGAATCCTTATCATCCCCGACTATGGGTAAACACACCTCAACATTCATTGGTTGATAGATCCTTTGTCAGGAGAGACCCAGTACAGATGTGTTTTTCATGTCAGGATCGGTTTCTGGCATATGGCATAGGTACAAGCCTACCTACCCACTCAGCCTCGGGAATGGGAGATACTCTGACAAGGGCAATATGGAAAAGCTGTCCTAAGAGTGTAATGGTGGCAGAATCTGAGCTTCAGCCCAGGACTCCCAGCCCTGAATAAACTAGGGAAGCTTTTCCTAGACTATTTGCATGACTCCTCTAAGAGCAATCACAAACCTTTATTCATCTCTAATCATGAGGTTTTGTAGGGTGGCTGAGACCATTCACTCAAGCAGAGGCTCCTGGGCAGTATGAGAGCTTTTTGTGGTGCACCTTTTTTCAGAATGAGTTGGTCTTTCAGGTTGGAGAAATACGTATCTCTGGCATTACAGAACTTTCCCTGGAAGTTTCCATCCTTGCAGCATTTTCTTTCCCTAGCCTAAGCATGCATTCCCATTGCTGTGGCCAATATTCCTGGAGGACTGGTGACGTCTGACTCTTCCTTGGGCATCACCTCTGGGTTCTCTTTCAACCCTGGTGGCATCTGCCATGGATGTCCCTGGTGGTACTGAGCAGAGCTCACTGTGTTCACTCTACCCATCAGCATCCCAGGGTGAGGGTGGCTCTCCCAAGGCTCTTGTTGCAGCCAGTTGTGCTCCATCAAGAGGCAAAGCAAACAACACCTGCAGCTTCTCAACACAGCAGGAAGGGAATGCACAGGCACCCAGACTCACACACTTTCTAGTTGTAAAAGTCACAAGCTGGTTTACTAGGCTTTTTTTCCCAATTTTCTCATCCTGTGATTCTGGCAGCCATGGATAAGACAGGACACTTAAGTATCAAGGTTATCATCCTCCCACCTCCACCAAGAAACCTCCCACCCCTGCCTGGACATGCTTTCTGACATCTCAGAGCCCACTATCCTCTTGATCCTTTGGCTAAAAAACAGACCTTCACTATCACACAGGAAGCTGAGCCTTTGAACTCAAATCATGTACATTTAAGGTGGGGAGAACTGTATCTCTGTGTATGGAAAAAGAGCAAGTGTTTTTTTTTTTCCTCATTAGCAGGATTAAAATCTGATTAAAGTAGGAAGAAACAGAAAATTCTTGAAAATTTCAGGTTGGATTATGTCTCTGCAGTAGGAGGAAGAATTTTGAAACAGAAAGGACACTTGAGTGTCATCAAATATTCCATAGTTTTGGCTCAAAGCATGAACAATCACAGAGTTAGTAGCTTGGCTCTCCACACTTACCTTTTAACTCCCACATATGCAGCTACTGAAGACAAAAACATATGTACGCACATACACAAAATAACAGTGACCTGGTATCACCACCTTAATGAAATTATGTATTTCATGTCAAGATTTTTGAAGAGATTTTATTGTATCACTTACCTTTTTTGGTTTTTTTTTCCTAGCAGCAGACAACTGCTACTTTAAGAAGGATCCCTTTAAATACACTGAAGCACATTCAAAAGGCTGACAAGTTGTATTTGTGGTTTTCAAAAGAAATAATTTTTGAGTAGAGCTACCTTTTTTGGCATAAAGTAATTGGAAAGTACCATAGATATCTCAATAAAACACATCAAAAGTAACTTTCTATAGCTTGTTTTGACATGTCCACTTGTGGGTTGTATCAACTTTAACTAAACATCAGTTTTTCCCTCCGTCAGTACAAACCATTAAAAATATTCAACAGAAAAAGCAAATAGGAATAACTCAGTTCTGTGTTTGCCTATTTTCAAATAAAAGGAGATACAGAAAGGAGTGGTCACTGCAGTTGAAAGTGCATTTTTCTGATTCATATATTTGCTGTAACTATTTGCATAGGATTTAAATGTCTAAGAAAAATATTCGACCATTTTAAAGAGAATGCTGCATTTGAAAACCCTGAAAACGTTAATCTGGTTTCATATTTACAAAGGTTTGTTTACTGTATGCGTGATCAATTCACCAAATGACAGCAAACTTTGGTAAATACGGTTTTGATGCTGAGTCTCTTTGACCTGTTTATGGAGGAATAGAAACCTTATCTGCTCTAGAACCAATCCTAAAGGAGCACATTGTGCTGATTTCATTTGAGATCTTATCCTGTCGCTCTCTTTCCTTCTCTCTCTTTCTCTCCCACCCTCCCTTCTTATGAACACACTGAATGTTAAGTTATTTCCTTGTCAAGGTTGCTTATCAGGACTAGATTTACACTTGATATCATTTTGTAAACATGTAGCAAATGGTTTATACATTAAGAGAAAAAGGGAGCAGACAGTGTTTCCATCTGAAGAGGAAACAAATCTCAAGAAAATAGATGGCTGTTAATTAATATTCTAATAAATAATAAATAAAAAATCATTCAATCACAGGACAAGCTTAGGACAAATTAAGACTGAAAATAGGTCTGCACACTCTTTGTTTACCCTACACACTCAGAGGCACTTTCTGTTCAGTGGTGCCAGGCAGGTAAGGTAGATGTACTGTGGAGAATCTTTTCCTCAGGAAAAAAAAAATTGTCTCAAACATTTCAGTGCATCAGCATCTTGACACTGCTGCAGCAATGTTTAACATGACAACAATTGTCTTATAAGAGAAAAACCTGTCTAAGGCTTCCTTGTCTGAGGTAACCGCATTGCTTGCAAAGTCAGTAAGCAGTCGGGATAGGAGTTAGTCAATGAGAAAGATGGAGAGAGAATCTGTTCTGAGTGGGCTTGCCTGCTGCCTATGACCCTTGTCAAGCAATGTGTGCGTAGACACACAGATTGTCCCAGTGACCTCAGTGCTTCAAGTTTCAGTGCTTAAGGATTCCAGAATCTTAAGTGCTTTTGATGGAGAGGGACACATGAGAGCCAAAAGCTTATTTCAAGGAAGCAGAAGTCTAAGCTTGGGCCAGCACCTACCATAAAGGCAGCAATAGTATCTCCCCTAGTGCCTGAAAATGAGAACCACGGATGTTTTCTGCAAACTTAGATGACCCCAAACGAAGAATCCTAAATGGTCTGTTACAAAGAGATGAACCTGTAATACATTACTACTGAATAACATGTATGTAACCCCAATAACCTGCAAAAACTTATTTCTGAATAAAACACCCATAGTGTTTTTCCATTACTAAATCCTAAAATGCATCACAAGCATTTTGTACTGCCATGATAAAGGTATAGGAACCTGTTATATTGGATAAGGCTAAGCACTAAATGTATTGCACATTAAGTCCTCTGCATTAAATGCTCATATTCCTGCTTTTCTTCTATGGTTTATGTACGTTAGTGCCAGGCAGTCAGCTCCTCAACAGGCAGGAAACCATTTATTTGTGTCCTTCTTTGGGGATAGCACACTTGGAAACAATATTTTGCTGTCCTCTCTGCTTAACCCTGGTGATTAGCTCATGGGCTCAGTTGTCTGAAGCCAACCAGGACACCAAGTCCCCTCCTGTCCATCCTCCATGGACTCAGGGAAAACAAGCTAAAATGCAGTGGTCACGCCTTGACCTTCAGATGCTTTTGACAATGGGTGAAAGGAACCTAGGGCCAGACTTGAGCCAATTCCTGCAGCTTTGGAGAAGAGATCTTCTCTGCTGCACAACACTGAAATACTAATTCTTCCCAGGTTATGTGCTACAAACTGACAGAAAGAAAAATGTAGATCTACTTCACTGTTCTTTTCTGATCTGTTTTGTTCTCCTCTCAGCCTGTGCCCCATTTTCTCTTCTGCTACCTGCATTATTTCCTTATCCTTATCATTACATCTCTGTTCTCTACTGTTGTATTTCTATCTTAGTGCATTTTTTTCTGCCTTTTGCTCCTTTTCCCTTCTCCTTCCAGAGCTGTTCTTTCAGCCAAGCCTCATCCTTTACTTCCTGTTGTGGAGTGACCGATGGGAACCTGAGGATGAAATTCCCTCCAAGAGAAGGTGCAGAAACCCAGAGATCTCACAATCTGTTAAAAAGAAGTTGCAGTGATGCAAGATTTCCAGTGTCTTCTCCATTAAAGCTCCCAAGGCAATTTTACGAGTGATGCAGAAGGAAGGTAGCCATGACAACTGAGGGCTTAATAGTATCTGGTGCCTCCTGCAGATGAGCCTCTTACGAACCCCAGAGTGGAAACTAATGATGCCATCTCCAGGGTGATGCATATCCTCCACTATGACCTAATGGACTAGAAAAGAAAAGGGGAAAATCTGGCATAGAGAGCATTCTTTTGAATGCAAGCCAGAAAGTTAAGATACGCCATTAATCATAATCTGAAAAGGAGATATCATGCCCTATTCATGTCCCAGAGAGAAGTAGAGGTTGCGACCAGACCACCAAGGCTAAATACATAATTCAGAATTTGTGTCTATCTCTCTGAGTTGACTAGACAAGGATCCAGGCTCTACAGATTGTCAAAGAAGTCTGCCTGATCAATCTCTTGAATGTAGATGACACTGAAGGTACCAATTCCAATGCAAAATATCATTGCACATGATCTGAATATACCCTTCCATGGCCTTTCATAAAGAGTGAATGAGATGTTTCAGAACCTGATCTATAGTGTGCTTACCTTAGAAAAAAAGCAATATGGAAATTGAAGGACTAAAAGTGATTCAAACAACAGAGCCCACTGGTGGGACACAGCTTGCTTCACACAGACTACAGAAAGAAAATATAATTTCTTTGTGATGATGGTGTTCTGAGTTCCCAGCCATTCCCCTTTTCCTTGTCCTCTGCCTTTGCGAGTCTGTAGTAACATTATATTGAGAAGAGACCCAGATATGACCCTAGGAATTCAAGTCATGCTTCTAGCCTTTTGCTGCAATCCAGCCTGGCTGACCAGACCCTCAGGAAGCACACACAGGGAAGGTGGATTCTGGTTCCATGAGGCAAATCAAGGCAAGAAGCCAATTGTTCCTTAATATGATTGACTCCTACTAGTGTCCTCCTTAGACATTGTGCATGGAAAATAGACTAAGCAAGAGAAGAAACTTTATTTTTTAATAACTCGATTAAGTTGTGCATGATTTAAGACACTTCTGACAAGAAATGCACTTAGGAGCTCTACTATTACATCACACCAAGCAGCAATGGGATAAAGGTCAAAGTACTTAGCTTCCAAAATAGTATAAAGCCAAGATCAATCAAGTGGGAACAAGTCCTGTCTAACATGTCTGCCCATATTCTTCATAGCATAGCGGTATATAATGTGAAAACTGATTCCCCTAGTTAATTCCAAGGGTAGCACAGGCGCTGTTCCATATACTGCCCCTGGTAACTTCTGAGCCTTACACCAGGGAGCTATGGTCAGGCAGTTGTGATTTGAATTGTAATTTCAAACTGGTTTGGGTAAGAACTTAGAAGATGTGTTCAGAACTCATCTAGTTTCCTACTCCTCATGAAAAATGTGGGGCAAGTTCTAACTAGCCCTTTGCTGCTGCCTTCTTCATGAGGCACTCACATTTCATAGATTTTATCTCCTGATATCTGGTCATTTCTTAGGGATTCTGAGGTCACCTGTCTGTAGACTTAAATATCTGGACTCGCTTTTCAGTGACATCTTCTGCTTCCCATTGAAATTCATGCTTATGAAAAAGACCTTCAGAAGGTCGCGTTCAGAGAGTTCCTTCACACTGTTCTGTAATACTGATCTTGTAAGATCTTCTCTTGTGGCTAGTCATGTAAGGACAATTCCTGCTATCTACGCTTGCATTAGCAAATTGAGATGGATAGAGACCATTTCTGGGCCCTGAGGCCAACTAGTACTTCCCAGCTTGCTTTCCATGGAGGCAGAGTTTTACCTTCAAAGGAGGTGGCCACATTGAAACTGCCTATTGTGAATAACTGCTGGTCTGTACAAACCAAACTATCCCTGTGCATTTTCTTGGTAAGAAAATTCTCTCACAGTTGGTACAGGTCAGACCCATACCAGGGACTAAACTTACAAATTAAATGTGACAGCCCTCCTGCCTGTGGCCTGGCATGTCTAATTTACTAGCGCAGGGGTAGCCACAGGGTCAGAAAAGTATTCTGCTGCTTCCAGTGATGTTCAGGAATAGATATTCAGGAAAGTGTTTAAGAAACAAAATACATCATAATGCTACCCCATGTCATCTGATCTCCAGTTCTGGCAATTAGTAGATAAAGGTCTCAATAAAACATATTTGTACATGAATCATCATATTTAATAGCCATCACTCTCCATTTTGTCTAATTTGGAATTTTTTCTAGCATTTTTGAACCCACTGCATTTCTATGTTCCACCACATCCTGTTGCAACAGGTTAGTGTTAGTACTTTTCTATTGTGCAAAAAACTCTTACCTTTTTAATTTTGAACCTGCCGCCATTATGAAAATAGTGAATCATCATAATTTCTTTGTGTTCTTCACAGCATTTGTGGATGTTTAGATTTCCTATCATATCCTTTCTTTATCTTCTTTTGTCCAAATTAAAGGAACCTTGTCTATTCAGTTTCTGCTTGTACGCAAACTGTTTCATTCCTCCAATAATTTTTATTCCTCTTCTTATTACCTTAGAGAAGGAGTAACCAGAAGTTCATGCGGTTCACAAGACACACAAGTGCCATGGATTTATAGAGTAGCAGAAAGATATTCTTCATTTTTCTGTGATTTGCTCTGTTCTCTACTTTGTTCTCAGCACTAACAAAGGTTGATAAAATAATCAGAATTTAAAATGGAGTTTTCAGAAATGTTGATATAAATGGTGAACACAGCCTTTACTAACATTCACTGAGAGCTGTGATACTAAGATGCTCTTAAAAATTGCACTATTACACACATTCACATATCTTTTTAAAGATTTCACCCCTTGCTTTATTCTCTCAGCCAGTCAGATGTTATTAGGTGCTACAAGAGCCTTCTTTCTCTTAAAGAAGAAATGGGAAAACTCTTACTGACTTCATTAAGACACAAACAAACCTACTTGACCTATTTTCACAGTCTTCAGATAGAAACAGAGTGAGCTCTTTGCCCGTATCTCTGCTCCCATCTCCATGCTTTCTATTATCTTGGGATGACTCTGAAACCATGGGAGCACGGAGTGAATCTTGTCCAGCTGGCCCCAGTACGTACTTTGGCTCAGAGAGACCCAGAAAGATAACGATGTCTTTAGCAAGTGTAAAAAGACTTCACCCTTACAAAGAATTTAGTACATTTTCGCACCCTGTTAATTAATTCAAGGAGAAAGTATTAGGCAGACTTGTGTAATTGTGCTGGTCCACTAATCTAAGGAATAGTATTTGTTTTGACTTGTGAGTAATATATGATACATTTTTTCATAATTATGAACTTCATTATAAGGATAGGCAAAGAGATTTTAATCTTGAGTTGATAAATTTTGCAGGGCTGGGTAACAGGTGGAGCCATTTATCTCTGTACTAACTTGATCGTGTTTATGAACCAATTGACGAATCCCTCAAAGGAGTTCCAGGCCCGCCTTGTTACTTATTTATTAACCACAAGGATCCATGGGAATCCAAACTGCATTTACACTGCAACTTGATTATCCAAAGCCATAGCTGTCCACAATTCCCTCTTCCTCAAAATAGAGATTTATCCCTGCATGTCTATTATTTACAATGAACATCGTCTCAATGGTCAGAAGTCTCAATCATCCAAACAAATCCCTTATGACATCAGGATAATTGAGCTCAGCTACTCTTGTGGATTGTTGAAATACCAACATTCCCATGTAATTTCTCATTAGGATTTAAGTGAGTTTAGATTATATCTTAGAAGTCTGTCTTTGATCATAGAGCTATAATGCAAACATACAGATGACATTATTCCCACACAATTAGCAATTTTCTTAAAGTGTATTTTAAATATTAAGGATGATATGTCTTCTTGTAAACTCTCCCCAGTTTACCCAAAGAGCTTAACTACTAATTCAGTACACCAGAAGACCAGGATTGTGACAATCTAGTTGTTATCAGAAAAAACGAGATATCCTAACAAAAGGTAACTAATAGCAAGCAGTAGCTACTGGCAATGGAAACAGGAGCTTACAAACAAATCATACAATTTTATTTCTGAAATTAAATGCGAAAATTAGTTTAGGATAATAATACATCAAGCTTGATGTGGCTAGAAGGTAAGATTTTGCCTCAGTGAACACAAATAGATAGTATGACCCCACTGGGAAAAGGCCACCAAGGAAAAAAACATTTCACAAGTAACTGGACTGTCACTGAGAGCTGGTGGGACAGTGCAACAGGCACAGGGTCTGATGTTCAGGAAGGGAATTTGTCCTTCGTCAAACACTGACAAAATGTCTAATCTGCACCTAACCTGCTCTCTGGGTGCATGCTTATCTTGGGCTGTGATGTAGTGAACAGCACAAACAGAGAGAGCCTGTGGACGAGAGAACAGTGGAGTTTGTGGAGTCCTGGAGGAGAAAGGTACAAGGTGGAGGGTATGGGCACTAGTGAAGCACACATTCATGGCTTTGGCTTCATTTGATAGCAACACTAGGGATGGTTTAGTCATATGGGATGGGGCAGAGTTTGTGTTCAGGGCAGGGATCTCAGCTTGGAAGTGAGGAGGAACAGTGGTGGATGGTGGGACAAGAGGGGAGAATGGGTGGGGAGACTAGAGACGGGACCAAGAGCAGGTCAATAACACAAAAAGTACTTGGAGAACTAGAGAAGCAAGCTCACCATAAACTCTTGGTTCGTGGCTCTTCCTTCCTTACTTTCCCCACAAGTTTTCCACCTGACTGCTCTCCCCTTAAGCTTTTGCAACGCTTTTGCAGCTCAACTGGGATAAGCTTGTAAAAGCATCGCTATAATCAACAGCATAGGTATACTTCTGAAAATGCTCTGATCACTAGTTATTTTCAGCATGTGGCCAGTCACCTGGTCATCCGTCCCTGAGCTCCCTGCACACACGTATCAAACATTTTAAAAGTTCTTTATGGAGCTGAAGTCCTGAACCAGACAGCCACAGAGAGTGGAATTCCCAGGGCACTTGAGGAAGTGTTGGTGCAGATTTCAGCTTGCAGAAGCTCCCTGTGGCACTGCCATTGCTTACATCTCCCACCCACAGAATGATGCATGCATATGTTAACCAGCTGCTGTGACTACCTCCAGTTCATAGACATGAACAAACGATACCTGGGGTCTGTCCATTTTGCAAAGCACCTGGAAGATTGTTAGTGCTCTAAAGGGATAGAGACAGACTTTTTAAGCTCAATTCCCACCCACCCTGCTGCTCGAGCAGGGTGTGCCCCAACCATGCTCTTTCCTGAGGCTACTGAGCAGGCTCAAGAAGTACTCATTTCGCTCCTACTACTGCTCAGCTTGCTCAGCCGTCTCCTCCAGCTGTTAGCAATGGTTAGGCATAAGCTTCTTCCCACAACAAGGAATATAAAATACCACTGGAGCCAGTGTGTCTTGCTAAGAGTAGGCAGCCATGATAACAGCACAGAGGTTGATGAGAGGACCCTGGATCAGGGTTTGAGCTTTCAGCATTCTGGGCTTCAAGGGCCTAAGGGGGTGATTACAAAAGGGATTGATGCTGCTGTCAGCTATCCCTGCTTCAATGATTGCTCTACAGAGCCTTTTCTTCACCCTCATCAGTGGAAGTTGTTATTTCAGAGGCTGATGAGTGGCAATACAGTATCGACTAGATAGACCTGGGCCACATGGCAAACATCCTCCTAGAAGACTGATGGGGGGTTTTTTTGGGTTTTTTTTTTTTTTTTTGCTTGTGCAGATGTTTTCCATATGGAGAATCTATAACACTTTTCCCATGGAGCTGATCAAATTATCCTGTAGGACATTTCCAGGAGGATGACTGCTACAAGAAGCTGATCTTTTGGAGGTAAATGGCAGAGGGCAATGGAGTTTGCAAAGGAGGAGATAAACAACCCACCTTACATTGTAATCCTAAGACTGAATTTGGGAAAAAAACAAGCAGGAGGATGTAGGCTAGGGAAACCAGTGACTTGAAGCTCAGCATGGATGAAGGCTTCTTGACTTCAGTGTGTGATTACAGTGCTTGTCTTTTAAGGAAAGCAATTATATGGACTTGATGTCTCTTTGGAAGCCTTCACTAGTACCAGCCTCTCCCCATTGGCTTTATTGGGACAGACACCTGCAGAATGCAGTTTTAATCACCTTCTAGAGTGGCCTTTCTCTCACTGCTGTCATAAGGTGACCAGCTTAGACTAGATACCTTTTAGCCAGCTGAATCTCATCCCAGAAACCTCAATGTCAGGCACAGCTCTAGGTGAGGTGGCTACACCCAGATGAATATAGCTCTGACTTAGCATCTTTTAATGGAGCAAAGACTGGATCTAGAGGCGGGTGAGGTGATTAAGGCAGTGTGGGATTCTGCATGTTCTCTCAGCTGTTTCCATTCACTGAGCTCCTGGAGAGCCCCAGTGGAAAATAAAAGCTGCCTTTGCTCTTCCACAGTATCCTCCAGGGAGGGCAGGAAAACACCTACCCTTCTTCACAGCAAATAGCCCCTTGGGCACAAGGCCCGGCTGTCACTGAGGGGTGTGATTCACCTGCCTTCTTAGTACTTAAGATGCTTCTATATTTTTTTTAATCACCCAATTCTATCAGAGTTGTGGGGAGAAACAAGAGGCTTAAAATAGCTAAAGCAGAAAATTCCCCAACTGTCAGTTTTATAATTCTTAAATCCATTCCAGGAGAGCTAGCTTTAGCCCTATTTCCTGATCACTCAGAAAAACTGAGGCGATCAATTAAAGTTTTCCCATGCACCCTCTTGGACAGATG
Organism: Nycticryphes semicollaris; assembly: GCA_013400055.1. Taxonomy (NCBI): domain Eukaryota; kingdom Metazoa; phylum Chordata; class Aves; order Charadriiformes; family Rostratulidae; genus Nycticryphes; species Nycticryphes semicollaris. The sequence continues at coordinate 524,828 of VXBJ01003355.1, read as the reverse complement.
GTTGAACCATTTTAATTAAATGTATGTATTGGACTGACAGAGTTGATGTATCTGACGTGACAGACATTTTCTGTGTTCATTTAGGTTTTTAATCTTTCACTCTCTTTAGTATGCCCAGAATTGTGCTATTTGCACTGTGCTCTCAGAAGAATTATTCAGTACACAGTCAATCGCTTGGATTATTAGATTTTTATTGCTTGTTATTGTTGGTTTTGTCCACGGTGAAAAGCTCCTTAATAGCAATTAGCTACCACTCTGGCTCTAATAATGAAAGGATATAATTTTGGAAGTCTCTGTTGGAAGAAGAAAGAAAGGGCCAGATTTTTAAAGATATTTTGATGTCGAGAGTGTCAAATAGAGGCCTCTTGAGGCATTCAAAAGCACCTAGGTGCTAAATATCTTTAAATTTCAATGGAACTTAAAAGATGGTGAGCTGGTTATCCGCAGCTCTAGACACCTAACTGCCTTGCTACTATGCCTTGCCATGGTGGTGGATGCTGTACTGGATTCCCATTTAAACTAAAATTAAATTAGCCAGGTGCTCTTGCTCCAAGGAGTTTTAAAATGAGTCACATGCTTTTCTTTTCTTATTGCTTTTACATTCAATGGCCTTGCATGAAGTGGACATTATGGCGTATGGCACCAGCGGCTTTCAAATTGAGGACAGGATCCCATGGACTCCCCCTTACATGATTTGAAGGGTGAGATCTGGGTAAGAGCATGTTCTTAACACACACAAATAGTCTCGCAACTAAAGCTCTCTTCCTCAAGCATATCAGTCCATAAGTTTGTTGTAATATATCCAGACCATAATAATGTTATAGTGCACATATGGATGCAGAGATTTGTCAACATTTTTTCTTTCATTCTCACTCAATGGGCATTTGCACAAAAATTAGACATTGCTACAGTCCAAGCCCTCTGACTTCACTGGGCTTCTTCACATGATTTTTTCAGTCCTGTTTTAATATTAATAGACACTAATGGGCAGATTTGGTATTAATAGAACCTATTCTCTCTAGGTTTCAGTGAATATCAATCAAAAGCTGCAAAAGTACCATATGCTGGAATATTGTAGTAGCTACAAATACTTTCCTTATTTCCAGTGCCTTTACTGGCTGACATGAAGGATTGTTTTCACCTAAGATAAACTCCTATACCCTTATATCCTTCATGGCAGAACAAGCAGTGTCTCCTGCTGGTTGGAAAACCATACTGGAAAAGTAATTCTACAGGGACCAGTCTGACATGTTTATGATGGAAAAGAAAAGCAGTGTCTTTATCCTCGAGACTTTCCAACATCACATAGCCAGGATCCCTCAGTTCCAGGAAGTTAGATTGCCTGAAAGGTCTTCAAGGAAAAGTAAGTAGAAATAGTAAAAAGAACAGATGCGATCATATGCCTAACAGTTCTGGAAGATACTTGTGACATAGCGGACAAGGAGAAAGAAAAGACTAAGGAAGAAGTCAGGTTGATCTGTTCAGGGAATGCAAGAAGATGTGAGCTTTAAAAATAAATATATCCTCTCCTGGATAAGCAGAGTGAGTGAGCGAAAGCCCTAGATATATTCGTCTTTTAATAACATGTATGTATAGTCCAACCAGTGCATGTACAAACCCTGCACTCCTTCACACACTTCAAATACCTGCAGGCATAGATAAATACCTGGATAAGCACATACCTCTTTGCTTGCTTACATGGGAGATTTTGTTCATGCAATAAAGGCTGAGCACTGCTTTTGCAAAACCTCGTGCTACATCTGCATATGTGAGTATTCTGGGAAATTCAAAATAGCCACACATCAAACATCCCAATAACATGCACTATCTGAGGGCGTTTGGAGAGTGGGCTAATGAACTTATCACATCACTAACAATTGCTTTTGAGAGGTGGGGGAGAGAGGCAGTAAGTGGTGGGGGAGGGGATGGAGAGGAGGAAAGAATATCACGCTGCTCTGCAAAAAATGGTGAAAAGCATGGCCTTGGCAAACACTGATTAAAAAGCACAGCACTGAGCAATCTGCGGTTCTTTTCTAGAAATGAACTGGAAATGGTAATATTCCATGCAGTATTACAGGGGGTGTGATGTATTGCACTGTCAGATTCACACACATGGGTTCGGTAAACAGATTCATTCCTTCTGACCAGAATCAGCAATAACACTTTTGATTTACTAAGAAGAGCATCTGATCTGATCTAGGAATATCAAAAGGAGCCAGTAGCTCAGACTGACATTATTACACAAGCAATCACATTTTGATATTTAAGCTTGTACATTCCTTAAGCCTCGGTTGAATTTCTTGNAAAGAAAGAGAAAGAAAGAAAAAGCAAGCCATGCTCCTGATGAAAGCAGCTGTCATTCAGCACTAGGACTTGCCCTTCGAACAGCTGTACTTGATCTCAAAACTCTCACCTGCACAGCATGGTAGGCTGAATCAACTCCGCTCTTTGTCTCACTACCTCAGATAAGCCTGTCATCAAAGTGAAGAGATAAAAAAGAGACAATCATAACTCTAATGTCATATTTGACAGAGGAAGCTGTTAGTCAAGTAGCTTTAAACTGTTTCTCCTCTACATGTATCGAGTGACGTCCTGGCACAGCGACAAGAACTTATCACGGTACTTTTTATATGAGAAAGAAGAAAAAAAAATACCAGAACAGATGTGTCATCGTAGACACACCTTTTAGTGGACCTTCAAAGCGAAGAATTTGGAGAGACTCTTTCATGAGACAAGTGTCACAACAACTCCATCTTCCTAGAGGTGCCTACACAGGCCACTGCAGACAGCACACAGCCGATTACTAGGGGTAACTGTGCTAAGAAGGAGTTGGCTCAAAGTGCCAAGAAAACAGGTTTCGTAGGGCCAGATCCTGAATTTGCTACTCAGGCAAAATGCTAAGTAGTGTAGGAACTGGTCCAAAGGCAGCTTCCTAATAAGAAACTGAAAATAGCTTGCTCATCATAGCTGGCATTCCAGGAAAGGTGAGGAGGAGAGCTAGCCCCAGATGTACAGACTGGGGTGTAGCAAATTTAGGCTGTTGACTACTTGCAAGACAATTGTTAACTGATCCATCATATCAAATAACTATCAAACCTATATCTGGGAATCATGGAAGTTCCACTTTTAGTAGTGCCACAGCTTATATAGCACCATTTGCATTTACACACTGCATTTAACCCAGGGACCTCACAAAGCTTGAGAAATTATACCATTCTGGTCAGATGGAGCTTTTGCATACAGAAAAATGCTTATGCTGGAAAAGCATAAGCACAGCCCTGGGCCTATGGGGCCCTATGTTGATATAAAAAGGAGATGAGTTGGACTTAATTCAAGAGATCCACAGTAATTTTACACACCTAAGCTACCTTGTGACTTGTTTACCTGCCTGAAGCTCCCATAGTGATCTTACGCAAAACCTTAAGTATCTAGGAGTTTGCCTTGACTGGGAGTTTTTGTCTTTAGCACCGTGTGTCTCTTCTGCAGGTTTCAGCTGCATCAAGGTCAAGGAGAAGAATAAAAGGCAGTGACTCTTAACCCTTTGAGTTTTGACTTTAACAGCACCTAAAATACAGATACAGGTGATGCGCTGCTACCAGTCACATGTGTCTATAAGAGTATTATACAGGTAAATCCAGTACCATACCTCACCCTAGGGTTGGATTAATCTCCCATAAATAAGTCTCTAAAAGCAAAGTATCTCATCTAAACCACGAATCTCAGTGGCCCCCGGGGCCAGTGGAAAGAGCCAGAAACTTCCATGATGTGAGTGACCAAAGGCTGCCTTGTCCTCTGATGGGGCTGAGCTCCCTGTGAGGACGTAAGCAAGAAGGTTCACTTGGGTTAGATACATGTCTCTTTAGTGGCTGGTGTTGGGTGTGATAGTCCCACCCATAGAGCCAGATCTTTAAATGTCGCAAGGTACTTCCAGTGTAAACAGGCAGAGGGATTTTCAGGGGTTTCTGGATGCCCAACTCCCACACAGCTCATCAGGAACCAGGTATCTTGGGAGTTTTTAAACAAGTCCTGCAAACACCCGTCTGCGTGGTTAAGTGTTAAATATCTTCAGGTGACTGACCCTAAATTTCCATGGAAAAACAAGAATGACAATCAATTGAAAACCACAGCTATATCACAGAGGCATTGGGGGAATAAATATTTGTGCTGGTTGCGGTTGACGGTCCAGTTTGAAATTAGTATTGGGCTTCTGAAAGATATCCCCTTTCTCAGTAGGAAAAATGTGATTAGTTCACTTGAATTGTTGCAATGTAATGGAAATATTTGTTTTCAATCTCTCTGATTTTTAGGTGCTACCAACAAGAAAAAAATCCAAATTATAAGTCCTTTAAAAAACAAAGTTATTTTTCCAAACGCCAGCACACTGTGATCTCTGTGTTAAAGCTGTTGCCTAATTAGTAAGTTTATGTGCAACTGTGTGGTTTATGATATGTAGTTTTCAGGATAGGTCCTGAACCTGAAAGTCGATAAAGTTCCCTTTCTGTGGTTTTACACTGATACCTAAATAGCAAATGTCCAGCTTCTAACCTTCTCATGGCTGCTGCTGGGTTTCAAAAAAGTCCCTTGGGCAATATGCAAAATTGTCTTAAATGTTCTGCTGCTATTTCTCAACTTATTTTAAAGGTTTTTTTTTAATTTTACAAACTTTACACATTATAATTATGTATAAGCTACCATGTTATTATGTCCCTATAAAAACTAATTATGCACCTGGGAATAAGGAAAGATTGGAAAAGAAGTATTATTCCACCATCAGAGTATTTCCAAATTGGAAATGATGCCGCACACCATAGCAGAAATGTTATCTGAGCCCAGTACCCAGAAGAAATATTCCATGAAGCACCACCACTTGTCACTGTGATGGAGTCACAGTGTTGGACATGCGGCTCAAACTCTCACCATCAGCCCAGAATGGCAGTTTAATGACTTTGTTTTACATGAGGCCATGATGGAAACACCACGCACAAACAGAAAAAATTAGAGCTGGGGTTAATGTGGATGTTTTACAGACACCTGTTGATAGAAGGCCCTGAGCTTTTCTAGGCACTGCCATCCCTAGCAATTGCTGCCCTTGCTGGCACGGACTAATAGACACAAGGAGGAGCAAGTGACTATTGGGAAGGGAACCCTTTTCTGCCCTGCAATACTGCCTGTATCCCATACCACGGACGCAGCAGGAGGTCTGGCCAGCTCGGTCCCTGTGCTGCCCTGTGCTTGCAGGGTCAAGGGAGAACCACTTCAGCTGATGTGAAGGGAAGGGAAGAGATCCCCTTTCTGAAGGTATTGGGTCTGGCTTTCATCTTGGCAAAGGAGCAGACAGATGGGGATGTGAACAGCCTTGTGAACAAGGAAGGGGAATGAGCACTGAGTGCCAGGTACACCCTGCGCCAGCCACTCTTTCTAATGAAGCCTCAACGTGCTGAGGGGTGAGAGAATTCAGTCTTGGATAATTTTTACATCTGACCTGTGAAATGCAGGTCACTCAGCAAGGATGAAACATAATACTTCCTAAGACCCAGAGAGAAGAAAGGTTATTCCTACTGTGTCATAGCAGCTAAGCCACAGGAAGCTGTTGAAACACTCTGCCAGCTTTCCTGAAATAAAACAGTTTTAGTTTCATGCATGTAGTGAATTTTTACCTTACACTTCTGAATTTGAGCCACAATTATCTTATCTACAGGGTGATTAAACAGCCTATCCTCTTCTCTCCTCTTCTACTCATAAGCCCATGAGGACTCTCGATGCCCAGGAACATCCTGCCTTTCCTGGCCACAAGTGGCTTTGCATACAGGTGATAGACTGGAGCATGTTTGGAGGAGTTTGCTGTTTAGGCAGGGACCCTCTCCAGGTGGTGTTTTCATTGATAGCATCATGACCCAAACTTGCTGTTTTGTACCCTAGGTTACATTATTCTGTGGATTTACTTCCTCCACATTTCTACCAACTTTACTTCATGGTGCTATTTTTGAAATCACACTAGATCAAATTCTCTACTCAGTTCCTCTTGCATAATCACTTCAGGGCAGCGTGCATATAAATGAGGGCACAGTTTAGCTTACTGTGTATAAATTAATGTGAACTTGGTTATTAAGCACAGGTGACTTGCAGTTTCCCTCTCATATAAGCAGACTCTGCTCTGAAATGACGGTGAAATAATTACCTTTAAAATAGTGAAGAACTCGGCATTTTTCCCACATGCTATTGCAAGTGAGTAACTACTTTTTATGTCCTCTTTACTGTTGTCATCAATGGTCAACATGAGCTGAAGACAATGATGATGTAAACACAGGGTTTACCCACTTGCTAAAAGGAAGACCATTCCTGTGGATGTAAGAAAATTGCTGTAATGAGTGTATTTTAGAGAGACTTTTTTAGCCAGGCCTTTCTGACACACCTTTATGGTGGGTTGTCGGGCTGAAAATAGTAACTCAGGAAAACTAAACCAGAGCCAGCTAACCCCGAGTGTATAAACACACATTCCCTGTGTGATTAATATCTGTGTGTAGCCAGCTTGGGGCTCGGGTAGGCAGAGACTACTGGCAAGTAGGACTTTTTCCTCACCTTGTACTGAGTGAACTGATCTTTCCTGCAGCCTCAGACTGCACTGAAGGAGCTGTGAGTAGTCCATCACTGCTTTAGTTACTTCCTTTCTCTCAATTTATTCTCCTGCCAAGCTGTTGATTCGTCTGTTATGATGCAGCAAAAGGATCCTTTCTAGAACCATTTGTCTTCCTTAAGCCTTGAAATCATCAAAACACGTATTATGTAGGGAGTGTTTTATCCTGTATTTCCAAAACATGACAGAAGCATGGCTACTTTCTCATCTGTGCTGCTTAAAAGCTGCGGGTGACTCTGCCAGCTCACAGATTGCTGTAGTCTTGCTTTGTACCATCAGAAAGAACATGAGAGTGTGGCATCCCCTTACCGCTCCCTGAAATACAAAACTCATCTAGCGTTTGAACTTTAAACTTGCTAACCCAGAAATAACACACATAATGTAAAACGTAACTTGCAGCCCAAGGCCTGGACGTACTAACATTGAGAAGACTGACAGCTTGTGGCTGCTGCTTCTTACAACCAATGGCTGTGAGCTCACTGGGCCTCATCAGAAGCTTCATTAATAGTGCTACATGTCTCTGAAACAGCCAACATTATTATACATCATTGCCCATATCTAATACAAACAACACATGAGTTACACTATCTTTGCCATCTGGTATATCTGCCTTGACCAGATTCTCCTACAGGACCAAGTCTACATGGAGATTTTCCAGGGTATACACCTAACCCTAAAAATTACCTCAAGACTACATGGATTCAAGTCCACCGCTGATATCAAGCAAATTGCTCTACAACTACATCAGCTAGACACTGAGGGGGGCAGTGGTGCCCTCCCTCATTTGAGTCATTTAAGCTCTTGCAATGTGGCATAAAATGCTGCCTCTCTGGTCTGAGAGTGATCCAAGCCCAGTTGCACTATGCAAGATGTGATCCAGTGATGATTCAGATCAACATTCCTCCACTCAGATGCATGAGATACATGAGAAAAGTTCTGCCTGTGAAAACCTTAAATGCTAGCTATTTGGCTGGTAGAGCTAAGTCAGAAGAAATCAGAACCACAAATTCAAGCACTCTGGCATTTGGAACTACTTCACACAAAGCTACATTCTCACCGCCCACTCTCCAAACACACTCAGGTGCTGGCATTTTCACCCAGACTAATTAACAAATAGTGTGGCAATTAAATCACATGGCCTCACCATTGAGTTCAGAAAACTCCCTTACATTGCCGCAGAGTATAGCAACATAACTCATAAAATTATTTTATAACAACAATTTAAGTGAAGCAAATATCATGAAAATACAACACAAATGTGATAATTATTCTAATTTACGTGATAACAATATTACATGTAAACTAAACTGTCTTCCCAAGTCCATCCAACTTTGAACAGCTTCTCTGCTCCACAACTGTGCCTTGAGTATCCAGCAGCGTGTGTGGACTGGCATAGGGTGGCTTTTCCAAATCTGACTTTACCAAGCTTCCCACAGCAGTCTGTGGAGAGATTTGGCTATCAAAGGGGTTGTCCCATCTCACCAAAGAGCTAGGAAATGTGAAAGCAAGGCAGTCCTTGAAAAATACTGTTTTTTCCTTCCTGGCTGGTCCAGATGACCCAGTGGTTTTGGCACTGCCAGGCTTCATGGTCTGCTTCCCCATTTTGTATTGATTGGAAAGAGCCAGGAGGGACAGATCAAGGCCAGGATGTTGTCAAGAACAGCCCTCATGTGGTTTACAACCCCAGAGCCCTGAATGTAAGGAGTGTCTGCTATATTTGGTCAATGAGACGTCTGCCTTCCTGTTCCTCAGATCTCAACTCTTGGACAGCTGCAACGAAGATAAGAAAAGCCTCAGGAAACTAGAAGATACTCATTTGGAGAAGGTATCTAGAGGGGGAGGTTAATACACAAACAGAGAGAAGGCAAGTAGTAAAGTAAAAAAGAAAGGCTTGGGGTCATTTTTTTTTCTTATTTTTAAAGTAGGGTTAGTTAGTGGTGGAGAGATATAATTTCTATGAGGGGAAAATGAAAAAGTCCACTAATTACATACTATATGAACATGAGTAAGCCCAGCGTCTTCTGAGTCACAACAAGCAGTTATAGAGTGACAGGGAAATCTTTTTAAGTGATGATTCAAAAATAAAAAAAGGCATTTGGAGTCATTGAGCGTGCAGAGTTAGCCCAGGTAACCACATGATCTTATCATTACTACCCTTCATCTGTCTGCCGCCCTCTTCCCACCTAGCGTTTGATACACTCACTTGTTGCATCTTGTCTTGCAAGTGGCATGACTTCAATTGCACTAATTGTGTGCATAAAGTTAACCATGCATGTAAATGTTTGCAAGATTGGAACCTCAGATTATAAACACTGGGAGAGGGCTCATCTCCTCCAGTGTAATCATGGAATGCTGGATGCAAGGGGGATTCAGACATAAGAAGAATTTTTGTATTTTATAGAAATTACATCATTATTATGCTTTAATATTTGGGTTTGGGGTTTTTTTGGTTTCTTTTGTCCTTGGTTATTTATCTCACATCCTCACTTCCCTTCTGTGTTCCTTCTTTTCTTTAAAAACATGGTGGCAGAAAAGGAGCTGTAGGCATTTAGACAATTCCATTTGGTTTCAGGTGGAAGGATTATTGTTGTGTATTCTCTTATCTGAGTATAGCTCTCTCAAGGTAGATACTGTGCTCGTATACAAAATTACGTAGGTGTTGCATGAGGCTGTAATTTGCACTAGAGGTTTAAAGGTTGTTATTATTTATTACCTGCATTACGGCAGTATCTCAGAGTCTGGTGGGGAACCAGCGCTCTGCGTTCCGCACAAACACAGAGCAGAAGGAAAGTCCCTGACCTAATACCAACCATGAGCTCCACAAGCAGATCAGAGAGCACCCAGGTGGGGCCCAGGGCAGCAAGCCAGAGTGGATTGGGCCACCCTTTTGCAGGAGACCGGGGACATCAGGGTCAGAGTCTGTTCAGGCTGAGGAGAAGTAGCCTCCTGCAGATACAGGCTCAGATGGCAAACTTCCCAGGAAAGGGGGGCAGCCATGGCAGGGAGTGAAGCTTGCTGAAAGCAATGTTTAGCAGCAGATTCTCTCTGCCCAAAGCAAATCTACCCCTAGAACGGCCTGGTCCCTGACCCACTGAGCTTGCACCACAGGGCTATGGGCAGCCCATGAGTTCAGGAAAGGTGCAGGAGGTGACAGGACAAGACCGCCCAGCTCCATAGACACAAGGAAGTCCATGCTATAAGACACTGAAAAAGACCCCTCTGCCTTAAATTTACAAAATGACTCACTAACCTATAATAACATTACCTAAAACTCATAGTGAGCTCTTCATCTTCAAAGCACTTTACAAAGATTAACTAATTAATTTCACTGTCAAATCTTTTGCAGATCTAGTAATGGTATTTGGCTCCACCTCAGAGAGCAATTTTTTCCAGGTACTGGCAGGGTAAACATTCATAATGATATAACCAGTGGGAAGAATGTTTTTAGCACTTGAATGATATTTTAATGAGAGACAAAGGTTAGGGATTGACCCTAGACCAAAGGGCTTCACTGGGCCACTAACTTTGAAATCGGGGTTCCCTCTTGTTCCTAGATGGATGCCAGCACTACAACCCATGTGGCTTGTGCATACTGTATTTTAGGAAAACCCAACTAGAATGCCAGTTATTTACATGGGTGGGGCTGTTCTTCTCAGGTTTCTGCTTTGTATTCTCATACATTTTCCCTCATGAGGACTCACTACCTCTGTCTGTCATTGCTCTGGCCACCATGAGTCCAACCCAGACCCTCTGCCAGCCCCACTGGGAATGAAAACCTGGCGAGAATCTGGCTCCCACAGATGAGTTTCACTTTCAGTCTCCTGGCTGGCTTGCAAAGAGGCAGCCCAACTCCCAAAGGCATCTCCTGCCTCCCCATCCAGATGCTCAGCTAACACGGACTCCACATGCTCTGATTTATGGAGGCTGGGCCTGACTAACAAAGTTCTTCCAGAACTTCCAGCTATATTGGCTTCAGTATGAAAAATTCATGTCAGCAGCAGCAAAAATTAGGCTGAAAAAATAATCTTCCACAGGACACTGACAAGAGAGAGATTTTATCAGTGTAGATTATATTGACCGAAGAGGTATCTACAGTAGTAGAAAGTCTCCTTCTGCTACATGCCGCATCAGTATTGTGAGGACCTGCTGGCACTGCTGTGGGGACAGACATGTCCCTGCAGAAACCAGGACAGACAGAGGTATAATAACTGGTGACTTTTGGTGTGTTAAACCAGATTGTCAGAATTTACCACATACAGAAAGTTGCTGTTCTAAATTAATACAGGGCTTTTCTTGCCTCCCTTTGTTCAAAATTAATACCTGTTGGAAACTAGCAAAAATTAAGAAAAGTTGATGCCAGCTCATGCATTTCTAGTCATCATATAACAAAATGTTATGTATGTACAAGATTTTTTCTCATAGAGTAACTTATTTCTCTAACAGTGATAATTAACTGAGAAAACAAAAAAAAATTACCGGTACAAAAAACCCATACAGCAATAAGTCTGTAAAGGAACTGAAAAATTATCTATTCCTTTTCTCTATGGGGAAACAATAACAGAATATAGCTATGGGTGACTTGGAAATGAGATCTTTGATTTTTAGTGGTGGAAATGGGTAAGGAGGGATGTCACTGCTGTCATGGTCATTCGATCTGAGATGACCAAGTTTGTATGCTGGGACTGAAGAGTAACTATACAGGCTGCTTGTAAAAGTTCAACACTTGGGAAAGAAACACCTGATAGTTGGTTACAACTCCTCAAACCAACTGTATGTCAACTATTCGCACTTCACACCTCAGACATAATGAGATAAAAAAGTTACAGGAGGTAAAATATCTTGTCAAAACACCTTGATCTCTCCTTTTGCACCTAAATCTCAGTATTGCCTCAATTATTCATGGCCAAGTACAGACCTCAGTTACAACTGTGAATTTCATTTGATGGGTTAATATAAACAAAATCCAGGGCAGAATTTCACGCAGCTTAAGGTGTATATTGCTAAAAGTTCTCACCTTAATTTTCACACTTGTTCCAGAGAACAAGGTATTTCTGGAACCATTTAGTGGAAATGTCATTACATACCATACTTCAAGCTTGGTGCCAGCTTTTCCTTAGACTAGCAATGGCACAAACATGACATTAGCAATCACAAAATCAAAGGTTCCCTGTATGAATTCAAGACCCCAAGTGAGCTCAGTGAGGGTTTTCAGTGCCAAGAAGGGACAAGTTTGGGTGCAGAATATTTGGTGACACCTGTATGTGCCTCCTGGGGTTGGCTTGGAACAAAGAGCAAATGACAGCCATTTCGGGCCACAGAAGGAAAAGCTCTGTAGGGCATTTCCAGACGATAAAAACCTCTTTGCTGCAATGAATGAGGTTGTACTGCTGGCCGAGGAGCTGTTGACCCTTGCGTGTCCTCTGTTACCAGTGCTATCTTGGAATGCAAAGAGACTCCAAAATAAGAGTGTAGTGTTTCTCGGTGGCCAAGAGAACAAAACTTTCAGCTTCAGGAATGTGAAGTGTGGTTGCAGAAAGCCATCAAGTAGCGATAGTAACAAAAACACCAATGGCATCTGTTATGGACTGTAGCAAAGAAGATCCAGCTAAAACACACAGGATCATTCTTTCAGTCAATACAACCAAGGCACAACTGCACATGCCTCTGAAAGCTAAATGAAAAAACAGTGCTAGTGTTATACAGGGAGTTACAGCAAGGCATCCGCAAACATGCCCTTGTTATAGTCTACATAAAGTCTGTGTGGTGATTCACATCTAAAGCATAGCCTCTGCACCCCTAAACTTGCCTGCCAGATCCCTCAAAGGAGCAAAATCTAAAGTGGAGGCTTCAACTACTAGTTTTCATAAGAGCTCATAGCCAGTGCATGCTAATACCTTTNACTTCCCTTCTTCCAAAGGAGTTCAGTTTTGTGCTGTTTGATGCCCAGACTGTCAGCTTTGGTGCTACTGCTGAGAATTGTCAGACAGAAGACAGCCACAAACCCTGGGAGAGAAGTCATCACTGTCTCTGTGTTCTCACTGTCCTAGTTCAGCAAGCCACATAAATACAGGCATCACCCATACGGGCACCGTATCTGCTTCCCTGGGATGGTCTGTGCACTGGAAGTTGTGATAGTGCTTGTGCCCATTGCTGAGTCAGGCCCTAATTCACCTGAATTACACGTCAGCCCATACGCATTATGGATCAAGAGTGAAAAAAACTGCAGTCTCCTTTTTGACTTTGACGGCCCCAGGATTTCACGCACTGTTCTGCTGCCTTAACGCCTCCCCACTCCCCTAAGTATATGATGGGAGAATGGTGTTGTTTTGGAGTCTCGGCTAGGGGTGCACCCTTTGAATCACCCAAGGCAATATGGGGCTATGGCATGTGGGAGGCTAAAGATCATGTCACTCCCCAGCCTCCTCCCCCCTCTTGCTCCCATCCCTGGGCTCAGTGAGCTGCTCAATCTAGTAGAAGCTGGGCTCAGGCATTGTCTTACGTCTTAATTCAAGACACTGTTTCACTCACCACCTCCTTTCCAGAGAAACCAGAGCAAAGTGTGTTATGAGGTCGTTTGAAGAGAGGAGGGAAAATAAATAAAGACGAATCACATATTTTCATAAGATTTTTTCAGTATGTTTCTTCAAAAATGTGCTGATTAAGTAATTTACCTTCAGTCTCAGAACTGTGAGGTTTAATGAAGCTGACATTTCTTCCCCTCCAATGTTGTCAGACTAAAATCCTTTTCAACTTATAATAGATACGTATGGTAATAGATATCTGAATGAAAGATCAAACAGACATTAAGTACTGCAGAAATAGCCTGCTAAAAAGATGAAGTCACCCTCTAATGACATTATTATGACATACAGATTAAAAGAAGAACCAGTAAAAAAGAAGGATGATAATGCTATTGTGTTACTCCACTAAGGTATTTTACCAGTAAAATGAAGTTACTCGCTCTCTGCATCTATCCACTCAACTGACTGATGTTTTCAGAAAAAAAAAATGTACAGGAGAAAAGAACTATTCTTGAAGAAGAAAAAAGCCCACCAAGCAAACCCTACCTGTATTTGGGGTTGGTACGTAGTATCAGATGAACACTACATTTCAAGCGTTTGATCCTGTGCCTCCAAAAACTACAAACACCATAAACCAAAATTAAAAACTTCGCCAGCAGTCTAGTACACATAGTAGGTTCAAACTGAACCCCCTTGAGGAAAGGATAATTACTACCTTGTTGTAAAGTAGATGCATTTTTGGAAGCAGATGCGTGCAAGGTGACCCTACTTTGGGAAACCACATTTGAAGCAAATATTTATTTGTATAACAAATGGAATACTTTCTACCAGCCCATTATGCAGCTAAGATTAGCTCAGACCTTTATAGTGACACTACATAGATAATAAACTGAAAGTGAATTTCAGCTGGTGCAGTTTCGCTAGTTCCTCAGCTGTCCAACCATGTGTGGGTCGAATGGGTGGAGAGCAATGTCTCAGTCTGCCAGCAGTAAAGCCTCTGAGAAAAGGAGCCAGCACAGGATCAGCAGGATAACTCCTCATCTCAAGGGGAGCATCTTGAGAGCTTTCCTTGAGCAGACTCAGGCTTCTCTACTTTTGTGCAGGTAGATAAAACCATTCCCAAAGGAGAGGAGCGACTGTGGACACAGTCCACCTTTACTGCAACCTATTTATATCTGCCATACAGACAGAGGACAATGTGATTCACATATTAATCATTTTCTGGCAGCATTACGTAGCCTGCTTGAGTTAAAAAACAGTGTAGTCCTGCAGATGAGGCAGAAGCACATGGGCCTTTGTTGAGCCCTCCGACTACAAGTGCCTAACTGAGTGACTGCTTCTATCCACTGGCTGCACAGGGAGCCAAAATTGAGCAGACTTGGGTAGTAGGCGTCTGGTGTGCTCATGGCTTTATTGAACTAAGTTGCCATAACAGTCATGACAACTAAGTGAAGCACCTATTGTAGGTGGTCTGAACGCAACGCACCTTGCCGGAATGCTTTTCTTTGCCTTCATCTACTCCTCCCCAAGCCATGAAACCAAAACACCACCAATTTGCTACAGGGTGCTGAGAAATGAGAAGCTAATTCCCCTCTACTTGCCTCAACATGGACTTTAAATGCAACTGCTCTCTTAAGAAGCACCTGCAAGAATGGCATTGCAGGGTACTCTGTCACAGTAGTTCTATTGTGTGGACTCTGTCACAAAGGCTACAGGGTGCATGTGCTCACTTTGTGTGTAAACGCTTATTTTTTTCTGGTGGTCCATGCCATCCAGCCAGTCTGAGGACTATATGTGAAGGTGGGTCTCTTGCCATTGCAGAGGGGATTCTGCAGACCAAACTACCTCCTAAACTCCAGGTCCTGAGGAATTCAGGGATCTAGTGCAATCCAGCTTCCTTGAAGTAACCGATGTTTTGGGAGGAGCAGAAACTGGCAATACATCCAGTCCCAGGTGCCTAGGACTTTAAAGGCAAATTCTACACTATGCCCTTTTACAGCAATGTCTGTGTGTACCCAGGAGCACAAGGAGATGCCATTTTTTGCAATGATTTTTCTGAACAAATCAGTACTGCAGATGTACAGATCGGCAGCCATAAGTTAGGATCACAAAGCATTTCTTCCTGTACTGTAGGAGCAGCACTTTAATGAAAGTCAATACTTGGCTGCTTTTTTTTCCCTGCCCTGATCTGCTACAAACGGCTGAACTGGCTGAGTGAACTGGGTCTCTGTAGCTCCTTTGGAAACCAATATCTTCAGGTTCACTTTGAAGGGATTTGTGTCTGTGATGATATAGTAATTCTCTTACATCCACATGGCAGTAACTATTGGTTCTCTGGATGTAGTCGCATTTTGCCTACTTGCTGCTCCTGGGCTGTGCTTATTTCTCTTTGTATTTGCCTAAATAAAATGCCACCTTAAAAAATCACCGTGTAGTTTACATGACAGAAATACTGCTTTTTAGGCCCAAAGTGAAACTCGGGTTACCTTTCTCCTATTTTATAAAAAAGGGACAGGGATTATTGAATAAAAAGCAGATTGCTCTTGAAACCAAGAAGCAAGGCCTAGCTTCACCCTTGCAATTGGCTCTGGGTCTCCTTTGGGCTTCATTTGCTACATGCATGGCCCTGGGACACAATGTTATCCAGCTCCAAGTATGTGAAATGATGCGAGCTGTAGCCTGTGAGACTGATGTTTTCCAGGTGTGAAATTGAGGTTGTAGGTAGACGGCATGGCAATGGTGGAGAGCTGTGCAGTGGTAAGCCATATATAGTGCAGCACTGTCCCAGGACTACCTTATGGGTCATCTTTCCCCAGAAATGAGCCCAAACAATGTCTAGGGCAGTGCTATTTGGTATATACATAAACCCTGTCAGGAAACAGGCCAACAATTTAAACTTGTGGGTGATCAGCAGTCCAGTGCCTGGGTTTACTCCCTGGGGGCACCTGAACTATCTTAGATGTCCATCATGATGTGTGATTAATTACTCTTTGTTGATGCCTACCTTTCTCCATTGACTATAGGGAGCTCGAAAAATTACTTGCTTAAATTTAGACTCTAAGTTCCAGATGGCAAAGGAAAGCAGATGAAAAATGCCCTTTACTGCTTCATTGATGCCAAGTGGTTGATGTCAAGAAAGCAATCATAATGCGTGTGGAATGTGACATTACAAATGATCTGTGCCACAGTAGGTGTTGCAGAGGATTATAAGGCAAAGATGTATGATCCTTACCATGAATATCTTAGGATCTAAGTGAACAGCTTATATGCATATTCCTTGACACATTTTATGACCATTAATTAGTATACAGTTGTCTAAATGAACACTTTTTAAAGAAAATATTTAAATTAATATATGCAAATCAGCATATTTAATTTCCCTTTAAGAAAGGAATGAAAACGCAAGCAACACATTGATCAGGAAATGCTGATTGTCACAATTGTCACAAAACTTTCAGTGGGCCAAATTTGTCAACCTAGCAATAAAATTTACGTTAGCATCAGCAAAGAAGAGCAGGAATCTGATGCAACCACTTTCTGATGCAGCAATCTGTGGGGCCCAACTCCCTCTGGAGCCTTGGCCATTGCATCCTCATTTATATGAGTGTGTATTGATTGTACAATGGCACAAAATGGAAAAGTGATGATTCATACCGGACCTTCATCCATTTGACAAACCTGAGGGCACTAGCAGAATGTGGTCCATAGATCTCTGGCAGAATTTAAATACCTCTGCAGTGTCCAGAGAAGGTTGCTAAGAAAAACGAGATGGTCTTGCAGGCTTACCTTGCACTTTGAAAGCAAATCGAGAGGATTCTACACTTTCATTAAGAGACATAATGAAGTTGACAAGTCAAAAAAATCCAAATGCCACTAGAGCAGAAGTCGGGCACATCCAAGGCTGCACTGCTTGAGACCTGATGCCCTTGCTCATGACAGCAGTGTAGAGAAGAGGCTGCTCCACAGAAGGCAAACAGGTTGTGCCAATTCATCAATTGCCCCAATCCCTAACCCCTGATGAGTACTCTTGGATTTACCAGGTGTTTTTCCAGCCACCGTAGGTCTCATGTTTTTCACGTTTTAATCTCAAATGTAATGCTAGCATGTGTGTGTGATGAAAAATTTCATCCATTTTTGAGGATAAAGGCAGAAAGCATTATCTTAAAGCATGCTCACACCTGGAATGACCTGCTAGGCAGTCCTGATTACTGTTTAATCCAGTTCTTCACCATTTAATTGTGCTGAAACACCCCAATCACTGAGCATGTAATCAGCAATTAAAGACCAACAGACCTTCAACCACAATAAAAACCATGTTGTTTAAATAAATTCAGGGTATTTTGTGTAACAGAGGTAACGGTGTACAGGGTATGTACAAATGTACATGGACAGAAGAGGGGGGAGGAGCTGATCAAACATATTAATAATGCAACTCTAACAGAATTTGACCTTATCGCTAGATCATGCAGAGGTGGTTAAGGCTGAGTGGGATTTACAGATATTATTTTGGCCACCAGAGGGTTCCCATATTTTTCCATTTGTGCAATTGAAGCAGTGAGAGAGAAAAGAGCACAGAAAAGACACTTTAAAAAATGCGTGAAAGCAATAAAGATCAAACAAAATACCTTCCTAAAGTAATGCCAATAATCTACTGGCAGGTCCAATTTCATTGCTGTAAAATTCAGTGACTACATGTTGCGGAAGGAAAATAGACATTTTCTGCACTGGTTGCAGCACCCTCATTCTTATTTGCACCATTGCCCATGAGATCAGGATTCCAGCACGATAAATTGCGTGTATGTAGGACACCTATTAAAGGTTTCATGTGATGTTAGAATGAGTAGGTTAGTACAAAAGAAACCCCACAAAGTAAATAAGATTTCAAACATTGTGGTATTGTCAGGGCAAAACCCCAGATTCCAAGTCAAGTTCAATCCTGCAAAGCTAGTAATGGCAGTGCTATTTTCCTAACTTGGCTTCAGTCACTACCGTGACTCTCGATTCTCAAATAATAGGTGATTCATCTTAATGTTATTTAGGGAAGGAGTCACAATGGCTTTGATAAGTCAAATGATGGTCAGATATTTTTCTTACAGCTCATTAATTTTCCCAGGAAACAATGGGCCAAATCCTGCTGTCAGTTATGCTACCAAAGTCAGTGTACTGGAGATGCTTTTTAAGCTACATTAAATCTAGATCCCCCTCTGACACGTATAGGATGGGCTCTTGGGTTTGTGTTTTCTGACAAGCTTTATCAGACCTCTTGAGGCTCTCCTGAAAATGTCAACCAGAAATATGTTTGCTGCAGTAACCTGATAAAATCTCAGTCCAGAGTGTGTGATCAGGGACGGCCCCTCATCTGAGCAGGATCCTTAGAAAGTTTACTCAAGATTTCACAGTTCACCATAGGACTCAGAGCCCTGGACAGGAAAAAAGCTCCTCATTGCCTGAAATGGCAGTGTTAGAGCTCTTAGGGCTGCAGTGACTTTCCTTTGGGGGACAGACATAATGGTGCCCTTATTGGTAAGTACGGTGACCAGAGGAGGCAGCCCATGAAGGTGTGTTTGTGGCTTTCCTTGTGTTGCCACCAGCTGAAGGAGGTTGAATGGGCTGTGCAGCCCAAAGGGTACTTCTTGAAAGGGACTGATCATTCTGCTCCTTACTGAGATAACTCAGAAATCTTCGCTGTTGTGCAGATTTCTCCTTTGTCAGCATACCAGGAACTCCACTGGCTTGTGCAATATGGTCCAAAGGTTCAGCAAAATCAAAATCTCTTTCCTTATGTGAGGTCAGAGCCTGGTGCCTTCAATCACAGCAGCAGGAGACTTACTGCACAGTCCACTGGCTTCAAGGAAGCTTCTCATGAAGAAATCTATTTATTCAGTTTGAATAATGGGAACAAGAGTCTGGCTTTTGATAATACAGGCACGGCAGCTTCTCAGGTGCTACAGTGTTGAGTATTATTCTAAATTTTCAATTTTTATTCCTAATAAGATGCTGACCTTCTAGACTTCATATGATGCATTATAATTAGAAGACTTATTGAGAAGCCTAATATAATATTATACCCACTGGGGAGTCAAAAGTGCAAATAGTAAAAATATCAAATCTCAATATTTAATTAATTGAAAGAAATTAAATTTCAACCTATTTCTCATTTCTGTTGCATGTGAACTTTAGAATTTATGCAGATTTCCCCACAGAGGTTCCGAATGGGAATTTTGAATAACTAAGATCTGTGTTTATAGCCACACTTTTCAGCTTTTCAAAGACTTTCTCAACCAAGAGCTTCCTGGGCTCTGTGTGGGAACAATTAATTGAATATGACTGCTCTAGTCAGGTGCCTAAATGGGACTCAAACACTTGAGAAAACCTGGCCTTTTTTCTTGGTGCAGAAGACTTCTAGAACCCTGTCTTTTAAAGCCCCCCAGTCAGCCTATTCTGAAAGAGCATCTTTGTCCCAAAATGTAAGCAAAAGACAGAAGGTATAAAAACCATATTTTTTTTAGTAAGATAGTGAAGAGTGAAAGGCAAATAGAAGCAGCTTTCACAAGAGATGGGTGACTTCCACTTTTGTGTCATTCCTGACTTTTATTCACCATAGAGAAGGCCTTTCTCGTAGACAAATGGAATTGTGAAATATAACTGAAGAGCTATTGCAGGTATGTTATCAAATCACAACAACAATTTTACTTATCCTCATTCCTTCTAATGATATCACTACTGTGACTGCATTCATCTGGGTCACTGCTGGATAGAGATTTGTTGTTAAAAATATGTAAGTAAATGAAAACAGGCACTCAGTAAATGAACCACCAGTGATGGACCTGGAGTTCCTCTGAGAAGTTTATTATTGCTAGACAGTCAGCATGGCTGCAGTTCGTCTGCGAAACTGCCGTTCTGCTGTTGCATTTCTCCACAGTAAAGAAAATTTACAGTACTCAATCATATGCCACAGGTCCTTTGATTAAATGTGGATTTACAGTACATGATAGCCCACAGCAGCTTAAGTACTGTACAGTGTGTTACATAAATGCACGTTCAGGATTATTACACATACCAAAATAGACATGTACTTGATAGAGGTTGTTATGGTTTACAATTCCCTTTTCACTTTCCCTCTCTGTGGTAATAACTATACATGTATTGGCCTTAAACACCTACATGTTTTAAGCACAGGTTAAATTATAAAAGAGATTGCAACATCTTCTTTGTCCATCATCATCTAATAAATCAACAGGTCCATTTCTGTGGATTGATGTAATGGCATTTATGAGCATTGGCAAAGTCATATCCACTTAACTGATGCAATTAAGTAGTGCCGTGCTCTTATTATAATAATAATGGATTGACTGATGAGTAATTTATTTCTTTCCAATGTAACTGACAAAAATAGATTATATTCATAGACAACGCAATGTATTTGGACCATAAAACTGCTGCCTTCTCAAATCCACCATTAGCTTAGATTTATCCTCACCAGAAAGTGGTGGAAAACACTTTAAACCAAGTACCATGCTTAATGAGAAATCCCGGCCCTGATGCCAGCAGCTTAAGTGTTAAGCCCGACAGAGAAGGTGAATATTTCACTAGCTATTTCTCATAAAAGAAGTGCTGCTAAACACTATCATAAAGAATCAGCCCTTAGAGCTGCCAGCTGAACTCTCTCGTTTGGGGAAGGAGATAGTTATGTTTGGTTTAATTTTAGCTGAGTTTCCTGGAAAAATATTTCCTTATTGCCACTTGTTACTTTGCGCATTATCCCTGACACTCCTTTCCTATCAATACTGCCTGGAGACCTGTGCAAGTCAGTGCTTTCATCACCCTCCACATGACCTTTTAGAGTATGTTGTTATTTCCCATGTTTATGACTGTCATTTACACATGTGAAGATTAAGGGCCAAATTATCTGCTGGATGGGAATTGGCATGGTTTCGCTGACTGCAGCGGAGCTGCTCCAATTTATAGGCTGCAGGGGGTCTGGAGATGAGCAAGAACAAACTCCTCCAGACACCCCAGAATTTCTGCACTGCAGCCTGCCTCTGCTCCTCGGCCTTACTCTATCATCTGGTTTGGGCATAAAATCCCAGACTTCTCAAGGTTATACTACACCCATTTCCATCATAACTCCCTTTAAATTATGGCAGCCACAACTCTGTCTTCCACTAAGTACAAGCCAAATGTTCTAACTTCTTGTTTCATAAGGTTCAAAGACAAAAGAAACCACCAAATTATCTCATTTGACCTCCCATATAGCACTCAAAGAACAGAAAATATAGCCCAAGATTCCTACATTAGCAGGGAGCTAATTGGAATAAACCCAAATGATCCCAGCAAGATTTCCACTTTCTGGTGAACAATGGAAGGGGAAGGATCCTGCCATTTGCTTCCCAACCCCAAAATCTGGAAAACAGCATGACCTGAGGCCATGAACAAGGCATGCCAGGCAAGACTTCGTCAAGGATGATTCAACATACCCCTACACAGTGCCATCTGGGGTCCTTTCTTTACCCATGAGGCATATATTTTGTGTTCTAGTATGTGTGTGTGCATGCTCCCAGTTATTCACGAAGGGGAAGTTCCTTGGTCCTTGAGGCCTGAGGTCCAATGTTTGCTGTTGTTTGAAAGAAAATTCGTTTTTCAGAAGGAACCCTGGGGGCAATCCAGACCTTCCTGTCCTCTGCATGGACTATGAATGGAAAACAGGAGATTTCACCAAGTCCAAGGCCAGGAGAGATCACCACAACCACCCCATACATCTGGCCAAGGCATCTGTGACACCCTGTTAAGGGGGGAACAGATCTGCTGGTGGGGGCAAAGATATCCACTGGTAAAAAAAAGAGATGGAACCTCTATTTCTTGTCATTGAATAATGGCAAATACTGTAAATTTCCCAACACTGACAGGCTCATCTTAAGTGTTACACCAGGAAGCTAAAGAGATGCTTCAAATGCACAGCATGATCACTAACATAAAAGTAGAAGATGTAGTTAATAGTATTGGCTGGCCTACAAGGGAAAGAGAAAGATCTACAGAGGTTTATTTACTGCTATAAGTGTTAACAAAGTTTGAAATCAAGGTGGTTTATGACTAAAGACAACAAATATGCAAGTTTATGCTCATGGTTTCCAAATTTCTAATGCAAGGTTAACTCATTCCCCTCACCCCTAAGGCATTATGTATTTAGTTTTCAAGGAACAACTGCATGTTACATGATGACCAATAAGATCATCAATGCTGGCTTTTATTTCTGCTCTGAAACCTCTAAAAGAAGAGAAACATCTGATCTCTGAGAAGGTGTGATCTATGCCTGCACTCATGCACTCATAAATTATTTATCTTGATCTACAAGTGATGTCTTATAAAGGGGTCCATGGAGAAAAATAAGAGCCATTTGTGCTACCTTTCATCAGAAATGTTTATATAGAGTCCTCTCTCTCTGACCACAGAGCAGACATCTCATTCCTGAAACTACACCTCCTCACAGGAAGAAACACTAATCGTTCTCACCACTGCAGAATGTCTGAATCTCATTGTGACCTAAACTCGTGGCTTTAAATGCTCCTTCCTCCTCACAGATGATGTAGCCAATACCCTTGTCAGACTACTGATGTTAGAACTTGAAGCACAAGCATCCTAATTCCCTTCTCCAGACTGATTCACGTGAACAGAACTCAGGATCTTTGTTATCAAATCACTATTAACTGGTCACATTTCTTTGATAAAGCCCTTTGGTACAGGAGAAAAACAAACATGAAATATCATCTCAGTGTCAAAGGTACAGTGTTAAATGCTGAATCATGAGAAATTCCCACGTAATGAATACCCAAGCACACCTCTTCCAGGTGCGATGTCAGCCTCTGAAAATTCACCAGAATTGATTCACTGTACTGGTGACCCAAGATGAAGCTGGAAAAATGATAAGAAAGCCAAGAATAATGATGCCAATGGACTGGCATGTGATCCAATGAAGAGAAGGTTACAGCTTGTGGGTTATTTGTAGTCCAACATTTTTCACTGTGCTGCCTGGAAGTTGAAGAGCTGTTGTGACACCACAGTCACCATACAGTTAAGGTCTGGAATGTGATGTGCTGGTGAGTTAAGAAAAACTTTTTGATTACCCATGCTTTGCACCTGGAATTTAAACCAGGGACTGGGTATGAAATAGTGCTGGATGTGCTTTGGAGATAAGACCTCACCATGTTAATAGCATTCTTTTTTTTTGTTTTTGTTGTTGTTACTTTCTTTTTCTTGTGGCATTTATTCCAATTAAATTAAAATAATTGAAGTTAATTTTTAAGACATATTTATCTTATTGAAAATTGAGAGACACAAAATAATTGGCAATAATTGGTTTTCAGATTTTTCTGAAAGAAGAATGATTTGTCAATTTGCAATATATGAAGCAGTTTCTTACTACATGGTCAAAGGGAAGAAAAAAATGGTCAAGCACGAAGAATAAAGTGACAGTTCTGTTTGGGTGAAAAAAAAAGTGAGAATGAGATGGAGAAATATAGCAGAACTGTTTTCATGACTGGTCAGTAGTGTCAAAGGAGAATCATATTCCTAGACAGGGAAAGTGGAAAGTATGAAAGATTAAAGTTTTTCACCACTGGATAGACTACTGGGTCCCAGAAAACTTCATAACCTTGAGATACAAGAGGAAACCTTGGGAGAAAAAGGAGTACATTACTGATTCCCTGTCTGTTTGGGTGATTCTGTCCCTGGTCTTCCTGCTTAGTCAACATCTCTAGGAAGGCCTCAGGGATCAAAAAAACCAAAACAGGTGTTGCCAAGAACTGTGTGCAGAAACAGGTCAGGCTTGAAGGATCAGTAGATACTGAGTTTGCCAGAAGAGTGTACTGCTGTGAGATGCTGTGTCTCTGCCTATGGGTTCTGGAAATTAAGGCAAGCCAGACAAGCATGAATAAATTGTAGCAAACAGAAGAAGGCAGAAGGCAAGGAATTTATAGGGATCTGTTTTTCGTGTTTGGGTGACAGAACTGCATTGAGATAGGACATGAAGCTTTTGTCTATTCTGTGCATAGCTGGAGCATGCAGACATGGGAGATACAGATGAGATCTGCACTGCCTTTTGCAGCCATGTCCAAAAGGATCCCTGTATTTTCCAGGTCAAGTAGTTGGTTCTCTCCTGTTCTACCAAAGATCAGAGATTTCTGAGGTGGACATACCCCCATCCATCAAATAGCGTGTACCATGGCTCAGTGGCTTAATGGTTCTATGTTCACAGCCTGTTCTTGGTCATGCCACATGATGATAATATGCTTAAATGCAGGGACATGGCCAAACCCCTCTTCTTCTTTTTGCTGTTTGAGTAGTACTCGTACTCCTGCTGTTGATTCTACTGCTGTAACTGGTCACTCTTGCAAATGTCAGACCACCAAGGACATGTGGAGCAAGCATCCCTATAGGATGAAACCATTCTGTCCTGTGGTGGAAATCACAAATCTCTCCTGTGACTAAGGGCAAGGGGAAGGTTGCTTTTTACCTTCTTTGGCACAGATATTGGCTGGGGGCTATCCAGCCTCCTTCTTCAGTGTTTGCTAGTTTTGGCAACCTACTTTTTGGACTACCTGGTCCTGAAGAGCAAGGTCCAAGAGCAACAGGCAAAGCTTTCCCATGATAATGTCTGTACTTCACAGTCCTGTGTGAAGAGCTGGTATCCTAATGCAAGCATCCACAGGTCACCTCAAGAACAAAGGTGTAAGAGAGAAAGGGTCATTTAATGAATGCCCCCATGTAGTATCAGCCAGAGAGGGCCTACTATAGCATCATTTACAAGTATTACTTTCTGGTCTTTGAAAGCCCCAGCCAATTGCTAGGTATGGTTTTACCATTAGCAATCTCTATGGACTTTCAACCCTACTGTCCTCTATTTGTCATGAAGACACAGTGCATCTGGCAGAAACCCCTTTTCATGGCCATTCCCTTTTCAGGGAAACTTCTCTGCATATCTGGACAGTAGACAATCTAGACCAGGGAACACTTTCTATAGAAGGCAAAAAACTGTTGGAAGATGAAGGAGAGCACATAGCTTTCATTATAAAATGCATTTGTTTGACCAGTGAGAACCAAGCAGGCTTGGCCAGGCCAGCAAACCAGAAATTCTAACCAAGCACATAATATGAATATAGTAAAAAGGAAAAAGAGTAGCCCAAAGGCATACTGACCAATACCTTCAAAGTGGGACAAGGAATCAGAGGTCCCACTTGTTTTCCCTCCTTTCCTCCTCCCTACTGGTGATGTCATCCATAAATGGTGGTGCAAAATACAAGGCGTTGGAGCATCTGTCGTCGACAGGCTCTGCTGTAAGTGGTCCTGGTTCAGATTGAGTGGTGGAGCAGCTCCTGACAGCATAAGTAACTGCTAACTGACACAAAGTGCAAGAACAGATTAGTACCCTTGGGAGAGTCTCATATTTTTCTAAGGGCCTCTCTTCTCCAAGAGATTGAAATGAAGTCACACTGCATGAGAGACACACTCAGTGGAGTGGACATGTCCATCCGCACAGTAGTGCAGACCACGCTGATACAGAGCTAGAGTTATTTTGGGGTCTTTTGAAGTTCCCCAGAAGGATTTGCTGAGGACCCTGATTTTATTTGAGTGTGAAGATTGGTAGTAGCTTGGGATTACACAGGGCTGATGTGTCCGTTTCAAAAATGCCTGAGTTTGCCCCTGCCTTTTGCATCCCAAGGTCAAACTTTGCATGTGGATGACTGACTTAGACCTAAGCTGTGAACTGTAGTGTGGATTGTCAAGGGATGAGAAAGAAGAAGAGAGCATCGCAACATGAGAAATACCTATATTACCATATTGCACTTAGATCCCTATCTTTCTCTCCAAGGTCCTTCCCTGACACTGTTTAGGGAAATTGTACACTTGTAGGTAAAGAAGTTATTGTGTGGACCAGTAACTAGCTAAAAGATGGGAAAACAAGAGTAGGAATAGATGGTTAGGTTTTACCATGGTGGGAGTTATCAATGGAGTTTTTCTGAGATCTGTCCTGGGACATATGCTATTCAATATATTCATAAAGAAACTGTAAAAGGAGCTGAGCAGCAAGTTTACAATTTTTTTCTGATACAAAATTGATCAGCAAAAACAATGGAAAGAAAAATAAAGCACCAAAAGCAAAAGTAAAGCAAAAGGTGATCGTGGATTTCAAGTTACTTAGTGACCAGCTGATAAAAACTCTCAGATGAAATTTAGTGTTGGTAAATGTAGCATAGTACATATGAAGATAAAGTCTCCAAAATATAAGAAAAGGTTGATATGTTCTAAATTGGTTATTACCACTCAAGCAAGAGGCTATGAGGGAAGGATATTGAATTAAATCGTCAAGTAGCAGATTAAAAAAAAAAAAAAAAGAGGAATTTTTTTTTCACATGACGCATAATTAAACTGCGGAACTCATTGCCACAGGATGTTGTAGAGGCCAAAAGTATAAATGGGCTGAAAAAGCAATTAGACAAATTCCTGGCTGAAAAATTCATCGAGCGTTACAAAACGCAAAGATGCAGATACAATCTCTGGCTCATGATGCCCCTAAGGCACAGACTGCTGGGAGGGTGTGCCAGAATAAAGTATCACTGTATGGTTGCTCTGCTTTTACAGTCTTCCCCTAAATACCTGCTACAGGCCATTGTCAGACACACAACACGGAGCTGAGGGAGGATTTCTCCAGCCACTGTTATGGAAATAGGTCGTTATGCATTAAGTTAAGGAAACAAAAGTAGGAACTGAATCCATGTAGGGGCTGCAACATTTGTGATTTCTGAAAAACCGAGAGGATTTGACCGTTGTAAAGTGAAAATACATTGCAATAGAAGGAGAGAATCATTTACAGCATATGGGCTGAGCAACACAAAGAAAGCAGGTATCAGTCTTGTATTGTTGGGTGGAGAGCAGGCTATCTGCAAAGGGGCTTGTGAGGCTCATGGAGCCATAAAACATGTTAGTATATGAAGTCCACACAGAAATGCTTCTTAAAACATCCTTTAGTCAAAGGCATCAAACAAATCTGTGGAGTTATAAATGTCACTGCTGTCTTTCTTGAAGCTTACTTTGTTTTTCAGTAGAATCCATGAAAAGCCATTTGTATTTAAATGACTGTAGAAATGGTGAATTGTTTCATTCAGGAGTTTAATAAATGGTTTGCCCTAGTTTGTCAGAGTTTTCTGTAATTTTACATGACTGGCCACATAAATTTGCTGGAAAAGATCAGATAGCAGGAGATTGGCACAGCAGAGGAATTCCAACAAAAGCACAGAGTTAATGAATCTCCACCCATGTCCAAACATGCGGATGGGGAGAAGTCCAGCCAGCAGCACCCAACTGGGTTTCTCAGAGCTGAGCACACTGACTACATGGTGAAGAGCCTTTGTATTGGTGATTGCAACCACCGGGGAGTGGCAGAGAACAGTGAGAAACGAGATATATCCAGCCCCCTCTCAGCATGGCTCTAAAGAGTTTCCAGGACATAAAATCATAGAATTGTTATTGTTGGAAGAGACCTTTAAGATCATAAAGTCCACCCATTAACCTAACACTGCCATGTTATCACTAAACCATGACCCAAAGTACTGCATCTACACATATTTTAAATACCTCCAGAGATGGTGACTCCACCACTTCCCTGGGCAGCCTGTTCCAATGACTGACAACCTTTTCGGTGAAGACAGTTTTCCTAATATCCAATCTAAACCTCCCCCGGAGCAGATTAAAGCAATTTCCTTTTGTGCTGTCGCCTGTTACCTGGAAGAAGAGGCCAATCCCCACCTCTCTGCAACCTCCTTTCAGGTAGTTGTAGAGAGCAATAAGGTCTCCCCTCAGCCTCCTTTGCTCCAGGCTGAACAACCCCAACTCCATCAGCTGCTCATCATAAGACTTGTATTCTAGACCTCCTCCAGATATGTCCCAGAGAAAATTATTATGACAGTGAAGGTCATTCATGTAACGGACACAGGCCGTTTACTTTATATCTCCTAGTGTTAAAAAGCAATTTTATTCTGGCAGTTCACATCCACCAAGACACTGCAGCAGATTCCACGTATTTCAGAGAAGCCCAGCTCCTGATAAAAAATTAAAGTGCATCTTGAGTAGTGTGGGGACCATGGAGCTGGGTCAAGTGGCTGTCCTGGCCTCCACCCAGTGGCTGAGCAGAGTGCGCTTCAGCTCTCCATTGGTCATGGCTTGGCACAGTGTGGCATTTCATTTTCCTGTTACAGTCAATCCAAACTGAAAGCATTTGTTCAGTTCACGGGTTTTAAAACATCTCAACTGTTTCAGCAATGAGGTACGTTCTTTTTCATTTCACAAGTCTATTATTGCCCTTAAGTTACTCACGAAGAAACTTCCTAAAGTTAATGGAATCAAAGGAAAAAATAGGCCCTGATGTGCCTGTGATTTCTGGTTATCCATGTTGTCTGTGCTCTGTGAATTAATGCACTTGAATCTGGTCAAATCTGTAGCTATACAGGCTAAGGAAAAATAAATCCAGCAGAGGTTTGAACTTCTTTCATACATCTTAATAGGGATATTATACTTAAACCCCTTTGTGACCATTTAAGTGATAAGACTATTAAAACCAATGGCAAAAGCAGCCTTCATTGTGAAAATGCATTTTAAGTGTCAAGTTGATACAGTGTTAATCTTAACTATCAGTATACTTGTACAAAAATTCACAAAATCAGGAAAAATTTATTGCTGGTCCCAGCTTACTATTTGGGGACAGATTATGGGTTTTTTTCTAATTGGTTTTGATGAAATAAATAAGCTTCTGCAAGGAGAAGAATCTTATGTTTACAGAGAAATGGAATAGAACATAATTTTTTTTCTTTTTTCCTCTTGCATATTTGGATTTCTCCTGTTCACAGTCTATGACTTTCAGCTACAGGCTATGACTGATCCCTTGACAACTCCAGTCTCTGCGATAAATTGTTCAAAGTCAGACCTGGGGCTGTGTCAGTTCCTAGAATATCTGGGTTTTATATCTTCTCTAGCCTCATTTTAAATTTAAATGATAACAAATGCAACCTGACCCCTGATGGAACAGAACATATTTTTACATCAGACTGGTGTTTTTACTAATACAGCTTTGGTAAGCATCTCAAACCCCACAATCATTTATGCTGAACCTCTACATGCTTTCTAAGAGGAAGATGGGCCATGTGCCACCATGGAAAATGACGCATAATGCCAACTGGAGGCTGGCATTGCCTTGCAGGCAAGCAATGCCATGGCCTTCTGGACACATCTATTCCCACTTTTATCCCAAATTCCTCTGTTCCCCTATTTGTTTCTGAGTTGGTTTTAGCAAATGATTTATTTACTTCTTGTGTATATTGGTACAGGGATTTAAATTGTTTTTTTCTTTTTATGCTTTCTTTTATTTGTAGATGTATCTGTAGCATTTACTTGTGCTTTTGAAAATGTGCTACTTAATGCATGCTCTTCCTGGAATTCCACTCTAATGGAATTTGGACCCAAAAGGTGGGCTATTCCCTTTTCTTTTTTCTACATGCCTTTTTTCTTAAATAAATAAATAAATAAATCTGTAAAATACTTTACAACAAGCTGGCCCCACACCTCTGTTGTTTGGGAGGGGTGGTCAAAGAGAGCCTCAGGCTGGAGTGAACACTCCACGCACAGAAAGGAGAACAAACCTGACCATGCTGTCTATTGCACAGCAAAAAAAGTCTTCTTTGTTTTTATAGGCAAAGGCAAATGGCTATGGTGACAGAGCTAATTATCTGAACTGGCAAGACACTTCTTTCAATACTGGTTGAATTCGCAAACCTTTGTTGGTATTTAAACCTAGTTCTCACCTGTCACTAATCTCTTTCCTGTTTTCAACCAAAGGAAAGGCTTGTGCCATGAACAAAGGGGAAAGAGACTCCACATATTAGTAGCCAAGATAAGGTACCAGTATTTAAACAACACCAAAAGCTCAGTTCAGACAAAGAGGGATATCTTGGGAGTCCAGTGCAAATACACACCCTCACATCAACTGTGGTCATCTACAGTACCCATTTTGGTTGGATTTTTTTTCCGTCTTTGACCCCTCATCACCTCTCTCTTCAGTCTCCCCCAAGCAGAGCATGATGTCTGAGTCAAGCTTTTGAACTTTCTGCGTGTAAGCAGGTTTCAAAGTAAGCAAACAAGCACATACATCCCTTGCCTGTGTAGGTGTGTTCACATATTTTTATTTATTAAAAACAAAATAAAAACATAATCTGATACAATTAAAGATGTATTTCAGAGAGTGGTCTGTGCTGAGAAATGCTTGCACCTGGTATCATAATTTATAATGTTTAAGAGACAAGTTGGCATTAAAAAGAATCAAATGACAATGCAGACAATAGGATCCAAAAGTCCCTCCCAAATTACCAAGCAGTAGAGAATTGGATAAGATTCTGGCTATGTTTCTAATATTTTAGAGTAGTGGTTGCCTGCTATGCTCAAGCCTTTGATCTCATAACTTTGCCAGCTGACAATGAGATAATAAGTGTTAAGGACAATACAGCAAGAATAAAAATCAGTGCTTTTTCTAGGAAGGCACTGAGATGTGACGTGATCGGAGAAGCAAAGTGTATATGAAGGGCAAATTCTGCTCTCAATTGTCTAATGTACATGCAGAGTTCTGAATATGGTGCGTTGCAGGAAGATCAGTTCAAAATATTAATTCAGCAAATAAAAGAAAAAACAGTTATTCAACCTTTCTTTTATTATTATTTTTTAATTCCCTGAGCTGGTGGGACGTCTATCACGCACAGCTTTTGCTGCATCTGTTTGTTAACCACATAATATAGCTAATGCTGCAAAAGGAGGACAGAGACTATATAACAAAGCAACTGAAAAGCTATCCCCATCCAAAATAAAAAGATGGAAAACCAGAATCCCATGTCATATATATTTACTGGATTGAGTGAAACAAAAGCTCATCAGGTTTGTAAGACATCATCTCGGCATTTGGGAAGGACCGTGAGGCCCATCTCTGTGAGCCATTAAGACTGCAGAAGGCTTGGGGGTCCTGAGCCCTCCAGACCCCAGCGAAACTGTCACAGTTGTGCCCAAAGTCACCATGGAGGTTGAAGGTGGCTGTGTAGCCATCTCAGTGTCCTTTTCAGAAATACTAAGTAGCCTCAGGTGAAGCAAATGGGAGATGGTTTGTAGGAGGCCACAGAGAACAAGTTGGTAGTCTGCATCCAGGGAGCCCTTTGCAGAAGCCAGTGGGACCGGGTCGGTCCCTGCTGTGGGGAGCAAAAGCTCCTGTGTGGTTGCACAGACAGCACGTGTGGTCCCTGCTTGCATCTGCCCTCAGTGTCCCTGTGTAATTCAGCGGAGAACTTGGATCCCAACCTGCATACAGGTCAGAGTGGCATGGAAACAGCAGCGGTCAGGGTTCCCCACTGCCTCTGCCTAACTGTGCCTCCATCCCAAAGGCTGGCATGCAGATGTGATCAGGACTCAGCCTTCAGGGGATTCTACCTTTTTCCGCTTCAGCCATAGGCCAAGGCAAGGGACATCTTATGGAGGAGCCACCTAGTTCATCTGCTACTCCTTTCCTGGGGCTGTAGGCCTACCCGGATACTCCCAAATCCACCGAATTTTTGTAGTGAAAAAAAAGATAGGAATTAGCAAGAGAACAGCTGTTAAAGCCCACTCTGGTCTCTTGTTTCATTGACTGGTATACTAACTGCAGGCAACTGGCTAAAATAAATGGATACTACCAGCCCCTTGGTTTGGTCAGTAGAGGAATACATGCTCCTTCTGACCAACTCAAACATAAAGTCTGCCATAGGTAGTACTGTATGTATTAAGATGAATTGGAATAGGTGAAAAGGAATTCACACATACATTTTTAGCAATGCTATAGGGAAAACACTCCTTTTTATCACACCAAAACCACCGACACTCAAAGACAAAATTCAACAGAGGCAGAAAGAACTCCAAATACCAAAGTCCTAAGACCCTGGATTGCCCTTCCTATGGGATTTTCCAAAGGCGTGTGACTGAAGTTCAGCCTAGAACTTGGCTCTGGACCAAACCCAAGGCCATCAGAGGCTGAGTTTTTAGTTTTTTAAGAGATCCAATCCTGCCATATGTTTACCAGCGATATCATAATTGTCTGTACAGTACCCAGTCTGCTATGGATTTTGCAGCAGCTGTCAATAGCACTCATTCATCACGGGCCCAAGATAATTGAAGCGCTCCATCTGCTGCAGGGCCACTATTATCAGCAGTGATACTTGTGTCAGTAACTTACTGAAGAAGGGCCTGAACTTGCTCCTAGTGAAAAATCAATGGGAGGATTCCTGTTGGCAGAAGTGGAGGCAGCCCTAACCCTTTCAGTACTGAAACCCTGAGAGGCTGCTCAGCATCTGACAGCGTGGCACCCATCCCTGTTCTGCCCCCAGGTCACTGGCAAGAAGCAAACCCAGGCACAGCTCTGCCACAAGCATACAGCCTTTGCAAACCAATCCCACAAAGCACTCCCGAGCTCAAATCCCTGCTGAAGGAAAGGGGAGGCAAAGTAGAAAAACCAGAAATGGGCTGAAGAAAGAGATGATGTCAGCTACATGGATGAGAGAAGCAGAATTCAAGTTATGCGTTCAGTTTAAAGCCCCTGACTGTATCAACAGTCAGGCATGTTTACAGAAAAGTGCTAAAGGAATTAATCTGTTACTCAGCAACACTAATCAAGACTCCTACCCCATGCAGTTCATAAAGTCCTACATCCATGCATACCTTTATATTCATTTTCCCAGTCAGCCCCATTCCATCTTCCATCTGCTGTACAAAGAGAAGGAAAAAAATAAGGTCTCTGCAGTAAAAACATCTATTGTAATAAAGCATTATCTTTTTATAATTATTTTATATAATTTGTAGTTCTCTTTTCTCCTATTTTTATCTACTTGTTGAAAAAAAAAAGAAAACAAACCAAAACCCACCAACCTCTTTTTCTTCTTGTATTTTCTCCCAAGAACAAACTTGCAAAAACCAAGGGAAGTTATGACCTCTTTAACAACGAGGGGAAAACAGAAGTTGTTGTCCTGCTGTTGCAAGTGCAGATGAGATCAAACTAGAACTTTAAATCAGAACACCCTTGAACTTTCAAGGTCAGGTTCATGTCTAAACTTCACTGCTAAGGCGAGTCAAAGCCTGTGCTCAGATGGATGTGGATAGCTCCCACTGAGTTCAGTCAACACTCGTTGATTGTAACGGTAATATTTTTGTTGCGTTTGTTTACTCCAGTGCAGATTCTCAAGGATCTGACTTCATTTTCATTCTTTCTTGTTCGTACCCTGTATAAGAAAGGCCACTTGCTTGAATACATTTAGGTGCTCTTTATGCAGAGAGCGATGTGAGATTAGGAAAATGAGAACTTTAGTGAGGACCGCCGTCCTTGCAGTGTCACTTCAACAGTGAAAAACAAAGAGTGCCGAAGGTTCAAAGAAGATAACATTGCAAGGTCTCAAAATACAAAGCAGAACCATGATTTCGCTTTTAATCAGCAAGTAAGGCACTCTTCTGCTGGGCAATAATTCACATGGGTTTTTTTTTAAATGTTTTGTTGTTTGGTACATTTTAGACCTGCAAGGTTTTAAGAGATAGGTAACAATTCTTATTGGAGCAATAGGAATAGCTGGAAAGGGCAGTGCATGTTTGAATTCCCTGCCAGTGGTGGGACTGGGTCCTGAAGATTATTTCACAGCACTACATAATGGAGAAGGGTCATACAAGATCTCTGTATTGAGATGACTGGGAAAACAGTAACAGAAGTTTCCCATGTTGTCTTTGTCTTCTGTGGATGTCTCCTTAACTTCCTCCAATACACAAGGAGTCCAGGTAGCTTTTTTTTTAAAGCAAAATGGGCAGTGGGAAAGGAGGGAAGAAAAAGCAACAATGAAGAACAGTTTAATGAGTGACTGAAGTCAAAACAGAAATGACCTCAAGAAGCATAGACTTATTCCTTTGCTAAAGAGAGTAATTTCATACTAGAAAGAAGAGACGAGACTTTTTTTTTCTATAAACTTTGATTTTTAGAAGAGACATAAATCTTCTGACTAAAAAAGATGCCTTTCATTTCAATATTTAATGAGCCTTTATTTTTGTCCATCTACTTTCACTACATGGAAACAAGCCTCTAACGCAGAAACACACTCTCCAGCTGCAGTGTAACAGATGTGCAAACCATTAGTATCTGCTACCCATTCCAAGTCATTAAATCTGAAACCTTGCAGGAGGAGTCAAAGGTACCATCAGGGGATGTGTGGCAGTTATGGTGTTTCTACTTAGCTGATTTCACTAGAAGGGTCAGTGTTCTACCTTGAGGAACGGAGGAGAGTAAGAAACTCAGAGCTGGATTAACTGTGGGCAAAATGACTATGTAAAAGCACAACTTCCATTGGTTTCCTGGGCCCTTCACCACAGTGAAGGGGAAATGAATGGTGTCCCACTGAGGGGAGGTATAAGTAGGATCCAATGAACTTAAAAGCAGTGAAGACCCTAAGCTAAAATGCTCCAGTGCATGAGGAATAGGGCAGCACCAGGATTTTGATTCACGAGAGGTCAGCCCCAACAGTGAAGTGAATAGATCAAGTTGGACAATCCGATAGGGCAGCAAGGGAAACCAGTTCAGAGAGTGGTTAGTGTCCAGGCAGGATCTTCATCCACTGGTGTGGAAATCCAGGATTTGGGAAGCACCCTGTCATTTGCATTCAGTGCTGCTGAAACAACCAGCTCATCTCAAACCACCCGACACTGCAAAGGGACAGTCCAAAGACTAAATGGAAAGATGCACCTGCCCATGAAGCCAATGAAAGTGCAGGCTGAGGATTTGAGCTGTCTTCTTCAGAAATCCTCCTGGCTCTGTCCTGCTGAGAACACAGACAGCTGTGGATACTGAGACTGGACCTGGGCAGAACCTGACTGGTCAAAGGAGAGCCGAAACCACATGCATCTTCCAGAAACCCAGGCATTTCACTGTGCTTCAAGCATGCAAATCCCCTTCCCCGTTCAAGAGACGCTGCTTCTCCTTGGACAGAATTTCTCGGCCTTAGAATGCCCCAAATTCACAGCATTTTTGTAAATTGTGTGGCATTCCGGCAGCCAGCTGACTTTCTGATGTTGCACGTGGGTGAGCTTTTGCTCACCCTCTTGTCATCTCTCTATGCAAGCAGTGGGAGCCGGAGCGGGGCAAGTGTCACAGGCAATATTCAGAAGCAATTCCGGAAACTTTATTGCTCAGAAGTGGCACTCAGCCAGCAGAGGAGAAAGAGAGGAGCTCATAGTTGTGTGCTTGCACACACTGACAAAACTGCTACTGATGAATCAGAGAGAGAAATCTGGAGAGGTGACCTTGAGAGGTCACAGAAGACTCGTTTTTGCCAACAAATATGAACATTTGCAATCAGACTGTGGCCTGGTGCCAGTCACTGTTTTATGTGCTATCTCATCAAAACATATGAATTTTCAATAGCTGGTTTAGAGGCCTACTTGCTGCAGTATTATATCTCTCCAACTCCTACAGGTTTTGAATTGTAGAGATACAAAAGCAGGGTATTGAGGAAAGCTGGCACTTGGATTTGCATTGTTCTTGATGAACGTTTTCCTGCATTCTGAAAATCGCCGACTGGTCAAGTGCCGGAAGGTCACTAAGCAACGTGGCAAAACTGATGACAGAAGGGAGGCGAAAAAATCTCTGGAAAATGAAACTCCTCCATTGTCCGGTGTGGAAGGTCAAAAATTGCCATTTTGAGATTGCTTGTGCTAACGGAGACTCACCCACCATAGGTGTCAGCCCTTCAGAGAGAACTACTGTAAATATCGCCATCTGTGATGTTCCTGGTGAAGGACTCTGCTGATGTAAAGGTTATTACTCATTTATAAACATATGGCTGTTGTAATCATTCGGTCTCTATTCATAGTGGGATTTGTGTTTTGATGGAGCTCAGTTTCAAAATAAAGCCGTTTTTTCACTACTCAGCACTAAGGGGAGATTATCAATTTAATTTATATTAATAAAAACAACAGCAACCCAGTGTGGTAAATTCTTAAATCAATAGATGTGATCTGACATTAAAAAAAAAAACATTCAAAGCAGTCAGTCTGAATGAGTACCACCCAGTGCAGTCTGAAATCAAATCTACAGTGACTGTGAAAAAGGTTGTGAAAAAAATGACAGAGGATTCTGCTGTTCCCCATTGTTCCAAATAAATAAAATAATAAAAGCTAACAAAAAAAACTATCCCTTTTTGGTGTTATTTCTGTTTTGAAAATCTAGAGAGATAAAATACTGAGGTTTACAGTACTTGAGCTGACAGCATATTTTTAGCAATACTATGGTAGCAAAGGCTCTGAAAGTGTGTTTTCAAACTATGGATTTTATTGCCTCTGTGTGTGATGTGTGAATATTTGAGCATGTGCGTTTGTGCATATACATGCCTTTCAAATGAGCCCTTTAGATCTAAGATCCCATTTCCTCCATATAGTCAACAAAGACCATAAAGCAATTTCTGTAGGAGCAAGAGTTCACGTAGAAGACCTGAAAGCTAAAAATTCCCACCAAACCAGTTCAGACATAATGCACAGCTTACCTGTTGTCTGTCTGCTTCCAAAGGTAAAGGGACCGCTTCATCTGACTTATTGTAAATGTCTAGCTCAGGCTGAGATGAATTGCTTCCCAAAGTCCGTTGACTTTGTGCAGAGTTTTTATTAGGCCGCTGATTAAGAGTTTTGATGACAGTAGAGCCTGTGTTTGCATGGCTGTGCCTAATATCATGCAAACTGAAAAAAAAAAAAAGGTATTTTTTCATTGCTGTATTGAGATGTCTCGCAATAAACCACACCTCCATCCACAGATAGGCACGGCTGGATTCCATGTACCAAGACACCTCTCTCCATATTTTTCACCAGCAGATCACATAAAATAAGAATACGTGATCCTGTCTCCTGAGAAATGTTTTTCCTAATGGGAGACTCATCTGCCATATTTTAGATAATGTCTAAAAAATCTGGTCACTGGTATTGCCTTGGACTTACTCTAACATAATAATTTACCACCCAGCCCACATTTCACCACTAATAATATTTATGTAATGCAGCTGTAAGGCTAAGCAGCCTGTTACGGCATTGCGGCTGAATGAGGGGCAGGTTGCACTTTTGAGATCGCAGCGCTGTGATGTTTGCATTACACACACTGAAATTCAATAATGCAAAAAAAAAGATGATGGGAACAGTTATGTTGGGTTTGGGTTTTTTAAATTAAGCTTGGGGAATAAAGATGAAGATGGACTTCAACATCAGGGTTTTTTTAACTTTTTTATGTTTAAACCAACTTCAAAATAATTTTGGTTTTTGGAATGCTGAGGTAGTTATTTTTATGTGCAGTCTTAGATTAGGACTATTACTTGAGCCCCTAAAATACAGCAAAAATCCATTGGAATCGATTAGAGAAT
Source organism: Nycticryphes semicollaris (assembly GCA_013400055.1). Classification (NCBI taxonomy): domain Eukaryota; kingdom Metazoa; phylum Chordata; class Aves; order Charadriiformes; family Rostratulidae; genus Nycticryphes; species Nycticryphes semicollaris. The sequence goes on along the minus strand of VXBJ01003355.1, from coordinate 487,191 downwards.
CCTCATGTCCATGAGAAATCTTCAAATACAGAGATCTGGATATTCTTTTAATGTGAAAGTGTATGAATATCCCTGATTTATGGCATCTAAATACCAAACTGCCATGGACCTTCCTGGAGAGCTGTGGGACATTTGCAGTAAAACAAAACTCCCTTCACTTTTTTGTACCAGAACTAAACATATCAATACAGTTTGAAACTCCAGTTTCTAACAATTAAAAACTTCAGTTTCTAACAGAGTGTGTAAAATTTCCAGGATCTGGAAGTTTTTTAATGGTACCAGCTAGTATGTTGAAAACCTTCACCTGTGTATGTTTGCATTTTTCCTCTAATACGTGTCATTTAATCATTGAGCAAATACAGTTTCACCCTTGCTACATGCCTGGCAGAGATATATTAATTATGGCTATTTGAACGGCAAAGAATAGAAGCATAGAGAGGATAAACGACTTGGCAGAGCCAGAAATAGAATCAAGATTTCCTAAAACCCATTCCAGTGCCTCAACCACAAACCCGTTCCTGG
>VXBJ01003355.1:450746-486646 GCA_013400055.1 Nycticryphes semicollaris | reverse complement strand
CCCAGGAAGTATACCATACTTTCCCCCCCCCCCCAATTTATTCCATTAAATCACTACAAAAGATCTGTGGACATTCTTGCTACAGTTTAAATAGTAGCTTAATTCAGTTTATCTTGAACTTGTTCTCAATAGGCTTGAGATAAATCAAAACATCTGTGCAATGCAGGTATAAGTTTTATTTTTAAGCCCACTGTTTAAATGTTGATGACTTCTCATAGCCCTGAGACATGGGTCTGAAAAATTCAGATCTGCTTCTCACACTTTGCAAAATTCACATACTTGGATTTAGGAATTAATAATTAGAAACAGACCATTTGTTGCAGATCTGCTTCTCTGTGAATTTTAACATTAAGCTCTTAGCTACAGCTACTCTTCCCAAAGCCCAGAGTATTGTCTGTTGCTTAAAGAAGTTGTTTAAACTCATTGTTTAAGATTTTTGACAAAACAGCTCCTGAGGCAGTTTCATCATTCCCAGGCACCACGACTGGTTAAAATGCCTGCAGTACTTCTTTTACTTTTATCCTGAAAAATTCCATAATAAACACTAGAAGTGAGTTTGCCGAGTCTGTACTTACAGGCGTAATCTCCTATTGACACATGTATAAATTACAAGGGGAGAAGCCCCATCCAGTCACAGTGTAATGCTCTATCAGTGAGATTTCTGGGATTTTTGAGCAGTGTACTCTGCATATGGCAACTGCTGGCTAGTGTTTGCCTATTCTTCACTTGCTTAAAGCCTCTGGTTTTGTCTTGAGGGTCCACATAAGGTCAACTTCCCACCCCCCAACAGTGGCATAGAAAACTGCACTGAAGGTGGAAGAAAATGCCTCTCCTTACTGAGCAGCCAGTGTTGATAAAACAGCTCTCTGTTAGAATAGCTGTAAGGGCAAACAGTGAGGAGGTTTACCCATTCAAACAAAGTTAAGAGCGAGCAAATTCTCTTAAAGATGTACCTATGTCTGAGATCTTTGTTTCATTTTCAGTTACGTGATAGAAAATAAAGATAAAGCCAAGAGCATTGAAAAAATCCTCTGTGTTCCAGAAAACGTTTCTTTTGTGCTCAAGAGAGAAACATAAGAGGCCACCTTAGCCAATTAATATTTTTTTAAAAAATAAATAACCACCTCCTGGTTTGGGGTTGTGGGTTTTTTTTTTTATTGTTGTTTGGTTGATTGGTTGGATGATTAGTTTTTTGGTTGGGTTTTTTTTAGCTCTTTTTAACCTTTCTTGTTATTTCTGGAAAGGAACAAGCTGGGGAATGCACATATTTTGCCATGTCTAATTTCCTGGATTTTATGTGCTCAGGGCTTAAAAGAAGGCAGTCAAAGGTGAGGCTGTGCAGATTGTAAACATATTGTGAAATTTGCATATAATACTGTCACCTGCATCCATTCACTTGTCCTGTCTTGGAGCTTCAGATGGCATCTTGGCAAGAACTTCCCTAAGAACATATCCATTCATAAAGTAGGACTGTGGGGCTTTCTTAGGTGTTGTCTGGCTTGAAGATGGATTTTGACTGGTTGGTCCGGTTACAAATTTAGACAAGGGCTAAACTGGAAATTCAAGATGCTGTTAGGAGAGGACCACAAATGAGGAAGGAATTGAGACCAAAACGTGGGGGCAGGCCAGAACCACCTTTGCCAGCCTCACCAGGATCAAATAATGACTCAGAGCTCCCTGAAGAGATGCAAGTCAGGAGCCCATCCCACATGAAACATACCTCCTCCCGTTTCCAGGGGTGCGTCCTTTGAAGTAGATGTCCTGATATTCATGCATATGTTGCCAGGGATGTGGACAATAGCTTCACACACAGCTCATGTTTAAAGGAGAGGAAGAGAAATCCTCTGCATCTCCTCCAGCCTCAGCTTCAGCTGATTTTACATTTTCAGCTTCTTGGAGGTGCAGGGCTCATCTCTGCCCAACCATATTATTTTGTCCATAAGGCAAGACAGATCCCATGGAGGTTATGTTTTTCTCCCTGCACAGAGCCTACTCTAAGCTAAATCAAGAGGCAAGTGGTGCTGAGCACAAACCCTGCTGTAGACTACTCATCCGGCTGCCAATTGGCCAAATCTTCTAATGCATGGAAAGCCTTTTGTAAACAGGCTTATGTGAAGGGTTTTGGGGTGACCTTGGAGCTGGCAGGACAACGTCTTTCCCTGTGCTGTTCCCCAGTATCCACCTGGGCACAGGGAGGGAATGGTCTCAGCTGCTTTTGCCCAAACACCAGGAATCCTGTGGTGATAACCACAGTCTGAGATGTGTTTTATGTTGTCTGCCTGAGCCCATTACGACTCTGCAGCCTCTCAATGCATTTCCATGGATGGGTCCCACATCATGCTCTGCTCCCCTTGGGTCAAGCTCTCTTCAATGAAGCCCTTCCACAACCCTGCTTCTGGCCTGTTGGTTCACGTCTCCCATGGCAAAAAAACCCACACCATTGCTCTTCTGGAATATATTACTGATTTAACTTGTTGATATGGGACATGCTTATATTTTCAGTTCCCTCCTAGGTGGCATTTTCCATGGCGAGGAGCTCAGACCTGTTCAAGGAGAGAAGGGAGGACTGCATCAGAAAAAGCATCACAGATGGAGAACTTCACCTTCTTGAGAGCTATGAGCTCATTTGCAGAGTTAGAGCACTTAAAATGAATTAGTGTATTCCAACACAGCAAAAGCTATAAATAGAGCGCTTATAAATAAACTAGTTTTGTCCCTCGCTCAGGCACCAATTCAGCAGCCTCTCCCTCGTGCACTTACATCCCACTGATTGTGATGGGATAAGGCACTCGCTTTCAATTAGGCATGTCTTGCTTAATTTAAGCCTGGTTGCTAAATCTGTCCAGGTACCAACGCTTCTTTCCTGTTGAATCAATAGAGCTTAGGAGCCTAACCCTCCCCCTGTGAATCCAGATCCTACATTTTAGGATAACTTCAATGTTTTATGAATGAGAGGTAGATATTTCCTCTTTCAAACGCTTCTGTTCACTGTTCTTAAGTGACTACTCCTCCTTGCATAAGGGAGCTACTATTTGCATAGGACATCTTTCTTATTCCAACACATAAGCAGCCTCCTTATGTTGTGAAATGAAAAACATCACAACTGTTACAAATCTTCTGAAACAAGGTTTAATTTGAAAACAAACACGTGCCACTATCACATGTAAGCAATGCTAAACAGCCAGCACTATCTAATCAAACACATTTTGATAGACCAAGCCAAAAAACTCTGAACCCTTCAGAGATGTGAGTTTCTGGAGTGGCAAGAAGAGCTAGAACATATGGTTCACGCACATCTGCTTGGGCAAACGTCCTGAGGACAGTGGTGGCATACTCAAGAAGTGGTCAAACGTTTGATATCATCCCTCCCATGCAAACTTGGATACAGGTTCAGGCCACCACTTCACACCAAACATGCGCAGACTGAAAATAGGCACCGGCCATGATTATGTGGAGATGTTTGAGATGCCCAAATCAACCTCTAAGCGTATAAGCAGTTTTTCATATAGCAGACAAGACAACCTCGGTGACTCAAGCAGGGAGCCTGGTGTAAGTGGACAGATTTTACACCACAATTTCTATTTGACATACCAGCTCTGCTAGCAGTATCTGATCTTGCAGTTTAAGCCTGGCTTGAAAACTTATACTGATACAGAGAAATACCTTAGGTAATAAATTAGCTTAAGTACAGCCTTTCTTCACCTGCAATTTGCAAACATGGTTTTGCCCTTGCCATGTTTGCTAGCTAAAGAAATGTCATGTGGGTATGTGAGACGCCTCTGAGCGTCTGCCATCAGGTCACCAGCCTCTCTGATGAGTCTTCCTGCCTCTTTAGCTATTTTCTCCTTGGCTGATCTTTACATCAGAGTGCAAAGCTCTTTTCTTGCAGCAGAGGTGTGTATTCCTGCTTACTGCCCTGTGTGTGTTTCATTTTCTTTAAATTTAGCTGCAAACTCATTTTCTTTGCTTATTTTCACATGCTTTCTGTACATGCACCAAAAATACAGTCATCAGGGCTTTACTTTGTTTTTAAATACAACAGCTAGTTTCAGAAAAAAAACTGGCACTAGCAAGTGAAAAATCTAACATATTTACATCAGCTGAGCAGCAGGCCCAGAGGATGAAGACAAAGCAATGCCCAATACCAAAGTAAGATAATAATTGGGTTTTGAAATGTTTCTTTTACCCAGCCTTAAAAGCTAGCTCTTCTAATTGAAGCATTTCACTAGGAAGAATTTTGTTGCTTTAAAGAATTCTGACGTAATTAATGCCATACATTAAGCCTAACGGCAGAGCTGACTTTATATACTGTGAAGTCATGCATTTAAAGAAATTCACTTCCCTTACTGAGATACCAGAATGTGTTGAACTTTGGGCTGCAGAGAAAGACCTTCGTTAGGGCAAGTAAAGCAAATTCTGCATTATTAATTATTTCAGTCTCTTCACATGAAAAAATTCCATGTATTTATTGGTAACACAAGTTAGGAATGATTGCAGTACCGCACAGACTGCTGAACGACCACTCTTGGACTCTTCCACACTGTCTCTGAAGCTTTTTGTGGTTGCCACCAGAACCTCTAAGCACAAAATTTGCTGGAAGATTTTAAGCACTCATTAAGTTCAACTGTGCACCCCACCATGCAAAATCAAGCACAATTTTTGCAGGTGATGCTGAAGGGGGTTCCTGTCTCTTGTTAAAAAGTGGGGTGGACATCACTTTTGTGCTGTTCATATATGTGAGTCATTTCAGAGAAATTCAGTCTGCAGCAACGACAGAAAGTATTTCACATGCTTAAAGTCCGTGCCGATAGTGTCCCAGGATGTTGTTCTGTGCTCGTGTTCTCTTTAAGAACACACAGTCTTCTCATTTCTCCTCAAAAGGGAAATAATTTCATTGTGTGAAGTTGATTATTATTTTTTAAGGAAAATGGTAAGAACATTGAAAATAGTAGAACATTTAATTTTCTCTTGGTCAATGCTAAAAAAATCTTACACTTTAAAACAAATTTATGGTGTCTTCCAGCCATGGTGTCTGGAGCCACTAAAAGAATCTGCCAATGTCACCTGAACCTTAAGAACAAACACATTCATCTTGAAAGAAGACAGATTAAAATAAAGGGCCGAACTCTACTCCCACAGAAATTTACCCAGCAGAAACATTTCTAAGGCACCGAACAAACCCTGCAGTGGCTGAGTCCTCAAATATTCTGTATTAAGTACTGTCTCTGGAGAGGTGCTTAAAAATTCATAATACGGTGTATCTATTGATGTATTTAACGGAACTCTGGAGTAAGGAAGTAGAACTCTCCACCACTGTCAAGATAACACTGCCAAATTTTCCTTTGGATCTGTACATCTCCAGATGAAAACCTGAGGTCCCTAGAGGCCCAGATATTATAGTTGGAGCTGACAGCTTGGATCTCTATTGTAAGAAATTATTCATGATATTAGCAGTTCTTTCCTCTTAAGGTAAGCATGTGAAATATTACATCTTCACTCAGATTTCCTGCAATAACCTGATACATAACTCAATATTAGGAGACATTCATCAGCAAGAACAAACGTGTAAGTGTTAGCGAGGCAGTATAATATAACAAAACTCAATACCAGGATGTAACTGTTGAAGTGAACTTGCAAAGAATAGCAACTATACAGACATTACATCAAGCCGGGAGCCTTTTAGGGAAGGCAGCTGGATACATGCACTGTGAGGCTTTCTCGCTATATATCAAGTCCTTTCTCTGCATGAGAGGAGTTCAGCTTTACCACAGAGCTGCACTCTCTATTGCACTGTGAAAATATTTGCCCTTTTTTATCTGTTACCTTAGTCTAACACTGCCAATAACCTATTTGTTGAATATACGGGAGTAAGCTCTGTGTTGCTATTGAAATTCTCCATCTGACAACTCTGATATCAAACATGCAAGAAACAAGAGGGAGGTTAAGCCCTGCCTTGGAACAGGGCAAAGCCTTCCATTGAGCATAGCTCCTTGGTTGATGGTTTTCTGCTTATGTGACTCCCAGTTAAGGGTTATACCATTCAGGAGTAGTCAGGCACAGGGAGAGGAGACATGCAGGGGATGTACACTACACATACCTATATGAAAGCAAATTTAAGTCATAAGGGAATCTCAGATTTAATAAAGTGCAAATTAAAGCAACTGGCATTATTCTCTACATTTGACCAAAACATAATGGTGCTTGAAATGCTCTGAACACTGCTTTTTTTTTCCAACTCCACATTCTTAAAAGTTAAGTCCTGATTCCCCCTGACAAATAAACAAGGGTGCAGTTATTGATTTGATTTCAAAACTTTTGTTTCGGGTTTCACTGTGCAATTGTCTTGCAGAGGGCAGGCTCTCTGCTCGCTCAGGCCCAAGTTATGCAGACTTTGAAATACAAAGAGCTGTAAAGGCTGAGTGCAAACCCTTCTAACTTCAACACCTGAGTGACCCTGTTCTTCTGAAAAGGAAATTGAGGTTTAAAAACAAATGCTGTGCTGAGGTCTTACAATTTTAAATAGTCATATGCACATGTAATGAGCAGCTGTGAAATCCTAACAAATGAAGCATCTTTTCCCATTCAAAGCTGAACAGTTCTACAGTATCATTTAATTTATGCTTTTCCAGATATGCTTGGTATGAGAGGTATAGCCCATAGCTCATATCCACACTGGATAACTTTATACTGCATCTGCTTTTCTGGAACACAGCAATCTGTGAAGTACTCAACCAAGTCTAAGGTCTCAAGAGGTCACATATGCAAAAGGATTTAACCTGAATTAGCCCAAAGCTTCTCAGCACCACCTTAAAATCATCTATTGCTGGACCAATGATGAGGCACAGGAGCACGAGAGAGGCAGGGATGCTTTTGCATGGGAAATAATAGCAGAGAAGTGGTGGACGTACCAGGAGTGGGAGGAGATCTGGGCTGGTAGATCCATCATGGCAGAAGGAGTTGGGGCGGTTGTGTCTGGTGCTTCCTGAGAGGGATCTCCCCCTTTCCCAAAGGAAAAGCAGCTATGGCTCAAGCCCCAGTCTCAGCAGCAGCAGCAACATCCAAGCTAGCTCTCCAGCACCCTGGCATAAACAAAGTGTACAGAGGGGCCCTGGCAGTCCTTGGCAGTCCTGACACAGACAAGTGGATGCTTTGGTGGTCCCAGATGAATTCACTATACTACTCTGAAGGGAGTAACATTTTTTCCTCTCTTTTTCACAAAATTACAAATGGGAAGATTAAAGAAATTCCTTATGACTTATCTTGTGGCAAGTGGCAAGAATAAAATGTGCACTTCCTGCCTGAAAGCCATGCCTTTACCCATAAGGCCACACTTGCATCCCACTGACATAGCTGAAGAATTACATTGAATGAGTCACCAGCAACTATTTATATTTGAGGGCTCAGAGCACATGCTGTTAACTAGAACACAAAAGTTGCCCTGGGCTGATGCAAAGAACAACTTGAGATGCCCAGGGAAGGTCTCACTTGTATTTCCAACCCATCCTCCCACACTATCTTTGTCATAGGGCAACAAGTAGCACAGTGGCATTTTTATGTGTTGTTTTTTTCCCCACCCACTCTGATTTCCGCCTCCTATTTGACCTTTTGTCTGCCACAGATGTCCATTGGAAAGCCAACTGGGTTGCCACATTGCAAGAAGACCAGCCCCTGCCCATTTTGGTGGGCAGAAGTTTAGTGGTCTCCAAGACACTTTTCTTTTTTTCTACTACAGCTCAAAGACGTAAGGAGGAGAGCTGAAAGGTTCGCGTAGTTCTGTTTATACAAAAACACCCCATGGACCTGTGACACATTATGGGCTACAAAGAATGAATCTGGTAAAGTATATTTCTGTTCTTCATACAACTTAGAGCGTGAAAAAATTTCATTTAGAGGTTTGGACTAGAACACAACAGGCTTGTGTGTATATATCTAATTGCATGGACTAGACCTTTGGGTGGTGTAAACCTGCATAATATTCTGTAATCCCCATGCACAGACAACGCAGCCCTCTCCTGGTGTGGAATTTACTACGGCCTATGCACATTAGGTTAAGAAGTCCGGATTCAAATGGAAAAGTAAATAATTGAGCATTATATTAAAAGCTATAATAAGGCTGTGATCGATTATTAAGGTACGTTTAATAAATGGTGATTCAGTTGTTAGAGTCCAACAGGTTTCATGTAACCAGAGCTTACAAACATCTATTACATTTCCTTTTGATGTGCTTATAACCATCTATAATAATTATGTATGTAACACACTCATAAATCTACTGACTCTATATTAAACCTCTCTGAACCCTTCCTAAATGGAATCTTAATACAAAGAGTGAAAAAGGTACTCCATTATGGAAATAGATCCAGAAAGCAAGAAATATCTAACATTAACAATTTCAAGTGCATGGGAGGGAACTACAGTATTTTGTCAGTTATGTACAACTATGTACACAAAACATATTCTCAACAAAGCTGAAAACCTAATTCAATGCTTCCCTGTTAATATATATCCCACTGTAAGTACCTATTAATTCATATGCCAGGTTTGTTCTTTTGAAGAAATTATCTTTTCTAGAATTTTTTTCCTTCAAAACCAATAATGCAAACGTTTCTAAACGTAAGCCAAGAATTAGGCCAAATCCTGCTCTTCACCACAGCCATTTTCCCGAAAGTGAAATCTGAGGACTTCATAGAAAAAGCACAGTAGTATCTTGGAGAGAAGTTTACATGACAGTAGCCATACTGATCTAATAAAATACAAGTTTTGTCTCTCCCACATGCAAATTTATTCCCATAGACTTCAGTGGCCGGAAGCTCTAACACAATTTGAGTATTTTAAAAAGAAACGAATAGATGGATTAGCACAAAAGCGAAGCGCTTAGACACTTTTGCAAAGGTTTGGATTACAATTACTGGATTGTCTGCAGGAGCATTTCACAACATTTCTTAGTCCCTGACTAAGGAAAAGAAGGAGGCATTCTCATTTTTTGTTGATGCATTTATACTGTGGAATCCTGTCCAAGGATCACGTAAGCTTGATTGTTTAATCATTTCTTTAAAACAATGCAAATGGAAGGCAAAGTTATTTTGATCCACCACCACAGGCTGAAAGGCCTTGGCTGAGATTTCATACCAGACAATAGAAGAAAGACTGCAAAGAGATAACAAGGAAAACATGATTAAATCACAGAAGTGACATAAAATCAATAGAAGCAGGCAAGGATCAATAATTCTTTGCTCTGAGTAACAGTCAGTAGCGCTTGTACTCATTTTCAGATTTTTCCAAGATTATTTCATATTTGATTTGTGAAGACAGAGAGTTTCTTTACAATATTGCTTTTTTAGCATTTTTATTAAGATTTTTCTTTTGTAGGTACTTATTGCCTAATTCATTAGCTACATTGGCTTCATTTGCGCTGGCTTATACAGGAGCCTATGACTAATCACAAAATAGTAGTGTATAGCAATTATTTAAGAAAAGTTTATCTGAATTTATAGCCATAGTAAAGATGAATTTTCAGCTTTTTGTACCTGTATAGCAGGCTTCATCTAGTTCTTCATTTAGTGTGTCAGTTCGCAGTATTTGTTACTAAAAATCCAGAAGACAGTGACAATTCATTTAATCAAGAGAGAGCAGCTGAAGCAGAGAGATTCACTGCCATGGAGTCAGAAGGATCTATTGCATTTATGCTGGGGCGAAAGAGGAAGAGCGCCAGACAAATTGCGTTTTGCAAATTGCCTGAGTTGTACAAACACATCGCAAATAAATGTTGAAGCCATTTTCTCAAGCTTTCCTAAAAACGCCTGTTAAAAAGCAGCCCAAGCCTGTACAATACTCCAGCAGAAACGACAGTACGGATGCAGACCCTTAACAGCATTGATTCATCCCATTATGGGTCAAGATGAAAATATATATGGTCCTGGTCCTGGGTTAAATGTTAAATCTCAGCCCCTGAGAACTGTTAACTTACCTGATTGCCACTGGGTCTAAGGGTGTAACTGCCCCATATGTTTTTCCCTATGCTTTGAGGTCACTGCAAAATCTTAAGGTGGTTGTCCACCACTCACAGACCCCAAGTTGGGGTAGCTCACCCATTCATGTCAGTTTTCATAAGTATCCCCGGTGGAGCTATTCTACTGTATGAGCAGCTCGGAGTATTTAAAAATCACCAGTCATGCTACAGAAAACATAAGTCTGTCTTGCAAACCTCAGGAGGGTAAGAAAAAGTTATTTTTCTTTGCAATCTGATGCTTGTACTGGTAGGCTTCATTCCAGTCTAGATTCCCTTTACATCATTGAGGTTTATATCTTCCTCATGAAGGAAGGAAAAGATGAAGATCTTACCTAGGTGACTCTCATAGCTGATATTTGAAACATCATCAAACCCCACTGCAGTTGACCTATATTTCAATATTTTGAGTGAGTGGGCCCAGGAGTTTGTCCCAAAGACTTGGTAAAAATCATGACAATTAGTAACATCAAGCTGCTTTATATCCTAGGAAGATTTTAGTTCTTACTTTTAAAACCTGTGGAGATCCTCTTCAGTTTTGGTGTCTCTTTCCCATCACAGCAGAGTAGTTGGAAGGGCTTCACTTCAGTGACAGCAGCATGAAGTGGGAATAACACAATGGCAAAAACAGGTCCCAAAGACAGAGTGTGAAGGGTACAGAGATTTTACATTGTATATCTCCAAGTATATCCTACCTGTAATAATCAACTAAGTCTTGGTGTTCTGTCCTCCAGGTGCTTTGATTTTAACTACTTTCAAATACACCTGATAGTTTAACAATAAATTGACTTAAATTGCATTGCAATGGAGCCCTTCACAATCTGGCCTTGATAGTCTGGCCAAGCGAAACAGAAGGGCAGAAGAGCCCACTCTGAATTTTCTGGAGGTGTCAGGAATTTAGAAAGAAAGATATTGGAAAGACAAACAGAAAAGAAAAATCCCCACAGCTTTGCAGATGGGTATGAGGCCCAGCAACTCTCCACCTTTAAGTATGAGGAATAGGAAGCCACAAGAACACACTCCACATACACTCTCGGTAACTTCTCCATAAGGAGAGTGCAGCAGAGACAGATCCTTCCTGGCTCAGTGATTATCAGAAGGGGTAAAAAAAAAAAGAAAATCAGCTGAACTGTTTGCTCACCAAGATGCCCTAGCCAGGTGGAAAATAAACCAGAATAAAACTGAGGTGGTAGGACTGTCTGCTGTGTGCCAGTATTGCCTATTTTAAGCAGTAATGATGTCCTCAAGGAATTTCACATTTCTGCATGTGCACAAGACTGTGAAAGTCCTTGAACTCTAATCAGTAAATGGTCAATATCGAAGTACACACTAGTTGATCTGAGTACCTTAGGCACATGAATACCAGAATTATAGAAATTAGTATGCTCAAAAAATTATCCTCATTTCAAAATATTCATATTGAATAGGAAGTTTTGTTATAGACAGGTATATTATTATAAACCCAAGCTAGTGAAAAACATCTTGTTAGATCTTGTAATCATCTCATGACATTTCATCTCAAGCCCAAGTGCTAGATACAGTCCAGATAAAGTGAATAGAACCAACACCAACAACTTTCAAAATTTGTTCTTTGGAAGGTCTCCAAAAAAGAGCACAAGTTGCCAAGGTGCAGAGGAGCTAAGCAGACATTAACTTCATATAACCTTCCTTTCAAGCCTATTCTTCTAGAGATTAAAAAGGCCTTTGAGGATGGAAAATACGAATTTGCTACAGGGAACACTCAATGCAATATCTATATTAGAGTCAGAGATGCACCTTTAAAAGCACAATCTTTCATTTGCTTACATAGTAAATAAAGTGGAAGAAGCATGCATGTATTTTGGGGGTACATGCAACTCCTAGTGGTCTTCTAAAAACAGAGAGCAAAACATCACAGCTCCAGTATATCCACTGTTTAGACAGGACAGTAGTATTTGGCAGGGATGTACCAAATTACTCCAACTTGTGTGAAATCCCTCTTGCAAGAGAAAATGCAGGAGAATTACGAGATTTAAGCAGCAGACAGCTCATGGAAAGGCTTGGCCTTTCTGTGCCTTTTTGGTCTCTCCAGATCAGGAATGTCCATGTCCCCTAGTGATAGCATTTCACAAATTGCTGTTAACTGACAGGGCTAAAACTTCAGCTGGGCAAACAATATGGGACTGGATAGTGACAGTACTCCTATCAAGACTTCCAGGGTACATCAGCAAAACATAATACAAAATTCAAATTCATCCTCTCATCTCTAGCCCTCCCTATCTGTGGCAAAAGTATTTGGTGGCCAACACACATGAACCCATAAGACACAAGAGAGAAGGAAAAGTGATGGGAACATGATGGGTTTTCTCAAGACTCTGAAAATTCTAAAATAAGTAATTTGTGAAGTATGTAACAAACACAATTATCTGATGGACTGCATAGCAACTTATTTTCACTGTCAGTGAAACAATTCTTGAACAGTATAGACTGATACGCTCTCATGTATACCCACAATGGTATGACAATGTAGCCCATATATATACCCATATGTACATACAGGTATGTATGTAAACACACAGGTTTAAATGGCAACCCTGAACTGTCGACACCTGTTTGCACTGCTTACACCTTGAAAACTCAACCCAAAATTTTATATGTCTTGGCCAATGTAGTCATATAACAATGTACTCGGGAGCATTTTGGAGGTAATATTTTTCATGTGTAGACAGTTACATCTCAAGCTAATGTCATATTGGGAAATACTGTTAAGTGATAGAAATAGAAATACAATATTTGGGGAAACTGGCTTGGGGAACCCCAAAACGGAAGAAAATTCTTTCAATGTGATACCAAATAAAGTGATTTTCCCCTTCATGTGGACTTAGAGGATTTACATTACTTCTTCAGCAAGGAGCACTCAGGAGCACCCCAGGTTGTTCTGTTGGTCCACCATTCTTCTGACAAAACATGAGAAGAAGGGCTCTTTCTCTGAGCTGAGCACACACTGGGCTTATAAATAACGAAAAAAAAAAATCTGTAGCTATTCAAGAACGGTAGGGTAGCAGGTTTCTAAAATACTTCTTGTGGAAAATCCACAGAAAACACAAATTTCTAGAAGTCTCCTTTGCCTTGTAATATGAAAAAAATTACCACACTGTAGCCCTTATATTTTGCTGTGATAAACAGACACTGCCTTCAAGCTGAAAGTTTTCATTTAACAAGTTTTTAATTGCAATCACAATTTTATGGTCCAGCTATATATAACCCTGTAAATCATCATTAAAATGCCTCCAGTCATGAAACAATGACCAGAACAATAATCACTGTGCGTATATCAAAAGTGAGAGATTTACACTCCAGCCAAGACAATAGCACAACAAAGCAAATGTTTGCAGTCTTCAAGAATATCAATGTCATTTATAAAGTATGAGTAATAAAATCAATACTGTTGATATTAATCAGTTTCTGGGTGGACCTTGTTCTTGGACTTAAGGCAGGCTTTCTGATAAGATAGTCAGGTATTTGTATTCCTTTTTAGTAAATAAAGATATATTTCCTTGAAGATACAACTTTCCAGCTACAATAACATGCCAGTATGCTGATGATTTATAAACATACTATAAGACACAGCAATGCAACAGCTGTGGAAATAAAATAATCAGCCTTTCACCTCTCTCTTACATTAGGTCAAACCTCTTATTTGCCTGTAATGACAATAAGGAATAAATAAATACCCCGGTACCTGGTGAGGGGGGTGAGGCCGGCTATTCTGGAGTATGTGCTTTGCATTGCAATCAATGATGCGTACTGAGGGAGCCGAATGACACATTTAACCACTCACTATTTATAGGACATGTAGAGGATGTCTTTTCCAGAGACTCTTACCTAGGCTGAACTAGAAAGGCACTTATAAAATTGAATTTGCGGCTCAGAGCTTGGACTCTGCTGTAAATTACAATCTATAGCTCTGCCTGACTGCTGAGCCATGATGAGCTCACCAAGCCGCTCGAATCCTCACTGAGGCCGTGGTTTCAGTTTGCATTTTATGCAACTATCCCTCTATGTCAGACGCACACACAGACACACAAGAAATAATAATCAGCAGGCAGAGAAACACATCACCAGGAAGAAAATATTTGGCAAGAGCAGCTTCTAAAAGGATGTATTACTTCGCCTGTCCAACACAGTCCTGGCACAACAGTCCTGCTGCAGTCTCATAGTCATGCTGGTAGAATTAATCCGGACTTGTACCAGCGTTATGAAGAAAAGAGAGGAACTGGTCCTTTGCAGGTCACAGTCTTTCTCTCTGTTTTCCCTCTCATTTGTACCTCTTTTATGGGGCTCCGTCACACTGTGGCATTTGCAGGTCACAGTAGCGTTTATTGGGTGTAACACTTATTTAAGCTTATCTGCAGAAAAGAACCTGGCAATGATCTACCTGGAGCTCCTTTACTGCTGGAGATGATCCAGGTTTTCCTTTCCTTCCTTGCCCCCGCCCGCCCCTTCTCATCGCACGAAGCAAATACTAAACCTGCCTTGCTGAGCCTGTATTTTGCAGGAAGGGGACTGAAGGTCCAAGGTCAACAGAACATAACTTCCTTCAAAACAAAGGAATTATTTGGGCTCTTACATTGAGTTACGGAGAGCAGGTTTTGATCCCCAGACCAGCACTGGAAATAAACCAAAATCATTCAGCTGTACAGTGAGACACACAGCACACCAGGTAATTCAGCTGGCTAACAAGCTGCAGTAAATAACACAAGTTTGCGTGCAAAATTAAATTTGCATTTTTGCTGTTAAAATCGTTTAAAGAATGGTTTCTTCGATTCAATTCAGTTAAAAGTCTCACAGTAGTGCTTGAGTGCTTCCTACCTTTTGATTAAAGTCACTAAGAATTAGCCCTGTTGTGCAGAGACTGGCAAAGTAAAACTAAAATATTAAATATTGTTTTGTCTGCCAAGCACAAATAAGTGTTAAACTGGCAGAGCCTGGAGCCTGCCAGAACCTCATGATTTCCGTACTTGCGTTTGTCCAATAAAAATAATTCTGAACATTTTAGATCTCAACACAGCAACTCGCAGCATAAAAATAGAATGCTTTGGGATATCAATTTTGCAGGCAGACATGCACTTTCAGGGAAACCAGCTAGATCCAGCAGAGCTGGGACTGCTCCTATGAAAAGTCCATGCTCATCTGAGTTCAGCAGCTCAGAACACAGGCTGCTAAAGCAGTGATCTCAGTAGAGAGATTTTGGTCTTGTCTCACTGCACCAAAATGGAAAATACTGTAGATCTGGAGAACTGCTGATGCAAAGCCTGAGTTGGCCTGGATGATTTAGAAAGAAGTGCGACAGGTCAGTCTTTTTTACTGCTGTCCCCTCAGAAATATAAATCTTGGTATGAGTCATGGGTATATCTATATACGTATGTACCCATGCATGGGTAATGCATCTTATAACCCTAGAGGTATTTCAGTGGTCATGTGTCCAAAGCCATTCCAAGACAGAAATGTAGTCTTAGAGCCAGACAGATTTATTGTTGTCATTGTTGTTATTGTTTCTCTGAAGATAAACACATGCTTATCTTGTGCCACATTTTCCTCTGTACACAAGTCTTATCCAGAAAAGGTGATCAAAAAATAGTGCTTAAGATTAAAAGGACATTAAGTTACAATCCAGCTGGAAAATGAGGTATGACAAATCCAGCACTAAGTCCATAAGCTGGTGGGGAGGAGACCTCGGAGGACTCTCCACCACAATTGCCTTGAATAATTCTGCTTCAGGAACTTCATTATTTCAGTGAGACCAACAGGTTTCTTCCTAGCTCCCCCTAGTGAAGCCAGTGACGGGCTCCAGCTTCATCCCACTGAGGTACCCTCAGCATAAACCAGGAGGTTTTCCTTTAGTGTAGACACTCCTTCCGTGTAGACACTCCTTCCATGTAGACATGGATTCTTTTTTTTCTCCTGAGTCATCGGTAGAAGCAGATGAGGCCTTTGGGAATTAAGGGTGGAATCCAGTTATCTCATCTCCTACCGTGAGCCCATGAGAAGTTAGACATTCACTCTAAACTAGCTGTCTGAGCTCCACCTATAGTCAGCATAAAGAGACATAAACACCTTCAGAAGGCCATTCATTGCACTCTATCTCTTTTCACTGACAAGAGGGGGGACCCTAGACAACCCATTTAGATTAGATAGCTAGGTGTCAAGGGGATAAATTTAGGTGAGATAAATCCCTTGTGACCTGACTTCTCAACCTTGAAGGTATCTTCAAGACCTCACCATCCCTGCCCTTTGAAAATGTATATATTTGATTTGGCAGGTCAAAACCTGGCTTTTCTGTTACTCTTCTTGTTAAAGTATGTTCTTGTTAACAAAGTTTCTTCCCAGCCTCAGTCCAGAATTGTAAATGATTTGGGTGAATGAAGCAGAAGCAGAGAAGCCTTCTGAGAATGATGACCCCAGCACCATCATAAGGCAGGCAGTAGGTAGCCACATCTCTCTTTGATGGACAATATTTGTTGGATGAAAATACAGAACGTCTGAATCCACTGCAAGTTCAGACAACCTTTGAACCATTAATGTAGAAGCATAAATGTCCAAGAACTAGGCAAATAGTTGCTGGGATGAGTTAATCCTTTCTTCTTCTGTGAAGCTTGCATAGGAAAGCATTTGCCTGAATATCTTCTCACTTTCACAGATTGGGTTTCTACATGTACCTAATAGGCTATTCATAAAAATTTCACTCTGAGAATCGAAGCAAACTGATTATTAAAAGCTGCATTGCAGCAGCACCCAAAGGCACTGACCGAAACTGAGGTGCGATTGAGCGAGGGGGTGTGTAAGTACCTTGGGGCCAGACTCATGTACTTTTGCTCCCATTGGATAGTCCTAAATAGTCTCACAGAAGCCAATAGGATTGCTCAAGGAGTATGTTACTCAATGGGAATAGATGTAACGAGATTTGGTTTACCCTGAGGATCCTGCAGACCTAAAGAATATGGGTGAAATATTTGTCCCATTAAAGACAATGGCAAAGAAAGCAAAACAAAACAATTAATTTCAAAGAGCAATATTTCACCCAAAGAACAAGCAAAGAGAGGACACATCATCTGCACCATGCAGTCAGAATAGCAACAAACACTACTTAGCTACCTGTTTTTCATTCCCAAGGAGAAAAACACAGAAATATATGCAAAATTTGTGGAGAAAGAAGAAAACAACATGTCTGTGAATGTTATTATTAGTATACCATGTATACATACATACATTATATCTCCATTGTACACTTGTCATTTAGTTTGTTTTCTAATTTGAAAGTATGAATTACACTGGTTGGTTAGATCACACAACATGGCATTACTCCTCTTTCCTGAGTGCATAAACCTAAAAAAAAACCAACCAACCAAAACACAAAGCAGCCTTATTTAGTGATGACATAAATCTGGAGCAGAGATTCCGATGAAAATAAATATTGTGTATGTATGTGTGTGTATGAGAAAGAGAGAAAAAGCCTTAAGAGCTAGGAAATAATGAAGGATTATTAAAAAAAAAAAAAAAGTGGGATACTGTCCCTGTGCTGATGAATTATTTATACAAATGATCAAGTTCTCACAGGAAAGACTGAGAAAATTCACTCCCTAAACAGCTCACTGGTTAAGACACAGACTGCAAATATGGGAACCCCAGTCCTTGTTCTCTGCTCTGCAGCAGGCAAAGCAAGGCCTTCCTGCTGTCTTCTGCATCTGTCTTCTGCAGGTGCAGATGGAGACTACCATCAAGTATGCTTTTCTTTTTTTTTTTTTTAATTTTTTTTTGGGGGAGGGGAAAGTCTACTGTCGCTTTCTTTCATTCCTAATGTGGAAATGGGTTGAAGTTCTCATTATGCTTTATGGTGGGAAAAAAATCAGGCTAGGTTCTGCCACTGAAGACTCACGTCCTTCAAATCCTTGGGCTCACCTTTGTTAGGGGAGGCAGCAGAAAAGCAAAGTTACTGAATTTAGGGAGGCAATCGTGCCCTGTCTAGTATCATTCCTTTTAAAAGAAACAGCTCTAGACTCAGCTACATAATGGCAATTTCCTCATTTAAACATTCATCAGGGCAGGTAGGAGCAGGGCCCAAGAGTGAGCAATACCCACTCTGGGTCATGGGGTGGGGAAAGGACAGGAGTGCACTATTCCAGGAAATACCTGGAGATGCTGGGGCTACTTTGAATATGAGCACTGTCTGATTGCACCATTGCACTTGCCAAAAACCACTTTGACTCTCGAATAAAATGATGCAACTTTCTGTGTGAATGCTAAAAGGTACCCTCTCATCCTTGCCTGGGTTAAGTGCCTTCAAGTCAGGATTCTTAAAAGACATTTGCTGAATATGATCATTCCAACAGCCTTCTGTCCCATATGAAATATGCCACTCGGTGGAAGGCAGGTGTGGGGAAAACACAACATTCTGCAGGGATTTCCGTATGAAATATCATTCACTGAATATCAACCACCCATGCATGTTACAGAGCAAAATCTTCTAGAGTTTGCAGAGTTCAGCTTTCTTAGACAAAAAGAATTTCAATAAATGGTAGTATAAAAATGATAACTATTGTAGATTTTGATTATAACCTGGGAAGTTACTGGAAACAGTAATCAGGAACGCAGTAGGGAAACACCTGGAAAGTTACTGTTTAATTAAAGATAGTCATAACTACACAGAAATCATGTGTAAGCATATCAGAATTGTTGACTTTTGGATATAGCACCACACAAAAGCATAACACCATACATTAAGTATTGGTTGAAGGGCAAGCCACTCATTTGAAAAAGAACTGGCCTACAGATTATGTTCATGTGAAATCAGATCAGGACAGGAGGGGAAAATTCAAAAGGGTTAGTAAGTGGATGAGAGTTGCTGATATAGGTGACCTTAAAGGACCAATGAACATAGCTCAAAAAAATGGGACCGTCATTTCATTGATGGTTTGTGGTTGGCATTGTTAACAGAAATACTAATAATAAATGAAAGAGAAGTAATCAAGGGCACTCAGAGCAGTACTTAGATCCAGGAAGTTCATCTGCATCAACATGTTCAGAGAGGGTTGTTCACATCCATTGTAAAGGAAAGTACATATATGGCACGTGAGGGGCATGATTCTGTGTCTTTTAAACTAGCAAAGTTCCTCCTATGTATATATTGTAAGCTTTCGGTGATGAGAGAGATTGTTAAAAAGGTCTAAACATAGTGGGGATGGCAGAGGTCAAGAGAGTGTCTCCATTATTGATAGACCTTTTCTGAAGACAAAAAACTTGAGAAGTCAAGGCTGAAGATGACTACAGAAAGCATCCTCACCTAGACTTCTTTTGCAGAGCAGTTGTAAACAGGAGCAATAACTTACAACTCAGACAGGACGGATCCAGATGGGACTTTTGGCTTCCTTCCATAATAAAATCTTTAATTTTCTGAAAGAAAATAGCAACTTGATGCACATGCTGCTTACTTCAGAGCAAAACTTGGTTTACAAACTCAAGTAGTTTAAGGATTAAAAAGTTTAGTCTATCTCTGCAAATGAACTTTATCAAAGTGCAGGTAAAATCGAGCCTTCAGGTAAACAGGAGCATTTGCCAAGTGGAAATCCCAGCTCTTTGTATATTTAGTAATGAGTGAAGATAAGATTTCTTTTTTTGACAGCATGATGGATACAATCATAAAAGGAATCATGCTGCTGTAACAGAGAATACTTGAAGAGTGAATTTGATGGCTACAGCTTTATTCCCAAACATGTCTTACTTTTATTTAAAGTACATGAAAGCTAGTTTTTCTGGCATGTGAAAATGTCAAAATTTTGTTGGAGTTTTTTCTTTACTTCCCCCACCCCAATATAGATGGGTTACGTTATATTGTCAAACTCAGATCTGCTTCCCAGTTCAATAATCACAGACTCATAAACATATTTTTTTTATAGATAGAAAGGTACAGTAAGCAAAGAAACACAAGCACTTGGACGAACACAAGCCCATAAAGTGTTACATGTGATTCTGCTACTGTGCATTAAAGGAGGGGGCAGCACCAAGAATGTGGAGAAACCAGCTGGTTTGAGCCCTGGTATTTCAGTATAAGAGCCACGTTCAAGTCTGCCATACATTAAAAATGAAATGAGTTTATTGGTCTCAGCCTGTTACTTTTTGAATGCTTATCCACATCACAAATCCAATCAAATCTGACGTGACTGACAGTCTATGCTCAGAGAAAAACCTTGGAGCTGCTAGCCACTCGTGACTGAAATCTAATGACCCAGCTGTCCTGGAAAACTCATGCAAAGATAAATTCTACTGTACTTCGCTCAAGAGATATAGCACCAAGATAACTATCTTTAATTAGTCTTAGCATTCAGCTGAAACTTGTGCTTGAAGCACTCACACAGATGACTTAGCTAAGCATAGGTTCCAAAAGTGTGGTGGGTATTCATCATAAGAGATGCTTTAGTAAATTGTGGGGGATTCTCTTTTCCCTCAAAGATCTGCAGAAGAAAGCCTAGGGCACAACAGAATCGTAGAATAGAATCATAAAAGGGTTTGGGTTGGGAGGGACCTTAAAAATCATCTTGTTCCAACCTCCCTGCCACAGGCACGGACACCATCCACTAGACCAGGGTGCTCAAAGCCCCATCCAGGCTGGCCTTGAAATATTTCATAATATCAAGCTAACAAATTGCACAAGTAACAGAGGCAGGGTCCAGCATACATTCTTGGATCCATTAAAAGACCCCAGCAGAAAGAAGATAAAAGCATGAAAACAGGTTACCCCACAACGCAGTGATATTCTCTTGTTCCATAATTAGCCTCAAAATGAGGTTCTGAAGATGAAATTAAAATATTAGCTGATGTTAGCACTCCAAGACAGTCCAACTTGCCTACCCAGGAAATGATCCCACAGATCACTGCCACCTGCGCCTTATTTTCTCTGTCCATGGAGGGAGGGGGCCTCATCTGAGCCAAGCCACATCCTTACACAGCACTTAGGTCAGGAAACAGATATTTGCAAGGCTGAACTTCTCTGTGTTTAATCTTTGATCAAAATTATATCCAGGACTCCAATCCAAAATAAGATCTACACCTTCACACCAAACACAGCCCCAGATGAGATCCTTCACAGCCTAGTAGATGATGGTTTAAAACTGAAGAAAATGTTGTTGGGTAGCAGGAAAAATGTTCCTTTTCACTGTAAGTAAAATTTGCCATTCTGAAAGGAAAGACCAGACATGTTATTTTTGATTGTATTACTTTTTTTAAATGTCTTGAAGTTCAAATCCTCTGCACTTCTCAGTGAGGAAGATTGTAACAGAGTTCTCGGAAAAACATAAGTTGAAAACATAGATTTCCATTCTTGAATACGTGACAAATCATCCACAAAGGCACTCATTGCAAAGGTTATTACCTGCAGTCCTCTCCAGGAAAGATGGTGAAGGAGGGAAACTCAATGATTATCAGAGCTGGGAGCACTGGGAGCAGCACCCCAAGCACCAGCAAAAGATTGGTCTGTAGCTGGCACCTAACAGGTGCAAATTGTCTTGTCTAAAATACAATGGATTGGGAGATTTCAGTAATTACAATGACAGATTGGAGATCAACTTATTAATTCAATTTATAAAAAAATCCCCTCATAATAATTTTAAACATTTCTTTTGAAAATTATTAGAGAAAAACTCTTGAGTTTCTACATCAAGAAAAATAATTTTAGATTTTGATCAAAAATGGCTATGACTTTGCTACTTAGAAACAAGTCTTTAGAATCGAGGTCTGCATTTGAGAAAAATTTTATATTTGTTCTGGGAACTCTTTATCAAATGCAAAGGTAAATTAAATTCATTGGAGAAGAAATATTTACAATCTCTCATAAACTATATTAGGCTCCAATAACCCTCATGGGGGCATTCTGTGGGCTTTGCACATATAAAAGATCTGGTCTGACAGAGGCCTAATCAAACAGGTTTGTACAGAGGGGTGTCCGTGAGTCCGGTAGATATTCTTCACACAAAGTGCTCTCCTCAAAGTGTGGCAAGTAGCGTGAAGAAAATACTGATTTTTCTTTTAACTCTGGAGAGAAGAAGGTTCCCTTGTAGTTTTGCTTTTACAAGCCTTGATCTCAACCCTTAACACTTTTTTTTTTGTTGTTTCGTAGGTATTCTATAGAAAATCAAGAGCAGAAGTAATTTAAATACTGTAACACAGACCTTAGAAACTACGCGTTGTTTTAAGAGGGCCTCTCCAAAGTAATTGTGATATTTTATAGAAATATACAGTACAGATGCTTTATCAAGAATAATTCTGCCTTCCTAGAGCCTGTCAATACATTGCAGTAACATAATCAGAGGTAAATCTTTGAAATTATATAGTGTGTGAATATGCCAGGTTAGGATATTACTCTTATAATTATTGACACTATATGAACTAAACATGACTTCTATGGAGTCATTCCAGTGAATTCTGCCAATGCAGATCAAGAATAGTGTTCTTCTGAAAAATATGAGTATATAATCTTCATAAGGAAGTTTTCTTAGGGGCGAAAAAATTGCATAAAAAAGGCCAAAGAGATTGAGGAGGATGTAAGAAGTGTACATGGTCAGCAGTTACCTGTGAAGTACCTGCTGTTGGGGGATCTGCAAAAGGTCTGAAAGAGGATGCTGTAGTTCTCTCTCAATGAAGCACAAGGGTGGACAGTGTTGTAGCCAGTGCCTCTCGAACGTGCACTTGTTCCAAAATCTTCATGTTTAGTAGTGAAGCCATCTATATGTTTAAATAGGTGATCCTGATCTGGCACAAGAAGCAGAGTTAGATAGACACACTGGGCCATTTCCAATTCTATCCCATAACCATGCTAACTAGAATCTAGGGCTTTTTTAAAGACCATATTTAAGAGGGTTAATATTTTTTAACTTCAGGGAAAAAAAAACCAACAACCAAACAACCCAACCAAGAAAAGATTCTGTCCTTAAATTCAGGGTGAGAGAGTCATTTAATGTATTAGAAGAACTATGGTTAGAACTAGCAACACAGGGCCTTCCAGCACCCCAGCCAGCTGGACATGGCTTTGCAGATCTCAGACTGCATGGATCACAACAGAAGTACGTAGGTATAAAGAGAATTTAATTACAAGTGCGCATTTTGTTGCACAATACTCTCTCAAAAATGCCTACATGAAGTAGAAACATGACACTCAGTGTGATCATTTGTTCGAGGCTCTTTGTTAAACAGAATGAGTGCAGTGTAATACCCGTAATACGCTGACATCCTCTTATGGGTCTGACATTTACTAAGGTAATAAATTAAAGTAATTATGTTAATGTATAATAAATGTATTCAACAGGAAATAAAAAGTGTACAGTGCAAGAACAAAAAAAAATTCTTGTTTTTCTAAGTGGCTGTCACACAGAAGACTAAAGACCTTAGCAGAGATTTTCTGGATGTTGATAATATAAGCAGAGCTTGAAAGAATCCTTATTTGTACTGAAAATATAATTTAATGTAATGAAATTCAAGACATTAGATTAGAAAATGGCTATACAAAGATATTGACTCTATGTAGTGTTTGTGACTTGAAGAAAGAAAGGTGTGGGGATCTTCTGCTTCTTTCCTCTAGGGGACTTGCCATCCATAGTCTGATCCTCAGTTTGCTGAACAACTTGGACAGTGCTTTCATACCTAAGTGACATTTTCAAAAGCCAGTTATGGATCTGTAGGATTCAAAGAAGCACTGTGGTGACAAGGCCGAACTAGATACCATGCTGCAGCTCACCCACCATAACTAGCCACATATGCGCTTCTGCCTTACTGCACCGCCCAAGTAACATGAGCTTGCTAAGACTGGCCATAACAACAATCCCACCTTGGACCATCACCATGAAGTGACTTGTGAAACTGTTGCAAGTTGACCTTGTGTTGGAGCTTGCAGATGCCCAAGTCACTCATTAGGAAGAACCTCTGCGGTACCAAAACACCAGGGGTCTTTAAAACCTGTCCCCCCACCTTGGCTCCAGTCAGGCGCAGTGACTACTGTTGGCTGATCCTCAAAATGGGTATTTATACGGCTTGGTGTTTAAAGGGACAGTTTCCTCCTGGTTCCAGATAATTAACGTAAAAAATTACTAAAGCTCTCACATCATTTAAAACTGTCTACTCAGCATAGATACGCCAATTATGTAAGTATCCAGTCCTTTTTGAAACACTCTGGATATAATTACCTCAGCAATATCTAGAGATGAGGTTGGCCAGAAAGCTTTAAAATGTGTGGATGAGACCTTCAGCCAAGGCAAGTGAAGTATTTCTCACACTACATCCTTCCTATTAAGAGCAGCTGAGGACTTTTAAGAAGTTTCATTTTACTACATCAGAATGGAAAACTTAATATACCTCATTCTGGAAATTGTTCCACTTACTTCAATGGGTCTTCACACAGATAAGGTGAAGTACGAACAGTACAAATAAAAGGTTAGGCTCTTTGAAGAAGAAATCTTCTTGGGTTTATTTGGGGAGAGCCTGACAAAATGGTGCTTAATTCTCTCTTGGCTTCTGAGTTTTGCCACAATAAACAGAAATTAATAAAAATAGCAGTATCAAGCTGCACTGATGTCTGCAGCCTACTTGACTTGCCCCGAGATTCAACTGGATACTAATCGCAAAAAATACTGATTAAGGCTGAGTAATTTTGCCCCAAATTGAATTCATTTTAACAGCACAGAGGAAGGGGAAATATTATCCTGCTCTTTGCTCAGCATATTTAGATATAATGACATAATACGAATGCATTCCAAAAATTGCCTGTCTTCAGGTAGTGCATTTTGGAGTGATTTCAAAATTCCCTTAGGTTATATCAGTGAAACGTTTTCCCCAGTCTCAAAAATCACTAAGCTCTCAGTGCCCAATTGTCTGTGTCACTTACCTTGTTTACATGGTAGGTTATTTTCTAGCCTTATTTTGTCAAGCTGCCCTTATGCTACTTTGTGAACTATTTTGATTTTCAAGCCTCCATGCATAAATTATGATTTATTTTGCTTTCCGAAAGGAAGGTTGAGAGAAGTAATAGAGTGTGGGTTCTTTGGTTTGTTTTTTACTATGAATATTTCAAGAGTGTGTTTTTTTCCTCTGAAGAAAACTCTGCACTTCCAGCAAATTTATTTTTTTTCTTCTATATAGAAAAATATACACAGGGAAGAGCTGAAACAGAAAGAAAAACATTATCCTTTGTTCAAACCAGGAGAGAAGCTAAGTTCTCATAACTCTGGCATTGAACTGAGAGCTACATCATACTCCTCAAAAGTGACCTTCTTTGGCCATTAACGTTATTTTCCATATAGCCGGGTACACTGTGGCTACAGTGGTGTCAAAGCATTGTTATTCCATGCCCAGAGAGAAGCCATGTGCAGAAGACATGGTTATATTACTAAAATAAGCATCAACATCAACACTGTCTGATTTTGAACATTGGAGTAGTGAGGCATATTACTCTTCAGAACTTACTTAGCTGTTTTTACGATAGCGAGAGCCAAAAGATGAGGGCATAATTGAACTATTGCCCAAAGGCAATTACTGATTGAAATTGATTAATTCTACAAACAAATTTGACCAATGGATTAGTTGTCACATTATGGCAGATTTGGGCAATACTGCTGCAGTTGTGAAGGAGACATAACCATCTAGCATGAATAGTTAATACAGTTTGTTACCCTCTAGAGCTGCTCGTTGAGTTACCCAAAGAAATCTCAGCGGGGAACTGAGCAGGGCATGCTACTTTGATGCTATAAAACCATTGTGTTACCTCTCTGCTTTTATGTATGAATCTGAGGAATTGTTAACAGCACCAAGAGCAGTTTGCTCTGAGCAACACAAATGTAACAGACTTAACATCAAAGTGATGCAAAATCCACTGAAAACAACAGAAAGACACCAGCTGAATCCAGAGGACTTTGAACCAAGGCCTAGCAGGGTCAAATCTGCTGTCCTAATGGGTTTTCTAAGGGGATCCTGTGGGAAATTGGAAACAGGATTCCATTGTCTTGAATCCAGGAATTACTGAGATTTGAAGCTACTACTTTTGTAAAATCATTGGTTCAGCTTCAGCTTCTTTCCCCTTCCAGCTCGTGACACAACGTCACACAAGTATAGAGCTCAGTGGTTGCATAAAGGACCCCTTGCACCCAAGAATCCTCCCTCCTTCTGCCCCTCCCAAGAAAGATGCTCCAGAAAACCATTTGAGGTAAAAACGATGGGTGCATCTTCGTGCATGACCAGGAGGAAGCTGCACTAATGAGTTCCTTACATCACCACCTGACAGAAGATGGTGGAGGTCTGGATGCAAATCTTTCAACAGGCACCCAGACTTTCCACACATGGAGATTAAGCTGCTGAAACGGGAATTTTATTGCATTATTTCTGAAACCAATCTGGAAACTGAAGATGATGCAGAGGGTGGCAGTCTGCTCCCAGGTATGGCTTCACACTGATTTCACAGCTGTTATCGGCGAATTAGTTTGAACGGGTTTCTACACAAAATTAAAGGTTTTGGGTTTGGCATAGAAAGCTCCACATGGCTTGAGATGAGTGACCAGAAGACTTCCTGAACCATCACACAATGCAGTTGCAGATGTGATCCATGAAAGATGTCCTCCTGAGGTTCTCTGATGTTAATATAAGTAACTTCATGGGTTGACTGTGCAGAAGATTGGGCTCTTCTCTGTTCAGGAGGACGTATTAGCTGATGGAGCATCCCACGTGCAATTTCCTGAGCTCTCATATCTGCTTCTTCACTTGGAAAGGACAGGGTTTTGTTAAGCTTTCAGGAACGTTTCAAAGCCCTTTTTTCTACTATCAAGGTGTTTTAGAGGGAGAGAACATAAATGAGCAATGTGATAGATATGGGGAGCTCTTATTTTGGTTGGGCAACAGATGAGGCATATGGGTAATTTATTGCACTATAATTGTGTTATGTGATATTGATGCTGCAGTATTAATGACTGCAAAGTGCCCAGATTGATTCAGATGGCCATTTACTGTCATTATTACAAATCTAAATAAATAAATAAGAGCAGTTGAACTGATGAATCTAAGAAGTGTCTCAAAGTCACCCGGTGACACATATGTAGGCGCTTGTGAACAGAACGCGACTCAAACAGTATCAGGGACATTTTTTATTGGGGTCAGAAAGAAATAGAACAATTAAGTCATTTTCAGTCATATACAATGTATTAGGAACTGTTTTAACAAGCGTATTGCTAAACTGACTGGCGTGAACAAAGCATTTTAAAAAGCTGGAGTGTAAATATGCCAGGAAAGAAGAAAGAAAACATGTAAACTATGCTCAAAAATAGTCTGCAAATGTAAGGAAACAAGAAAAACTAAGACAATCATGCACATACCTCTCCTGCTACCATGGCCCAGTGAATACAGTGGTTACCATGGCTGGATCTGGCTATGAGGTGGACTTTAGAGGGCAAGCTTTGTTTCTGATCTCTGCCCAAACAGAGAGCCTTGATCCAGTCTGTTGGTTTGTGTACTTTGGGCAAGCCAACCTCACACTGCAAGAGCCAGCAAGTTAAGTTTGAATTTATCTCATGCCTTCAGGTTTCTCTTAGCATCCCCTGTCTGGCTGTCGTATCATACAGACCGGCAGATGTATTATCATTCGATATTCCAAAATATGACTCTGCACTTTTTCCTTAAAATGCAAGTCAGGCAGCTAGCATTACTTGCATTTCACTGAAGCATTTATGTACCCACCATTTTTTCTTTTTTTTTTTTTTTTTCCTGAACAGAAATCAGTACCTTAAAATGTAGATCTTTTTAAAAGGTAATTCTTCCATTACCATTAACCATTTGTGGAGAGTATTAATATATATCAAACAGGAGGGCGTGTGTGTGTATTTATGCTAAGCAACATTTTATTAGCTTCAATAAGCATTGGTACTGAAAGCAATGAGAGCAAGCCTGTTAAATAGCTTCTTCATATTCAGAGGTACTTTTGAGAATAGGTGGGACCCCAAAACAGCCAAGTAAGAACCTGCTGGTATTGATCTGCATGGGAAAAAAAAATCTATTTTGGTTCTTCATACACCCACAACCTCTAATGATCATTGACTCAGTTGCTCAGATAAATTCCTTAGATAAACAACCAAAACCTAAATTAACATACTAACCATTAGTAATCCAGTGAACAATTTTTGTAACAACAACAACATGAAAAAGATACAATTTCTTTTGAAGGTTTATTCTTAGCTTATGTGATGCAAACATTGGATCTAAGTCACCTGCCAAGGACCAGGAAAGAAAGTCAACAGTACAGCTGGGACTAAACATTGGATAGTCTCACATTCATGGTTGGTGCTTGAGCAGCTGTATTTCAATATCTCTTAATTTTTTGGGTCATCAGAAACTTAAGAAATTTGTGCTTTGATTACTTCTCGCCTCTGTGCACACACATCCCTACACACATGACAATTCAATGTACAGAGGGACAAGAAAATAACTTTCAAATNAAAAAAAAAAAGAAGCTCCAAAACCTGCCCATTTGGTTTATTGCTCCTTTTTTAAAACTTAAGACCTGCTTTCAAGCTTCAACTCCTGGGTACTGCAGAAAGCCGTGTAAACTGTGAGGAAGATGCTGGGAGGTTACTCCCAACATCGAGCTCCCCTAGTGGCTGCTTCCCTCCCACCGCCCCTGCCTGGACAGAAACACCTCGGTTGGGATTTTCCCCACTCGTGATCAGAAGGAAGTGGCTGAAATGGGATGCAGATCACAGTCCAGGAAGGAATAATAAATCCTACCTGGGGGGTTTGGTATAGAAAAATGTTGGGTGATTCAAGGAGAAGCAAAAGACATTGAGGAGTTTCTCTATAAATCTATAATCAGACACTATGTATTGCCCTGCTGAGGATATAAGGAATCCTGCACGAAACTCTGCTTTAAAGTTAGAGCTAACAGCAAATATACACTCAAAATATAGATAACAGTATCTTATGAATCATGCTGCCTATGTTATTTTTGCGTGCATGATAGAAGGCTTTATTGACCATATTCAAGCCAATGATTAGCATTAATCCACAAGCAGATGGATACGAAAACTGCAAAATCAATGCATGTAGACACAGTTATTCTGAAAAGGAACCATTTTCTGCCTCTCCATATGCACAGAATATTTTTTTTTCCTGTAGTAGAAATGCTTATAGGCTATTGGCAGACTAAGGGCACATTAAAGCAGATACCAGGCTTCAGTTGTGTGACTCCCTGAATTTTGCTGACAAAAATGGATGGAAAACTAGGAGCTTAATTTTGCTTGTTGGTGCAAGGGCTTTGGTTTTTTGGAAGAAAATTCCCAGGAACAAGACCCGTTCTGCTTGTCACTGTCGAACTATCATTGCCAGCTAGCCAGCAATTCTGAACTAAAATTTCTAAGTTGATTTTAAAGATAGATATTGCAGTACCACCAGTGTAGACAACAAGTGATGTGTAACAATTCCTTTAAATAAAATAGTTTAACATCTTCATGAAGGAGGGTGGGGTATATAAAAGAAACAAACAAAGTTCCAGATGAAAAGCCCGTCTGAGTCTCCTTCCATTTACACCGGTTTTCCTTTCGCATAACCTCTAATTTCACCGATGTTATTCATGATTTACTTCTCTGCCAATGATCCCTTCTATACCAAGTTTCTTGGGAAACATCATAGGTGCAATGAGGCTACAAGAATGACACTTTAACACTAAAAATGGATAATTTTTGAAAAAACTCTTACATTAAGGGTGAGCACAAATGGTGGCTGTTAAGGGTGATAAGTAACTAAAAGCCAGTTAAAAGCTGCACAAAAATTTTCCTCTAGTTTTCTGAGGGAAACATCCTGTATTTTGGGATTCATCGACCAAAATACACCAGTGCAAGAAAACTCAATGAGCTTAAAGTGGCCATCATGGAACCTCGCTTGTGCGCTCTGAACCCTTCCTGGCTTTAAGCAGAGCAAACGACCAGCAGCCAGTCTGGATTTAAAAAAAAAAAAAAAAAGAAGACAAATAATAGCTGAGATTCTCAAATAGCTTGGCCTGGGCCTGGGTGCACTCGCTGCTGCCCCTCCTCAGCCCAGGCGCTGTGGGGATGGCCCAAGCCAGTGTGGTCCCACAGCCTCGGGCACAGTCCTGCAGCCTGGGGAGAACCTTGGAGCTGCCACAGAGTTTGACAGAGCCACTGGTAGAGCCCATACATCAGTAAGGAAAGCTGGGTCATGGGGCTATAATGAGTGCTTGCACAAAAGGAAGAAACTTGGGACCCTGTGGGGTCAGTGGTAGATTTTCTTGGGACTGGGGCATTTGCGGCACCCAGGAGAACCAGTGGTCCAGATGACCCAAGGGGCTTACCTTCACCCCACCAGAACTTTGGGGATCAACCAGGAGCCCAGCAGCAGCTCCATGATGATTCTGCCTGTGTGGGCAGGGGTGGTAGAGCAAGCGAGATTGCACCCAGAGGCCCTCCCTTGTACCTACACCCTGGGCCGCCCTGAAGGGACCCAGGGATTCACTCCACATGAGGGGGCAGCAGAAGCTTTGGTTTGTGGTGGTATGGTCAGAGGGATGCAGAGCACCTCCCTCCCACTCCAGAAGACTGGAACAGCTCCAACCTCCCTCCCCAGGGAGCAAAGGGGTGGCCTGCAGGTTTGGGGGACACGAGGACACTACGCTGATTTTTATAATCCACAACGGCAGGATGAATCCCTCTAAAGAAGGGAGGGTGGCTGCTGTTGTTGCTCGTTTTGGGGGTTTTGCTGTTGTTATTAAAGGAGTTGTTAAAGGGTTGGGTGTTGGCCAGGCATCGATGGTCCCCTTAGCAGCACAGGGCTGGTGTGGGTGTCTCCAGGCAGCCAGCAGGGAGAAGGACAGAGGCACCTCGGAGGAAAATGTGCTCCACTGCCTTTGCCCACTGGTGGGAGTTTGGGGAGGAGGGCTTGGGGGGTTAATTTTCCCCAGAAGCTGTGGCATTTAAATAAATAAATAAATAAATGAAAAAGAAGAAAAAGAAAAGCTTAACGTGGGTAGGAGAGGCAGGGCGCATCCCGGAGGCCCGGGGAGCGGCGGAGCGGGCGGGCGGGAGCGGCGGCCCGGCCTCCCCCGGCTCCCCCTGCCCGGCTCCCCCTGCCCGGCTCCCGGCGGGGCCGCGTCCAGCTCCAGCCTGCGCTGAAACTGAGCAGAGCCTCCCCGCACCCCCCCAGCTCTGCTTTCTTTCACATCTAATTTGATAGGAGGGTGATTTCGAGCTTCCCACAGTTACAACTTTTCTTGATTTCTCCCTTTGCCCCCCCTCCCCGCGCATTTATTACTTGCATTTAATTAATTCCTTCTTTGCGTTTCCTTTCCTGTTAATCTTTGGGTGACTGCTTTGTACATATGGCAATCTGATAATGAGGGAGTTTATCCTTATTCTCTATACTTCTTCCTTGCGATGTCCACCCGTCTAGTGCCTGGGATATCGATCATCTTTCCCTGGGGAGGGGGACAAGGTAAGAGGGGTGATAAAAGATTTGCAGTATCCCACACCATTAAGAATAGCTTTTATTCCTTGGCACTGTTTAATCAACTGTTATATCAAGTCATGCTGTTTAAGCAACCACATCAAAAGAACATACCCTCTTTTGTATAAATTATATATTCCTTGTATCTGTCTTCTCACATGCACGCAGACGGGGAGATAAAAACTTAAGTTTGATTTTTAATAGCATGAAGCAGGTATTTAGCTGTTCTACAACTTGTTTCTGCAACTGACTTGGTTGATAAAAACCTAGAAGCCAAGATGCTGGCTTTCTAACTTTTTACCCGTTCTCAAGTCAAAACTCCTAAATTTACAGCTCAGAAAGAGAAATCAACGATGCAATGAAACTTTACAAAGAAACATAAAGAGCAGAAGAAAAGTATAAGCTAAAATAGAGGGAAGAGCAGCAGTTAGAGTTTGTGTGAGAGCTTCGGAACACTTCATTCGGCTATTTTCTGAAGTTTACGTTAAAGGAACGCTTTGTCCCTTGAAAAGTCCATGCTGTCTTGCTTGCTACAGTTCACGGATGTACAACTTTTTTTTACCACTTACAAACTAATTTTAAAGTCCATTTTGACATGGTTTAAGTTGATTACGACTTAGCTTGATGTCACAGACCGGAAAACTCCCATATATTTGCTCGCCCCAAAGAGCTTCTTTAAAAAAAAATTAAAAAAAAAACTTAAATAAAGTTGATTTTTTGTTGGCTTTTTTTTTCTTTTTCAGAGAGAGTGGACTTTGAATTACTTCACCATGTCGTCCTAGTGTTTTTAAGAACTCCTAAAAAACTCTTGTAAGTTTCTAGATCCTTGGACAAATTGTATTTTCTCAGGAGCAAAAGTAAATGAGCTCTTTGCAGGCAGAGAAGTGTTTGTTCTTATGGGTCTCTGCTTTTCTGTCTAACCTGCTCTATCAGCCCCATCTCTGCAATTTTGCTCGTCTCTCAACACCTTAGTCTGATTAGTAGCTTTTGGAGATCGGGATAAAGACATCACTTGCCACGCTGCATGAGATAACAATTAATTTAACATTAAACTTATCCCCTTTCCATTCACTTTGCTTGGATCGATCTCTGTTAATTGTGTTTGCGGATGCTTTCAACACTATGCTTTTCTTAAAAACTTAATGACACCCCGCAAGGAGGTGTAAAAGTCTAAAACGCTCCTCTTCGACTTCGACCAAAGAAACAAAGAATATAGCCCCAGCGTGGTCAGGAGACCATCTATTTTTAATCAGTTGACTTTTCATGCAGTTGTGAAGATATAACATTATTTTAAATTGGGCGATAGTCCTGGTTTTATTTTTTAAAAAGTGCTATTTAGACCTCTCCACATAGCAGTTGTGTGATACACAAGTCACACACGCTAACTTCATATAGCCGCCGCCTCCCATCAGACTTAGTTATTTCTGCCTTTAAAGTAGTTATTTATCAGCTCAAAGGAGAGTGTGTTTAGAAATTAATGTCTTTAGGAGGGAGAGCAATCTCCCTTTCCAGGGGGAAGAAACCTGTTACAAAGCCATTTAGGTGGGTGCGCTCTTAAATGGCATTATTCCCACCCTGGACGTTAATATTTCCCCAGTACGTTTCTATTTGCACGGCTCCCCGATAATTCGGCATTTTATTTAACAGTAACTGCCCTTAGAAACTTGATTTGCACTGAAGCAGCCTGCTAATCTTATTTTTTTTCCCTCTTTCACAGAAGCATCTGTTCCTCTTGCTGACAAATGTACCATTCTGCCAAGAAAGTTTTTGAAAAAAAAAAAAAAAAAACCCCCCCCCCAAAAAAAAAAAAAAAAATCCAGCGTGTAATTGATGTTATCCCAAGAAAGCGCGATCTCCACCCCTCTCAGCTCCAAGCCCTTCAGGTAAAAGGAAAAAAAAAATCTTTCAAGAATTTGTTGCCTTTTTGAGGGTTAAAACATCAGAAGACAAGCTTGTCTCGCCTTGGCCAATCAGCTCTCGGCCCTGGCAGCTATAATATAGAACTAAAGGCAGACTCCTCTCACAAGCGTCTTGCTTTGCTACCATTAAAATCAGACCCTTTTTTTGTCTCTCGATTGCTGTCTCCCGACCAAACTCCGATGTGTTCCGTTATCAGCGACCTAAAGCCAGCCATTCCAGCACCTGTCTTGCTAGGGATCGGTGGATAGTATACGATTCAGAAAGCAGACAAGGACATAGGAGGAGAGAGAGCTCTAGAGAGACAGCCAGGGATAGGCACAGAGAGCTTTGAAGTAATTGGATTCAATGGACGAAATGCTGCTGTTGACAAGAATTCTCTTGGTGGGCTTCATCTGCGCTCTTTTAGTCTCCTCTGGGCTGACTTGTGGACCAGGCAGGGGCATTGGAAAAAGGAGACACCCCAAAAAGCTGACCCCTTTAGCCTATAAGCAGTTTATTCCCAATGTGGCAGA
Organism: Nycticryphes semicollaris; assembly: GCA_013400055.1. Taxonomy (NCBI): domain Eukaryota; kingdom Metazoa; phylum Chordata; class Aves; order Charadriiformes; family Rostratulidae; genus Nycticryphes; species Nycticryphes semicollaris. The sequence goes on along the minus strand of VXBJ01003355.1, from coordinate 452,698 downwards.
GAAGACCCTAGGGGCCAGTGGAAGATATGAAGGGAAGATCACAAGAAACTCCGAGAGATTTAAAGAACTAACCCCAAATTACAACCCTGACATTATTTTTAAGGATGAAGAGAACACGGGAGCTGACAGACTGATGACTCAGGTAGAGCCACAGAGATACCTGTATTTGTGTTTGTTAACCTCTCTGAGCAATCCTAAAGGACGCATCTGTCTTAGTANCAGACAAGTTAGCAGGGGCTGGAGCCGGAGCTATCTAGATTATTTGGTGGGGGAATCTGTGTGATACTTACAGTCATTACCGTGCCATGGCGTTCCCTGTAACTTGGTTAGAGATTGCTGCTGTTTGCATTTGTCCCCAAGGATGCACTTTGATCAAACGAATTGCATACAGCTCAGAGGACCCCAAGTGTATAGTGACCGCCAGGCCACTCACTCATTATTACAAACGCAGTCCTCTGTTGCTACGCCTGCTGACTTGATTTTTTCCTCTATATTTTTTATTTCATTTCCCTCTCTCTCTTTTTTCTTTTTTTTTTCTTGCTTCATTTCATTTTAGCCTTCATTATCATTATTATTATTATTATTTCTCTCGCGTGCATATTCTAAATTTAGTAGGCATGCAGTCGCGCACTCACAAAAGGCAGCTGAAGCCGGATCGACCATTCCTCTCCTGATTCCGTATTATATAGCTCGTATTGCAATACCATCATTTGCAATTGTGCCCATCAGAGCGTAAATATATTGATATTTCTTTAAGGATGCTCGCCGCCAATGCTCTGGTACTTCCATAGGGGAGGGACTTGTAACTTATCGGCATTGCATCACCTTCTGTTTTAAAAAATCTGATGGCACAAGGTTTACAACTGGGTAAATATTGGATCTCGGGTGGAATCAGATTGCGGAACCATTTTATACAAAAAAAAAAAAAAAAAAGAAAAAGAGAGAGAAAGGGAGAGAGAGAACCTCTCCGACAGTCACCTCATAATTATTATTAATGCTCAACAGAGAGCTCGGTGAAGTCAATTGCTCTGCCAATCCCGGAGTTTCTGAAACTACATGCAATCTAGACACTGGAAATGGGTTTCCTCCAAATATAGGTCAACAGCGCTTTTTTAATATTAATACATTTAAGCCCCACCTTCAGTGCTAGAACAGGACTCGCCTGGAAGGACTAGGCGGGGAGTGGACGCAGGGAAAGGGGGGGGTAGGTGTTGGGGGGGTGGAATTTCCCAAACTCTCCCCGTTCCTCGGCCTGATTTTCCGCACGTTTGCCGGGTCTCCCGGGGCGAGGGACCGACGGCCGCTACCATCTCTTCCCGACCACCTTAAATCGCACCCTACCTCCTAAGCGCGGCGGCGCGCCTCCGTCCGCCCGCCGCTGCCCCGCGCAAGGGATGCGGAGCGGCGCGCAAGCGGCGCGGCTCTCCCGTGTATTGTGTTCCTCCCTCCCTCCCTCCGGCTCCGCGCCCCCTTTGCGCACCCGCGCTCCTCCGCCCCGGCGAGGCGAATCCAGCCGCATCTCTCGCATTTTCAGCTCCACTTAACTCCCCCTCGCGTATCGATCGCGGCTGCTCGGGTTTCACCCTTCCCTCCGCAGCCCGGCGGCGGCTCCGCGGGAGACGGGGCTCCCGCCGGGCCACGGCACATCCTTCCCTGCGCGGCTGCGCCGGTGCGTGTGCGCGGCGGCGGCGGAGCGGAGCAAAGCGGGAGGGGTGGGGGGGTGGAGGGGAAAGCGGGCGGGAGGCGGCCGGGAGNNNNGGCCGGGAGAGGTGGGCTGCGGGCCGTGAGGGGAGGCGTGCGGGCTGACCCCGGCCCCGCGGCTCTCCCGGGGCACGCCGCGCCGGCTACGCGGCTGGCCGCGCTCTCGCTGCATTAGCTGGCAGCATCTGAACTCCTGACCTTCTGTCAACTTCCCTCAGACGAACGAAACGAAAACAAATACTTTTTTTTTT
>VXBJ01003355.1:415618-448010 GCA_013400055.1 Nycticryphes semicollaris | reverse complement strand
GGAGGGGGGGGGGGGGGGGGGGGCGGACGGGGACGGACACCCCCAGGTCATGACTCAGCACCCCCAGAGCCTTCCCCGCCCTGCCCAGTGCCGCCCGTGCTCCCTCATCCCCATCCCTTCAGAGTCCCCATCAGCTCTGCCCGCCCCGTCGGGGACTCCTCCGGGGATGGGGAGAGGAGCCCCCGAAGGTGCAGCCTACCTCCCCCCAGTACAGGGGGCTGTACGATCCCGCCAGTGCAGGGCTAGGCGAAAGGAAGGAAAGGAGGAAAAAAAAAAACGTGGGGAAAAAAAAAAAAAAAGGAAAAAAGGAAAAAAGCCCAGGCAGCTGCAGAACTTTTTGACAGCATTTTCATTTGGCTGATTTGCCTGCCCAGCCTTCCCACGAAAGCTGCTCCGCAGCCACACACCCTTCTCCTCCCCCCGTGGGATTTGATGCTTTCCCCATCCAAAGAGCATGTTCAACACAAACACTAGTGGCCGTCTCCAGCCGCCCCGCTGGCTGCACGCCTTACTCGCCATTGCTAATCTCCGAGTGGGAGCCGGCCAGGAAAAATAAGTAACGTGGTCCCCTGCCTTCTTCAGCGGTAGCCGCTAGGAAATTCCCAGATAGGGATACAAATACACATACACATAATAATTTTTCCCTCCCCTCCCCTGTGCTTACAACGCCACACGCTGTCTCAACCCGGGAACAGCTCACAAGAAATCCCCGACCCGACGAGTTAATTTTCTTAACACTCAGCACCTATTTTGGGGAGCAAAACGGTTGGCAAGTGCCAGCCTCCCTCCTTCCCCTGCCTCCCTCCACTCGGCTGCATGGCAGCTAAAGCACTTTTTAACAGCATCATCCAGCACAGCAGCCCAACTGGAAGTGACAAGAAACACTTGGCTGCAAAAGAAAATAATGGGCTTTCTTTAAATATAGCTGTTTACTTCGAAACCAGCAACCCTACAGCAGCAAAGCCAGCCTGGCCTGGCCATGCCTGTCTGTAAGAGAAGTTCATCTGCCCGTTCCAGCCCAAAGCTCCCCAGGGGCTGAGTCGAGGTAGCACCTCTCCCGGCCCACTGGGGCTTTGTCCTGAGAGCCTGCTACTGCTTTTGTTCAGCTCTCGGCTCCTTTCTAGCCAAAAAGAGGCCCTGCAAAATCTGTCAGCCAGGCAGTGATATGAAACATCCCTTTCAATAGCAAAGATGAGCTTTAGAGCGCAAGGTGTCCGATTGTGGTGCGCGGTGACCTTAGCCCAAGCGCACCCCTTAATCCACCCCCACGGGTATTTCATAGGAGAGGAGTAACCCCAAGCTGCTCATTGAGATTCGGCACACACGGACTCGGGGGCAATATTTAGAGGGTGTCAGGCAGGGTCGTGTGACTGTACCATGCGGGCTGTGAGGGAGCAGGCTTGAATTCCACCCGCTCAGCCTGATTTCAAACTGTCCAAACCTCGTTTCATGACAGAGCATCTTATGAGAAGATTAAACCCCATAAAGCCAGGCAGGAAGATTCTTTATCTAGATCTCTGTTTGCAAAAAGTATGATCCCGGAGACTGGAATGCAAAGAAGAGTTCCCCCAAGGCCTGAATTATTGTCACCAGGACAGAGGAGGGAGAGGCAGGGGTGGTAAAAGGGACATTGATAATGCGCTACAGCAAGTATTTAGAGCAAGCTTCTGCATTTAAAATTCAAATACACATCTTGAGTGCCTTGGAAAAGTGGCTCTGCTGTGCAAATAGTGCTTGGAAGGTCCTGGGTTTTTTGGAGAGTATGTGTGTGAATTGGCACATAGGGTTTCTGCACCTGAACAAATAGGGAGGGGGGGGAAGAGGGGGGAAAGAAGCTGGGAAAAAAATGGAAGTGTCCTCTCTTCCAAGAGTGTCTGCATTTATTACATGAATCAGAATGACAATGCTGATCCTTTATTGGATTTTAATTAGAGAACCCAAACAAGCACTGCTCAAAGAAGCAGATTTTCACACCTCTGCCAATTCACTGGCATGTTTGTAGAGCTGCTACACTACTAGATCTATTCATCAAGTCCCTGAATATGCAAACAAAGCTCAAGGCAGATCTTTACTGCCAGCTTGTAGGAAGGTGTAGTTTGCTAGTGGAGGGCTCTACATCAAGCACATAGCTTGTTTGTTGCCATGTCCTCCCTGAAGAGGCCTTGGAGATCTCGCTGCTTCATTTCTGAAGGAGAAGTGATAAAGTCGTTAGCAAATCAATAACGGTCTAATTTTCACCCTTCCTGTCCTTCCTGAGAAAGTCATTAGGAGATGTTCTGAGGGTTTATTTAAATCATAAGAGCTTCACTACCAGCCGCAGAAGCAAAATATAAAATCTGACCACCTTTAGGAGATAAATCACCAGGACTCTAAACTTGTATAGGGAGTAACTGGGAGAAACCAGAGGAGGGCAAGGGAGGCATGAGGAATATCAACAGCTATAGCAAAGACACTTGCTACCATGACAGATATATACATATATCTATAGAAAATCAGAGCTTTACACAAGACACTGGAGCCCCTCAGTTAAATCGGAGACCAGCCTGGAGAAGAGCAGAGATCTTCTCCCACCCCCTTGCATGTGGCTGAGCTTCCAGAAAGGGATTTGCAAGAGACCTTTAAAAGTCTCATCGCCATTTCTGCTTTCTTTAAACCTGCAATTATTCCTCTTGGGAGCACTGAAAAGCAGCAGCAGAGCCACAGCATTTAGTAGATGAATTCTGAGTAACTCCAAGAGCAAGAGGAGCTGAAGGAGGGCTCTGCTTGAGTCTGGTACAGGCAAAGGGCTGCGCAGGGACCATGTGTCCCAGGACAGGGAGCAGAATTCTTCTTTCAGTGAGTTAGGAGGTGATTTATGTTTTTTTTCAGAAAGAGTGAACTGGAGTGCTGGGGATGCCAGGCAGCAGTGTTATGGAGGGTGCCCCAGCAGGCACCGTTCCAAGCAGGAAGGCAGGAAAGGCTGGGGGGTCAGTGAGGGTGACGGAACACTGGAATGGGCTGCCCAGAGAGGTTGTGGAGTCTCCTTCTCTGGAGATATTCAAAGCCTGCCTGGACGCGTCCCTGTGTGACCTGATCTAGGTGTTCCTGCTCCAGCAGGGGAATTGGGCTGGATGACATTTCAAGGTCCCTTCCAATCCTTGATATTCTGTGATTCTGTGATTCTGTAGTGTGGGGTGATGCACAAGCTGGTGGAAGGGGGCTTGAGAAATCTACGCCGTTGCTTTCCAGTGAGGCTATAGGCAAATCCATGTGCTCCTGGGGATAAAACGTCGTCCTGCTCTCTGCTGTTTTCTGCCCTAGATGGACTCTTTGAGTAAGAGCTGTGTGGGGACCCCAAGCATTGTAAGCATGGACACTTGCCTAGAGGAGGAGAAACCTTATGCCAACAAAACCGCTTACCTTTGAAAGCCTGTGTGTTATCTGACATCAGGTGTCAGGTGCAGGGCAAATAGTAGCCAACTGGGAAGCTCTTCCAGAAGAGATTTATAGAATCATAGAATGGTTTGGGTTGGAAGGGACCTTAAAGATCATCTAGTTCCAAACCCCCTGCCAGGGGCAAGATCACTTTCCACCAGACCAGGTTGCTCAAAGCCCCATCCAGCCTGGTCTTGAACACCTTCAGGGATGGGGCATCCACAGCTTCTCTGGGCAACCTGTTCCAGAGCCTCACCAGCCTCACAGTAAAACATTTCTTGCTAATATATAATCTAAATCTACCTTCTTTCAGTTTAAAACCTCTACTCCTCATCCTGTTGCTAGACTCCTGCATAAAGAGTCCCTCCCCATCTCTCCTGTAGCGCCCTTTAGGTGCTGAAAGGCCACTATAAGGTTTCCCCAGAGCCTATTCTTCTCCAGGCTGCACAACCCCAACTTCCTCAGCCTGTCTTCATAGGCAAGGCGCTTCAGCCCTGTGATCCTGCTCTGGACTTGCTCCAACAGGTCCATGCCCTGGAACAGCTTTTTCAGGGGAAATATTTTTGGCCGATTTCCTCAATGAGACAAAGGGCCCTGTAACTTGTAACCCAGAGAGAGATGCACCAGATAAAATCCGTCAAGGAAAGGGGACTCTCACTTGACTCATTGAGTGCAAATGGGTTGAGTTTGTAGATGAAGACGGAGGAATTTCAGCGGGAAGTGAGGCCACATCCTGAACCCGTGTCTCCTGGGCAGGTTGGGGCTGCTGGGGAAATGGCACCTGTCCCCATACCCCTGTACCCCCATGCTCTGGCCCAGTGGCTGACCCCTCTAACCCCTCTGTGCCTCTCTCCTTGCACAGAAAACTCGGTGGCAGCCAAATCGGGGGGCTGCTTTCCTGGCACAGCCACAGTGCACCTGGAGCAAGGCGGTACCAAGCTGGTGAAGGATCTGAGCCCCGGTGACCGGGTGTTGGCGGCCGACGCGGAGGGCCGTCTGCTCTACAGTGACTTCCTCACCTTCCTCGACCGGGAGGATGGCTCCCACAAGCTCTTCTATGTCATTGAGACACGGCAGCCCCGGGCCCGGCTGTTGCTGACGGCCGCCCACCTCCTCTTCGTGGCCCCCCAACACAACCAGTCACAGGAGGGGACCCCCAGCAGCCAGGCGCTCTTCGCCAGCCGCGTACGGCCGGGCCAACGGGTCTACGTGTTGGGTGAGGGCGGGCGACAGCTCCTGCCGGCAGCCGTGCACAGCGTCTCGTTGCGGGAGGAGGCTTCGGGGGCATACGCCCCGCTCACCGCCCAGGGCACCATCCTCATCAACCGGGTGCTGGCCTCCTGCTACGCCGTCATCGAGGAGCACAGCTGGGCTCATTGGGCATTCGCTCCCTTCCGCCTGCTCCAGGGAATGTTGGCCACCCTCTGCCCCTTCGGTGGGGGGTCCCCGGTGGGTGGCCCCACCTCCCCCGGCATCCACTGGTACTCTCGCCTCCTCTACCGCATCGGCAGCTGGGTGCTGGATAGTGACTCTCTGCACCCGCTGGGCATGGTGGTACCATCCAGCTGAGAGCATCCCGCACTGCCCCGGCCACCCGCCGGCCTCTGAGGGAGAAACAGAGACAGAGAAAGAGAGAGAGAGAGAGAGAGAGAGAAANATAATAATTAAGTAGGACAGTCCAAAGTAGACTTTAAGGGAAACAAAGACCCCGGAAAGTTCTGTTCTGTTTAGTTTATAAATATATATATATTTTTATTTGTTCTTTTGTTTTGTTGTTTTGTTTATTGTTTTATTATTTTTTTCCTCCTCTCCTGGATATTTATTTCTTTGGTATTTTGAATAGATGTTTTAAATGATATGAACCGGACCTTCAAGAGCCTTAAATAGTTTCTTTGATAATTTATTATCATGTGAACTGTACTCACAGGAGAAAAAATTATTTTGTGAGGCCAAGCAAAACTGCGCAGAGTCTATTTTTCTACATGTCACGTGTGTCCTGACTTTCAGAAAGCAAAATTCTGTACTTTCCCATCTCTCCATTACATTGCTCCTTCATTTCAGCAAGTCTAAAAAACAAGTAAACAAACAAACACACAAAAAAAGACAAACTTCATGGGGGTCCGTAAATTATATTTTTATACACAGAATTGTAAATTAGATTTTTTTGAGAGATCAATACTTAACTGAATCACATTTCGTTTTTTGAAATAGTGTAAAATATGAGAATATATTATTTTAATTTAAATAGTTTCAGATGTAACGTCATTTCCTGTATTGTTTTCCATGTTTTGCTTTGTAAAAACACCATTTGGCCACGTTCATGGAAGTCAAGACTGTTACACAAACTTTTTATTTGCGAAAGCCGTAAGAAACTTTGTTATTTTTAACTTCAAAAAAATTTATTAGAAAATAATATTTTTTAAAAAGCGCACATGGCAGCAATTCTGTGACGATGGAGGCGGTAGTTTGTACAGAGGGGAGAAAAGGATGTTTTGCATTAATAAATTGAGAAATAACTGCTGTAAATTTACTAAAATGTATTTTTGAATATTTTGTAATAGTTTTAATAGTTTTATAGAAATAAAATGTGCCATGCACAGTCTGGTTAGTATATAATAACTAAGAGTTCCTGGTGCATCCCATTTTTTTTTTTTCCCTTTTGCTTATTGATTTAGGAAACAAGATGCCTAACGGAGTGCCCGTTATTTTGTTTAGATGTGTTGCTTATAACTTTTAATTTTGGTACTTTAATTAAGGAAACAAATCCATCACATCCATGCATAACCTGGAATCTCTTGTATTAACAGTAGAACCTCACTTATTTGCACGAGCGACCGGGAGACGCGGTTTCCCTTTGCCTGGAGCCCCTGCTCCCCATCTGCGCTCAGGCGACGCTTCCCTCTTCCAGCTCCAGCCCCAGCTCCAGGTCCATCTCCCGATTTGGTCCAGAGAGCACAGACACCTCTTAAAATTGATTTCTGAGGGCGTTAAATCAAGTTTGTCCTTTGAAGCATGTTAATCTGAAGGCAAGGCAGCTGCCTTCACCTTGCGGCTGCGCTAGGATTTTAATCAGCTTTAATTTGGGTGCTCAGAAGATGGAAATCTTGGGGAGCAACACTTTGGTGAATTCACTGGGATTCATGTGGCTGATGCTGGAAGAAGGAGATTGCCACTGGATTTCACTGGCCACCTTGCCTGAATAAAGACGTGAGGCTTGTGGCCATGGAGAAAAGAACAAAACATCCTTCGCAAAACGAAAAAAAAAAAAAGGCATGAAAAATTGTTCATTTATTCCAAGAGACGTTCTTTAGCTGTAATGCATCAGAGTCCATCCTGAGCCATCAATGGGTGAACATATTGGAGATGTATTGTAGGAGACGAGTGGTGGGACCAGTGTTGTGTCCCTTGCCTGGTCCCAGCTCCAAGCCTCACCGAGGGGCTTGTCCTGGCCGGGTGCTGATGAGTGAGGTTCTGCTGCACCGTGTGCTCCTCTCTGGAGGATTTCCAGGATCCCTTTAAAAATTTCGCAAAACATTGTGTGTGCGTGTGTGTGCGCGTCTGCGACAGGACCGAGCCAGAAGGGAGCTTTCCTTGAATGTCTTCTCACCTTTTCTTCAGTTTCCATTACTCGTCAGTCTAGGATGTTCATCCATCGAGCAACCCCTTGCTCCAGACATGCAGCCACGTCCTCCACCAAGATGGACGTCAGCTATGGGTGGCCTCTGAGGATGTCCCTGCCTGGGGCCACCTCTGGAGTGTGTAGACCACACTCTTCCCCTCTCAAAGCCTGGGAGCTTTCACAGTGGTGCCAGGAGCTGGTGGCTGAGCCCTGGGCATGAGCACCCTGTGTCAAACCCTACAGATGGATGTGGTCTCTCTTCCCTGGAAGCTTCTAGGCCCAGGCCACCTTCACACTTCAAAGCTTGGTCATGGTGAGACTTCAGTACGACCACCAGCGTGCTGCAGCGCCCATGTGAATCACTGGGATGGGAACCAAGACACCCTAATGCCCACCCGATGTGGGGCATCATGGGGGACTGTGGATTGCCTGGTGGTTGCCAGGGACCTCCTGCCCACCCTGGCTCGGACTCTGCTGCCTCCATGTCTTTGCAGTCTGCTGGTGTATTGGGGGCTGAAAATGCAGCTGGTTTGAGGCACATAAAAATGTGATCATGGAGCAAATGAGTCTTTTCTGTAAGAGTCTGGCCTTTGTATGGTGGTGTCTGTGAATCAGAGCTCTCTTGCCCCTGCCTCTGAACAGTGGTTGGCATTTTGTAAAGCCTTTTTGGTAAAAAAATGACCATGTCAGAGCTTACCTTCTCCAGAGGTTGGGCGGTGGAGTTGTTTAGAGATGTCAGTGATAGAACTTAAGGCATTGGCTTGGAGGCTTTGGTCTACCTGGTAACTGAGATGAGAAAGATCCGTTAGACCAGAGCCCACTCTTGTGTCAGGGTAGGGTACATACCCCAGTAGGGACCATACCAGACATTGCCATGTTTAATCTTCATTGAAAGGCCCAGATGATCTCAGAGCTTTGCGGTGTGAGAGAAGGTGAGATGCTGTCTTATAATACGATCAACCTGTGTTGCCAGGCAAAGAAATGCTGTGCCATGTTCTCCATTGCACGTATTTTGAGTGACTGTAAGCCTCCCTCTCACCCTATATTTATAACATCTCTTCCTTCGGCGCCTCACGTCCGGATCACCCCTCTGTGGTATGCATTAGAAGTGCTTCGTTAGATGGACCAATTCAACCTATAGCTACAGCTCTCGTATGAAGGATGTACTGTCATAACATTGTGCAAAACGTCTAGGAAATGTCACCGACCATTTTCAGGGTCCGAGTATGGCAATAGTTTGTATAAAATGTACACATAGTGGTGGCTACAGAATAGTTTATGACTAAATACATATCTATTACTGTTAAAATAATGTATAAGAATGTACTTGAAGCTATTATCCTTGTGCTCTGTTGTCTGAATAATTAAAGAAATTACAGAGACTTCCTGAAATGTCTGTTATGTGATGGCATTCCTCTCATTCACTCTCAGCTCCGTGGTATTTACCCCTGTGACATTAAAACAAGTTGTGGGGAGCCCAGTGCTTGGTCCCGTGGGATTTGGCATGGGAGCTTTCATACACGGCAGGAATTGTTCCTGTCCTGCTTCATGAGATGGTGGCAACATCCCTCTTCTCCCACCTAGAACCATGCAGACAGTCTAGCATTTATCTGTGAAATACCACGTGGCTCTGCAAAACAACTCAGTCGGCAGGGTCTTGTGAGGAGACAGAGATACCCTGAAGATCAGTCCACCAGTGGCTGCCTGTCCTCCCCAGCCTCCCCCATCCAAGCCAATGTGAGAAGTGACCCTAATGAGACTGGGGCTAGCTCGTGTTTATCTGACCAGTCTTTCACGCAGTGCCCCAGTGCTCAGACACTGGGTAAGCCGACCGAAGGGAAGCTTGTATACCCCAGTGAAAAAAGGATCACTGTGCAATTAAAATCCAAGCCAAACCTGGTCCTTCACAGACAGGTAGCCATGCTGTGCCACGACCAGTGGTTCTTTGTGCCCTCACATACAAAACTTTGCTTAGCTGTATCTTCCCATATACATATGTACATGTGTACATACCCATATATAATATTATTTTCCCTGTATTAAGAGCTCAGCATGTCCTACTGGCTATAAATATGTTTACATTGGCTCTCCTGAGTATTTCTCATCACACCGAGGTTGAGCAGGTGATATAAATCAGCCCAGCTGGGCGATAATTGGACAGCAGGTTTGCAGCTCCAGTACAACATCTATTTCAATTACAGGGGGGAGGAAGTAAAAAAGAGCATTTTATTTTACTCATTACTGCAAGCCATAAGGGACCACTAGATTTCCCAAGCTTTTGAAATCCTCTCTTCAGCAGTTTCTGCCTTAAAACTAGTGCAAACCTTATAAAAAAAAAAAAAAAAAGAAAGAAAGAAAAAAAGGTCAACTTTCCATGTACAGAACATTTCAGAGCTTTCAATGAAGCAGTGTTAATGCAATCCCTGGCCCATGCAGGCTGGAAGGGAAACATCATCTTTAAAAAGTGCATCTTTACAACTTTACAAGTGATGGGATTGTCTCAGATTTTGATGGGAGCAGGATGAGGCCCACATGGACTGTTTGTGCTGAGACTGTTAAATATCATTATTTTAATACTTTGCATTTGGGGTGCTTAGATTTATGTATTTAAATAATTTTGGGTTTCGGGACTGAAAAGAAGTGAGTAAATCCAGGAAATATGAGTTTAATAATCCTGCCCTGGTTCCAGTAAAACCAGGAGCAGCATCCAGAGCTGATCCGGGTGCACAGAGTGCTGCGTTGTCACCTTAAAGCCTAATGCAGGATCCTGCATAACTTCTTTTCCTTCCATTTTTAAGTGAGAGCAAGCCAGCTCTTTGGACAAATATTGCTGCGGATCAGGAGTGAAACCACAAGGTCAGGAAACCTGTTTGGGGTAAAAATATTTGTTTTGATGCCCTGTGACCTAAATGTGAAATAAATATTAGATTTGCTCAGTTTGGTGTAAACAAATGTCCGTTCATATTACTGAAGAGGAGAGGTGACAAGGGATGCTCTCTGTGGCGTGACCTCAAGAGGGTCCCTTGGCCACCAAACTCACATCTGGTTGCTGCCCAAGGGCAGGGTGGCTGGGACACAGGCAGGGGATCAGGGATGCTGTGGGAGCACTGTGTGCTTTGTGTGGCTCTGCCCAGCTTGCTCAGCTCTAGGGGTGGCATGGGGAGCCCTTCCTCAATCCATCGCTGGGGCAATGCTTCTCTGGACCAGCTCTCTGGGACACTGTGATGTCTCCCTTGAAAAGGGGATGTGCTCACAGGAAAAATATACTTGGGAATGCTTTATCGTTCCAAGTCTTGAGTCTTTTGATGGCATTCGCTGTGAAGGAACGGATGATAAATCTGTATGCAATTACAGCAACATCCTTTCGGTATCATCACACACAGGCAGTATGTCACAGACCTGCCATAGGGTTTCACTGGGTGGAGGAAGTTTAGTTTACACGAATGGTATAGAGCAGGCTTTGGCCAGTTTGAAACATTAAAATAGCTTTTTTTTCAAAAAGGTTAGGCTGGAAGGGTTCTCTTGTGGTCCCAAGTCCAACTCTAGCCCATACGGAACGAGCTTAGGACATTCTGTGGTGGGCCATCTTCTGTAAGGTGATCTTCTGTAGGGCCACAGGTCTCCAAGGATGGAGAGCCACCACCCTTCTGGGTAACTGGTATGGTTAAATAAGCTAACATTTTGCCTAAATATTGCAGTATCGTGTTCCATCTACCATGAATCTCTCTTTATATTTTCTTTGTATTTCTTCGGAGGGAAAGACACCCAAGAGTTAAAACATGATTAGTTTTAAGAAATCCCAGGTTCCGAATCTGGGACATTCAGAAGTCTGCTGAGCTCTGTTTCTGCTCTTGCAGTGCACACCGAGCAGAGACAGCCAAAATGTTACTCGCTCAGCTAACCTCTTCTCTGTAAGTCAGTCCCATCCTCTTTTCTACAGCAGTAAGCACTGGTTTTAATTATTAGACTGTGATGAATCCAAATAAATATTAGTCTTGGGATTGCTCATGAACAATTCTCTTGGAATAGTCATCGGTTTGGTGTAAGCTTTGTTGGCTTTGCCAAATGATGCCCTTTCTACTCTGCAAAGTTTTTCTAGAAACAGGAGCATAATAAATGTACAGTATCAAACAAGTCTGTTCTGGCACAGTCTTTGTATGAATAACCATTTTGTGCTAAAGCCGGTGGAAGCTACGGGGTTCACAGGCATCAGAAAGTCCAACTGCCATTCAAATATTTGCAAATAATGAATCATGTGATCCCACAAATAACAACAAACCAACCTGGTTGCTTTCATTGAGGAAAATGATTATGAATCATTGTGTACTGTGGGCTCAATCCAGCAACCACCAGCGTCAAAAGGAGCCTTTCCACAACTTCAAACAGGCAGGGAGCTGAGCTGTGTTTGCTCAGCTTTACCTGGTGTATCCCTCGCTTTCATATTGCATGATTAAATAATAGAATTTATCAGGCAAGCAGGAATTTCCTAGAGCAGCCAAGAGTGGGCAAATGTCACCACCTGACTGCATATGTGCAGCTCCCGCTGATGTCAGTAGGGTTATGTATGGGCAAAATGAGGTCAGGCTGTGTTGTCCTACTTTAGGTGCCCTGTGGTATTACACTCAATTAAGTTTTGTCTCCCAGGACGCAGCCTCCCTCCCACTTAAGTCACCGGCAACTTTGTCACTACACAACAGTGCAGGAGAAGGCATGAAACACTCATCTTTGATCTAGAGTGCCATAAGGTTTAACTCGTGTATTCAGGAGCACGCAGCTGTGCTTTGAAAAGAGGAGCTAAGTTCAGTAGGAGGAAAGAAAAAAAAATATTCTGAAATCCCAAAGTGAGGCATCTTCAGGAGAAGGTAACTGAAGGGTGGGTTGAAGAAGGATGGAGCTGGACACTTTTTAGTGGTTCCCAGTGACAGGACGAGGGGCAACAGGCACAAGATGGAACACAAGAAGTTCCAGTCAAATATGAGGAGAAACTTCTTTCCGGTGAGGGTCACAGAGCCCTGGAACAGGCTGCCCAGGGAGGTTGTGGAGTGCCCTTCTCTAGAGACCTTCCAAGACCCTCCTAGATGCAGTCCTGAGTGATGTGCTCTGTGCATTCCTGCTCTGGCAGGGGAGTTGGACTCGTTGATCTCTAGAGGTCCCTTCCAACTATGACAATTCTGTGATTCCGTAATGGCTTTGCAAGCTCACCCACAGCCTTGCAGGGCATGGTGGCCTCGGCAAGACCTTCTTCCCAAGACAGCAGGGCATCTTCCCTGCCCTCTGCCAACAGCTCCCCACAGTCTCTTGCAGAAAGATCCTGAAAATTGTGGGCAATGCTTTTTAGGCAGCACAAGAGAATCGGCCACATCTTCTGTGTGGGTGACCACATGCTAGAGTACTTTGAAAATATTAACCACTGGTTATGAAGTGAAACTATAAATAGCCATAGGAATGCCAGCTGAAGGAGAAAGCAGTAAAAACTTATCACAAAAGAGTTGCCAGAACGATGCTGTGCTTTGAGTGAACTAGGTTTGGTCCTTACCCCTTTGATGGGGTTTCTTCTGATTTTGAGCAAGTAGCTTGTTGTCTCTCTCTGCCTTCATCAGAGATGTGCACAAAAACATCTCAGAGGATAATTCTCTGTGGTCTGTGTGGTTTAGATGATGAGAAACACTGTGATTCAGATACCAACTACTGCCTGTGTGTCACTCTGAGGGATGTCCTCTGTGCATACATGGTGAAACTCAAGGACAATCCAGAACCTTTACATGGCAGCCTATTTGAAAGCCCTCTTATTTATATACAGGTTAACAAATTGTGTTTAATTTTTAAATCTCTCACAGCTGCCAGTATTAGGCATCTTCATATATAAAATAAATGTGTTTCCTGTGGAGTTTTGAAGTCTATTCCAAATAAGTTTGAAAAAGAGGACAGCTGGCTTTTTACATGGTGCTAAACTTTGCACTGCACACATGAGTCACAAGGAGGATCCACAACACAGCTCAAGGCTAAGACATGATTTTGTCTTGTGATTGTGTTTCTTCGTGCAGCCCATAGGGCCTGCAGGGCAGTTTTGTTCCCCCTGAAGTAGGTACCTGATGACTGGAGGGGTCTGGGTGGACAAGATCTCCACAGACTAATGAGGGAGCTGAGGCACCAAGAGCTCACACAGACACCTGCAAGTATGTGTCTGAACGTGTGTGTCCTGTCTTAGAGCTGAATCCTGCCCAAAATGTCACTTCAGCCCCCTGTTTTCTGCAGAGGCTCTTCATGGGGTGCTAGGTTGCGTTTGGGGCATCCTTGACACATCCAGTGGTCCTGGTGTGGGGAGCATATAGACTTTCCATAGCTCTACAGAGTAACAGAGCTCTGGGTGTTGACCTATTAGCCCCTCTCTCTGTCCATGCTGGTGTAAGTCCGGTGCAGTCCAAAGCCAGAGATTTCTTTGGGGCTGGTCCTCTGCTGTGGGACGAGCTCAGGACTTCAGAGCAGCCACAAACCTCAGCACTTCTGTTTCCAAGAGTGAGGCACGCTTGTTCAGCCTTGCCTGCGTTGGTATAAACACCATGCACGTAGAGTGTAGTTAATTAAAACTATTCTCACTCATTTTTCCCCTGGGGGAAGGAAGGGAGAATAGATACATGCTCATGGGAGAGGTGCTCATCGCATTGCTTCATGTGTTCTGGAGGGGGACACGTGGCAATGTGGGGTTAAAAAGCCATGGAGGGCTGAAGGAGCACCAAGGAGTGCATGGAGAGATGGAAAGAAATTTTTCTTGCTCTGTGTGCTGTCAAAGGGAAGAAAGTGATGTGATTCTAGGAGACAAAGCAAGAGGCCAAGCCCATTCACTCTCCAAAGCAAGATGGCTTGGATGGAGGTTTGCCATGACACCCACTGAATGCTGACGTATTGCTCAGTTTTTTTGGGATCTCAGGAACCTCCCTTCCTCCAAAGCCCAGGTTTTGGGCAACTCATGGAAAAGACAGAAGAAGTCACAAGTGGCTGGGTGTAGGCATGACACAGCCAGGTCTGTGCACCACTGCTCGGTCTTGGTGACTCAGCCCCAATGCCAGGAGCTGTCATGGGCGTCAGACACGGAACAAGAACAGCCTACAGCTCTGCTGCCTGCTGCTCCCTGACCTACTCATGGATTCACCAGGGAGTTGCTCAGGTCTTTACTTTGTGGTGTGTGGATGTGAACGTGCTCGTTCATGGAAAGTGTGTGTCCTTGTCTGTGCAACCAACACTGAGACACGCAGGGCTGTTTTCCATCACTGGGAGAGGCTTGGTTCCCAAGCACAAGGGTAAGTGTCCTCTGTACTGAGCACAGGGTATAGGACAAGTCCTTCTGAAGAATACATTTGGAATCAGCTCTGGTGTCTTGCTTTTGTCAACTCTGAGCAGCCTGGCACTGGGCTGGTGGTGCCAGCCACCCCACCACCACCACGTGAGGGATGCAGCCGGTACCCACTAGCACATGAGGCTCTTGTGTTTCGTCAGGTCCCCTGGTACCTTCCAGCAGGTGTTGAACAGTATCAAGTGCAGAAGATATGGTGAAGCTTTGTGGGACCTCTCTGGTGGGCGCTGGATGATGTTGCAGCAGTTTGCAGCAGGAGCTGATGTAAGTACAGCAAGAAGGACCTAGGCATCACCAAGGGATTGCTACCTCCCTGAGTAAGATTCTGGAGGTGCAAGGGGGCTTTGTTTTTCCCAACACAGGAATAAACCTGGGGCTTGGGAGCTTGTGACCTCACAACAAGAAGAGCCAAGAGGATAGGGCCCAAGCAAGCCCAGATGCCCAGAATGAAAGAAAATTTGGATTTTATGCTCTAGGTTCCAAAGGAGGCAAATTATTTCTTTACAAATGTAACAGAAGTAAAGTTTGGACTCCCACTGGAGTTACTCTTTGCAGCAGGAAAATGTTTTGCCTGATCATGAGGTGCTCAGTTTAGGATTTTTTTCTCTCATTGAGGAAATATCTGCCCTTCAGTTATCAACCGAAGCTGAGAATGAAACACTCCTAAATATTATTTCACCTTTGCATATAGCAGAATAAACAGCAAAATGATCTTCTTGCAGTTTTATACATTGGAGCAATTCTTTTCCTATTTATAGGGATCCTGACAGGACAGAAGTATTTATTGAGAGTTAAATAATGACATCTGTTATCAAGAATATCAAATCCAGTGGAAGATGTTTCATATTAAAAAAGAAACTCAGGGCCAAATTTCCTCTTGATGAATACAGGCACAGTTTTATAAACTTCTTTAAAGTTTCGCTCTTTACACCAGAATACAATTCAGCCCAAGGAGCTTATATAAACAAGTACTACACACATGTGCAAAAAGAGTTTGCTTTTAAAAAGTGTCTCTCAGAAACAATAAAGAAGAAAGCAGCAGCAAGACCTTTTAGGATATGTTCCTTTAGGTGGAATCAAAGTGACCTCTAGTGATTCCACATTAACCGTGCAGCTCAACAGCCGCCAGCACAGAGCACGGGTGGTGCAACAGTACCCTGGCTCTCTCATCTGCTATAAATGTATTCAATAGCTGATTAAAGCTAAATCATAGCAATTAATGACTGTTACGATGACCTTTCCTCCTTTTCAAGTACAAAATACTTCCCCAAACTTTACCGTTTCTTATCATGCAAGCCGCACACTGTTGGAAGAGGAGGATTGTTTTTATTAGCCCATTAAAAATAAGCAACACAATGAATTTATTAGTAACTTATCATCCATGTGTCTTCTGGCACTGCTGACGTGCTGTTCTTTGGGAATAGACAGGATAGGAAGTGTGCTAGATTTGTGATTTAACTCGTTTGTTCCTATTTTTTGGAACAATCGCAGGCTTATCGCAAAATTATTACCAGTTGTGCCGTGAGCATGGATTGCTCCTGCAGGGCTAAGTCATACCCATCCCTGGGTTCAACCAGGCTGCACAACAGGAGAAAGATTCTTCACCTCTACAAGGTTGTCTTTTTCCTCCCAAACTGTCAAGTTGAAGAATAAAAAATAAAAATAAAAGTGTAGGGAGAATATGTTACAATTCATTAGCAGTGCGGGAAACTAAAAATATCTATGAGTCATATTATGCCAGTTTGCCATGAAAATCACTGGAAAAGGGGTTAGAAATGGGATGCAAGCATTGAGGAGCAATGCCGGGGAAGCTCAGTCAGGAGCGATGTCATTGTATGCTCTGGCCTAATGTCCCCCAGGGATATTTCAGGGTTGGGGAAGGCAGCAAAACCTATCTTTCAGTGCAGGAGATAGGGATGGCCATGAAAGAGATGCTGAGCTCTGCTGAGACTCAAACTGCAGGTTTTTTATTTTTTAAATCTTCCATAGGTTGGATGTGACAACCTCTGAAACAAAATTGTGTGAAAAACAGGATGCTCTTCCTGCCGGAAGAAAAAAATCACCCAACTGCTTTAGTTTCACACGTGTTTTAAAGAAGTTCATCTCTAACCTTCTCTTTGATTCTTTTCCTTCCCCATCTCCGTTAAAGACCATGAGGTTTGGCATCTGCAGGCAGGAGGACATGGACGTTGCTTCCCTCTTGCTGTCTTTCCCTGTTGCCGGCTCTCAGCAGCGGTCATGCCGAGAGCAAATTGCCATTTGAATCCTTTCCAGGGCTCCCTTAGCATTCCCTGTAATTTTCACGGCGGCTCTGCCGCAGCCGCTGTAATGAAACGTGCTCCCTTGTTGTGGTCAGTGCAACTTTCATCAACTATTTGTAATAAAGCTCCTATTTTTTTGCCCTGATTCGTCAGCACCTTCCACTCCCACCAGCGGGTATTATTTAGGACATTCCTAAGATACGTTTCAGAAGGACTTCTCATGGAAATGAGGAGTTTTGCAACTGGTGGTGTTTGAGTTGTCAGTTCAGCCTGATGCTCTGCCAGCCCTGAGAGGGATGTCGGGGACCCTTCTGCCTCTCTAAGGGGGAACCACAGTGTAAAACTGGGCCATATTCCTAATAACTTCTGCTCTATACCCCCAAAATCCCAGGTCAGATGTGGATGTTAGACTGTTCTTAATTGTCAGCCTATAGTTTCACCTGCCACCACTCAGGAGCATCTTCTGGATTCAGCCTCCTTCATTGTGGGGCATGAAGCAACTTGAATGAAGAAAATTATGCACGTATTTGTCCAGGGTTTAGAAGTCAGAGAAGATGGATTTGTCATCAAATAATGAACTCAGCTACCAGAGAGACTTAGCCCAGGCTCTCTGCTCTGCCTGGATAAGCGTTCATCGTTCATCAGAGCCAAGAAAGGGGTGGGGGGGCAAGTAGCAGGTCCGTTTCATGTTTCTCTGTTAAGTCAAATACAATTCAAGCTGTGTTTGTTTTTAAGACTTAGAGACTGAAAGAAAATATTTTTATTTGCCATGAGAAGTGAATCCAATAAAAAAAGGTAGGTAGGAAGACGCAGGGTGCTCGACACAAGATGGTCTGGTGCTAACCCTGAATTATCTTTTAGACCTAGATATCTTTATTGGTGTTAAACCAAACCAGAATATCTCTGTATTTTTGATTAATTACTTTCCCAAATAAACTTGCACATTCTATTAAGCTCCTTATTAATTTCATTTTAATTTTGGATAAAATGATACAATTTTAATGAAAGGCAAAAGCTAGAAAAATGCATTTTGTCTGTAAAGAATCACTTCCTGGTAAAGAACTGTGTCCTTATTTTTCAAGCCGAGGCTGTGATAATCCAAAATACTTGCACAGCCTTTGAATCCCAAACCTGAAAGCTTTAAAAATATAATTTGTTTTTTACATGCATGCTGTGGGTTTATTTTTCCAGCTAAGGAATGAGAATACAGAAGCTGGTTTCACTTTTGTGGTCTAATAGGTCAGCGCAGATTTGCCATTTTAAACATGTGCAGCCATAAATACACAACAAAACAAATTGTTGCTGCTGCTGTGATCCAAACCCCAAATTAAAAACAAATACAAATTAGAAAACCCCTTTAGAAATCTCATCTGTCTAAAGCTGCTGAAATATCATCTTGATGACAGAGCTTCTTAGATAACAACAGTGCATAACAGTCAGACTTTTTAGGGTATTTTTACTAAACCTCTTTTTTGTTTGTTTTGAATATCCTAATACTTAGAGGCATTTTTAAATTTCTGAGCCATGTGATTGAATGCAAATTTCAGATTGTGTTGGTTTTTTTCAAGTTAGCCTCCAGCCTTCATCATTTGCAGCAAAGCTGTTAGCCTGAAATCTTGCAGACCAGGAGGCAACAACAACAACAACAACAAGAGAAATTGAAAATAAAACTTGAGTTTAAGTCTTCTATTTATGTCATGGCAAATTTTGCCCAGTTGAAGTTGGCTTTGATGCCGGAAGCTACAGAAAAGTATAAACCAGTCAGCTGGAAACCAGTGCATCCAGCTCAGCCTGTCTACTAAAGAGTTGGTCACCCTGGTCTTCCATGAGCACTTTTGAAAGAGGTGAAACATGATATAAAAGGTTCACCGCTGTCTGAAGGAAAGTTTTCTTAAGGAAAGTAGGTTTGACAACCTGTTCCTTAGAAAAGTTGTCCTTGGATTTTTTGGGAATGAAAGCAATGGTGAAGAGCAGACACAGAGACTACTCTCTGTATGGAAAATGACTGTGTCACCATGGAAACGAAACTCGGTCTTTAAAGTCCTTAAAGTTAGGACCCTTGCCACTCTCCATCCAAGAGCAGGAGAGACCCAACATGTGAGATGAAGCATCTGGGAAGAAGGATGTTCAACACATGCTTCAAATTCTCTGCATTGCCAGTGACTGGACAAACACAAAAATAGAAACTCTAGTTTGTGGTAGGGCAAGAGGGGCCCGAGCAATCACAGGGCAAGTACCTTGAACTCAGCATTTCACAAGAAAACACAAGAGGTTTTAGATGAAAGAAGGATCAAAAATAGAGAGCCAAACAGAAAATGGGACATATAGTCCTGGATTGATTGGGTCAGTTAATGTAGAATTGTTCTTTGACAAAAATCAGCAATTTAATTTTATTTTTAGACAGAACAATTGATCTGAGAAGAATTTGCAAAGGTGTTACATTACTATATGCTACCTAAGCCTGAGAAGATGGAAACAAGTGTGTGAGCTCAAGGCTTGCCAACAAAGGGTTGTGAAGGGCTCACTGTGAAAATGGAAGGAAGAGAAAAATGGATTTCCTCAAGCATTGATCGTTTCACTCATCTATTCTAATACCCCTGGCAGATATTTAGGAGGATGCTGTGCTGGGTGATGAGAGCTGCCATGGTCAATGAAGGTGACCAAAAAGCTGTCAGGATGCATGAGGAAACCTTGAGTAGATAATAGAAATTATTTGAAAATGAATGATCAGAAGTGTTCCTGGTGCACATAAGGAGTAAAAGCAGCTATTCTTATGAGAATCTGGAGGCAAGAGAGGAGAAATGAGTCCTACAGGCATTAGCTCCTGCCACGTAACCATCGTTAATGTGGCATGCCCATGCTAAAAGCTAATATGATGTTAGAAAGCATCAGGTGAGGTACTGCCACCAGAGTTAGAGGGAAAGCTTTGGGAAGAAGCACATATGGACAAGAAGGAAAGGGTTTTTGAAGCTGACATTTTTGCTTAGGATTAGAGGGAGTCTGTTGATGGCAGAGATGTAAGAAGAAACCCAGGGGGTTGTGGACTCTTAAAGATGAAGACTAAGAGATGGGTCCTTTGCTCAGGGAAAGGTTGCCCATCGTTTATGTGCATTAACACTGGTCAGTCACATCTGTAAAGGAAAAATAAGCTCTCAATAGTACCTCACATCTCTCTAGGACTTTCATCAGGCTTCACAGATATCTCTATAGCTAGTTACTTGTTATTTAGAGCAGTGTTTATCTTGTACTTACATGTCAAAACAGATTTTCAGGGCTGACAAGCCTAACCTATAGGTACAGGAGCAGTGTTTAAGGGATGGATAGACGCATAAGTCACACTGAAGTTACCCAGCCAGATTCAAGCACCAGGCATGTCAGACCTAGAGGTCATCTGTTTGGCAGCTGAGAGCTCTGATCGCAGCTGTGAGGTGGTTGTGCAGAGTAACAGCCTGGCTGGGATGCTTGGATGGGATGCCCAGGAGGGCTCAGATACGGCCATTGTTAATTTAGGTGGCTGCAGTGAAACGTCTGGCATGACATGGGCTAGAAAATGCAGTTATGACCTCTGCAGTGTGGGCACAAGTCAGCTTGTCTCCTGTCTAGGAACATCATCCCACCACAGAAGGGTGCACAGGGCAGCACTTGTTTGAGGGTCCAATTTTGGGCTGTTCCTGCATGGAAATCAAAGTACTCTGATCAGAGCAGAGCCCAGTTTTTCCCTAGTGTGATGAAGGCACCTTTGCCCGGCCAGATCTTCAAGTGCAAAGAACCCACCCCAAATATCTGCTCCCAGCTCCGAGTAGAGCTCTGTGCTCAGAGGCATCCCTGCCTGCCCCACATCCTGCCCACGCTGCAGCCTGCTGTGGGACCTGCTGAGCCTGGGCAGCACTCCGAAACAGCTGATGGAGAGAGTTGAGACTGCAGACCCGTAATTATTTAAGATTAATTTGAATGTCGTGTTGACACTTCATTTTCTGTGAGATTTGCTGGGTTAGCAGGCAGGGTGCTTCCAGGGCGAGCGCAGGCTCTGTAGTCGAGCACATAGAGCCAGGCTCCATGTTTGCTTCTCCCCTGCTCTGCCTCCTTCCTAAGACTAATGGTGCCTGGCACCCCATGTGAGCCCCACTTTAACAGGTTCTCCAACCCCTGCCTGGGAGGAACTGGGAGTTTCCAAACCAACTACACTGCAGACACCCATTTAAAGGCAGCCAGAAGGGACCAGGGAGGGCAGGGTAACGCCTAGAGCCCTTCCGTGGTCAGGAATGTGGGTGACAGAGTCATGGTCCCACTGCCCACTGGGGATGTCCTCTCCATCCCATGGCCCCAAACCCCACGCTGGCACCCAGCTCTGCTCATGTCCACTCCTGTTCATAATTCCTTATTTCTTGTAGCGAGTTTCCTTCTGCTCAAGAACCTGCTTTTCTTTAATATATCCACAGTTATTATTGAATCAAAACCTTCTCCTTTTCAGCTTCACTCCAGGTAAAGAAAATGACAATTAACCTGATTCGGTTGTGCGTTAATTCATTTAATCTCCAGGTGCCCTTAGTCTTGAAATTAATGCCCCTAAAACTCTGCTAAATAGCATTCAAATCTCTTCCTTTAATTATGTGCATAATGAAGCTCATTTAGAAAGCAGCCAGTAGGATGGAGATCACACTGCGGGCTTTACGCCTCTTTCCCACTGCCATCCAAATCCCTTTTTCCAGCTTAGGCTGATATCCAGGACTTCACTCCCCTGCCCTGGATGTGGCCGTCCCGGCGGCTGGGGGATGCTCTGCCACCCTGCCCAGCCTCCCAGCACCACCTGCCGACACCGCTCCTAAAAACAGCTTTGCACAACAACAGGCAGGGCTTGGGAATTTTCAGCTCTGCCAAACACAGAGGAGAAACGGTCTCGATGGACTCAGTTTGTGATGCGTCACAGTTTTCCCTGCCATCCACCAGCAGGTAAAGGTGTTTCACTGGCAGCAATCACTTCTCGTTCCTTCCACCTCTCCCTCTATTAACCCTCCCCTCTGCTGCACGTCATCCAGGCTCCCACATCCCTCAAAGGCTGAGCACTGTAACTGAGCAACAAAACTGAGATAAACTATTGTTTTCTACCCGATCTCCTCCATCAATCTGCTACTTTAGTTTCCTACCTGGAGGAAGGCTGTGAGCTGGACAGTGTTTCCACTGAATTCTCCAGCAAAGTCACTGCTTCCATCAGCAAGGATGACACTAGAGCTTGGAGAACCTTCTCCCCTGAGGGAAAAGCCCGGTAAAAGGACTGAGGATGTACAAATCTTTCCCTGGTTCCTTTTGGCCACAGCAAGGACAGTGACAGAAGGGCCAAATGCCTGCTGGGGGCTTTATGCTTCTCAGTGCCTACAGCAGGCACTGGGTAACTGGCTTCCCCAGGTGTTTCACTCCACAGGTCACGACTGCCCAGCTCCTGGAGATGTGTTCTGCAAGAAGCATTCCCCCTGCCACCCTACGCTGTGCCAGGCTGCCTTTCCAAAGCTGCCTTGCTTCCTTAGGTGTTAGTTATGTTTCTGCCTAAAGACTGTGCTGGGGATGGCAGGGGGGAGGAAAAAAAAGACACTCAAACTTCTTGTAATTGGTCACTGAAACTGGGTTTCAAGCCTGGTTACACGCTGCCTCAGTCTGACCTAAGGTTTTTCACACCCTTTTCAAAATCTCGTGTTAAAACCGGTTCTCTGAAAATATTCTGGGGCACTTGATATAAATAAAGCTGGTCTAAAGCTGTAGCAAGGGGTTCTTTGGGGGTTCTGGTGTGTTTCCCTGGGGCATTTCTAATAGTGGCACAAGGACCATACTCCTGCAGAAAACATGGTCTCACTGTCCCTATCCAGTGCCACCCTCCAGCCCAAGGGGAGCTGGGCAGTGTCCAGCCGGGCAGTCCGTCCACTTCCCACATCTCTTGGCACACCAGCCCCTGCCCAGACTCCCCTCCTAGCACCTCTGCACCTGGCAGGAGCAGAGAAAACTCCAGCACAATTGACACCACTTTCAGCATCACTTCTCCCTAGTGGCCCAGCATCACTTCCGCCCACCCCATTGCTCCATGTAGGTCTGTGCCACTCCATCATGAAAACTTATTGTAGAGACAAGAAGAGGAAGGGGAAGGTAAGCACTTAGCACACCCAATGGGTTAGAGGCGGACTGAGGCTCTTCTTGGGATGGAGAGACCCCATCCCACTGCCCATACTGGGAGAAGCAGCATGAACAGGGCAGAGGGGAGCAGGGAGGTGCCATCCTGAGGGCAGAATTTCTCCCCCTGTCTGTGGGAGTTGCATCATGAATTGCTGGCCTGGGGATGGGAAAGGTGTGGTTGAAGGACATACACCAGACGTAATTATTTAACTTTATGAGGTTGAGGAAGAAGAAAAGCCTTTGTACTGTCATGCCCAGCATGAGTCCTTGCAACCAGGGCCAAAAATCACCTTTCTTAATACCTTCTAGACAGTTTGCAGCAGTCATTTGCTCTGTCTCTGACACTGGCACATCCTTCCTTCAGATATACTCACCAACACAATGCAACTTAAAAAAACCCTGAGGACTTTTGTGAAGCTTGGCTTTCACATTTCTTGTCAGGGGTAACTTCACACCCTCACTCAGGAAGCAAACCCAAATGTCTTGTAACTAAAACCCCTCTTTTTGGAGAAGGTTCCCATCCCTTCTGTTAGGAACTCCACACTTTTATAAACCCAGGGAATCTGAACAGAGTACGATGGGAATTTTTTAATTTGGTTTCAGATACTTCAGAACGCTTGCCTTCAAAACCTTGTCCCCATGGACAAGAGCCGGAAAGGAGGTGGGTGCTGATGACATGGCTGCTGGAGATGGACATTTAAGAACACTCTGGTGAGTGGTGAGAACAGGACCTGTGTTTCCTCACCAGCTGAGCCTCCCTAGTGCATAGCAGCCCGAACACTGCCCAGGGCTGCATGCTGGGGGCTCCTGCCACCTCAACTCCGTCACCTGCTTTGCACAGAGAAGCAGACAGGTACAGAGGAAAAAACATGAAAGGGAATAAACCCTGAATAATGATTTGCTTCTTCCAGGGGAGAAGAAAACCCATTTCTTTGTGGCTGTCTCCACACCAGAGCTTTTGGTCAGCCGGACCATGCTTTGGTACTGAAGGTTTCTCCTCACCTTCCCTCAGGTCTCTTCCTGATCTCTGGGATGAGGATCACCTGCACCTGACTGCCAAGCCCCTTTGGCTGGTGATCCTGGGTCTGATTCATCTCCTCAACATCTACTTTTTAGCAGACACACAAAGTTGGGAGAGTTGCAGGGCATCCACTGGTGACGACTGGTGGTGGATGGAATGACAGAGTCCTTTCCTGGTTGAGTCTTTTAATTTGAGGCTGGGATTTTGGGGTTCTTTGGGGGTATTTTCAACCTTTAGGGCATATTTATTTATACATAGATAGAACAAGTATTTCTGTGCTCAGTAAACCACCCTGCTTCATTTAACTGTTTCCACAGGAGGAGATGGAAAAGTGATGTTGCAGCAGCTCCCAGATACATTTCCTAGCCCTTCCCTTTCACCAGCAAAGAAAAATAAGTTGGTCCTTGCCTACTAAAATGGAGAGAGACACTGTCAGCATGGCAGGGAGAGGGTGCTCGGAGGATGCTGTTGTTGCTATCCCCCAGCTTGCTGGAGATGCACCCTCTGATGAAGATCTTCAGGCTTGGCCAGAGGCTGTCACTGGGGTGGCCACGAGGCTCAGCAGTCTCTAGCATGCTACCTTGTCACCAAGGTCCATCCAATTCCAAGACCAAACCGAGGGGAAGAAACTAAGAAGGTACATTAGCAGGAGCCAAATGAGTGACATATTGCATGTGTACTGAAATGGCTTGCTGCAACCCATGGGACCTCAGCCATTTCATGGGTGAAATTCTCATCTCAAGATGCAGTCTCTCATCAGAAAGAGCAGCTTAAGAGAGGGGTAATGAAACAGAGCCCGATGCAGAGACTCATTGAGTTGTTCCTTTGTTGCTGAGGGTCCACCAATCTGTTTGCACCATAGTGGGTCATGGCAGCCATCTGGTGAACAGGCCATCATCTTCTAAAGAAACAAGATGAGTGATGGTGATAGAGCATTGCCAGGCTCTGGTTACAGCATCCTCCCACCTGAGCTGACCTGTGATGACAGAGTCATAGAACCATAGAATGGTCCAGGCCGAAAGGGACCTCTAGGGTCATCTAGTCCAACCTCCCCGCAGTCAGCAGGGACATCCCCAACTAGACCAGGTTACCCAGGGCCTTGTCAAGCCTCACCTTGAATATCTCCAGGGAAGGGGCCAATGCCTGATACCAATGATACCTGATTTTGCTTGGGCAGTAGACAGCACAACCCTGGACAGGCTTTTTGTGTGATAATAATTGATTTAATCATCTGTTTTGGTGTATCCAAAGTGTTTGCATCCTCATCAATGCAGTAACATAACTCATAAAGCCAGAGAAAATCAGTGGCATTCAAGCCACCACACTCGTACTTATTTCTGCATCACATTTCATGTTTTTTTGTATGCTCAAAATACTTAGGGTTTGATTTCTGTTTTAAAAAAAAGAGGCTTTGCCTTCAGTGTTGTCTGT
The DNA here is from genome assembly GCA_013400055.1 of Nycticryphes semicollaris. Classification (NCBI taxonomy): domain Eukaryota; kingdom Metazoa; phylum Chordata; class Aves; order Charadriiformes; family Rostratulidae; genus Nycticryphes; species Nycticryphes semicollaris. The sequence goes on along the minus strand of VXBJ01003355.1, from coordinate 422,754 downwards.
GAGGATGCAGGTTACACATTGGAGCACTGCAAGACCTTTCCTTCCCAGGTCTAAGTCAAGTTGTTCACCCTCTCTAGCCTGCAAACAAAAGCATTTATCATATTTGTTCCCTGCAATTGATTAGAAAATAAGAAAAAAAAAAAGATCCTAATGCATGTCTTTGCAATAAGAAGTGCAAGGCTTCTTGCTTTTAAATAAAAAGGGCTGAGAAACACGTCAGTTTTAATCAATAATGCAGTTTTAATCAATAATCAGTTTTAATCAATAATCCCTTGCAAGACAAGGGATGTGTCAAGGTTCTGAACCTCCCTGGGACCAGAAAGGCAGGAGAGACTCGTTGAGTCACCAAAGGACATCACCATATACAAGAAAAACCTCAGCGCAAGATGCTCGAGAGGGGTTTAAGCAACCAAGATGTAGGCTTAGAAACTGCTGGAAAGGATCCTGCCTTCTCCCGGGACGGCCCCTTCATCAGCCGCATTCACTGTGTGAGGACCCATTTCACCTCTCTGAGAGGGGGTAATTATTTCTTGTCAGTTAGACTCAATCACTGAACTCTAAACAGCTGGTGGTAGAGAACCATTTAGCCTCATTTACCACTGTGATAGCCTTTTAGCTCTTCCACATTTCACACGGTCTGTGCCACTTCGCCCATAAATTCGCCTTTAAAAAAAACCAAAATCATAAAAATTTATGAGGGAAAAAAAAAGGCATAAAATGGAAGCAGCTAAGAGAAAAGGTACTAAAATTTTCAAATGAAGATGAGGTTATGTACCCCCAGCTGTTTGAAGTGCAGTGATTGAGGGTCTTGCTGATGAGGGATGATTACATTCCTCCTGTTCCTCACCCCCATTAAAGGCGACATACATCCTCCCTTTGGATACGGCTGATTAACAGTAACGCAGGGAAGACCTGGGAACAACCGCATCTTCCCTGTTGTGATGTGATCCACAAATTTTCCTGACCTTAGTGAATGAAAACAAGCCCTTTTCAATAAGCTGGCATCTTTAAACAGCCTGAAAGGTTCATAGCAATAGGAAGTGTAGGTGTCACTTTGCAGAAAGGCCGGTTTGAGGCAGCCTTTAAGATGGAGAATATACAAAGAAAATCTCTCCTCATTCAGTTAAACTCGGTTGGGCTTCCAGGACTGGTTTGTCACCCAAAAATTCAGGCTGGAAATAGAAAAGGACATATTTACAGCACAGGGGTTCTCAAACAGCACCCTGGGTTCCATTGATCAAATCCCAGTTATTTCCTTGGGACCCAGATTTTGCATCCAGAAGCCCCATTGTCAGTAATAAGGTTAATAATGCTAATAATAAAAAAAGGAAGAGCAAATGACAGGAAGTGACAAAGAATAGACAGATATCAGGGCCACAGAATATCTGCAGAGAAATCTTAAATCCATCCCAGAGCAAATTCACAGCTGACCTCTGGTTTATTAAAGACCCATCTAAGCAGAAAGCAGTAAGGATTTAGATGACGAGTGTTCAGAGCATCATTTGTAATTTGATTTCCTCTCTAGTTTTCTTCAATTGTTAGATTTCAGAAAGGTATTATTTGTTTAACAATTAGACCACGCTAGTGAACCAGATTTTGCCTGCATGCCAAATACTCAATGTCAGGCATTGCTGCTAACATAAATATTGCCCAGAGAGCACCCTACACCCAGGAATACCTGACCCAGGACCATTTTGCCCTGTGCAGCACTAAATAGGTACTTCACACGTGAGAAGGTGCCCGAATTCACTGCATCATATCTTGGAAAAAACAGCTTGAAGACTCCAGCCTGCTCTTCAGTGAGGGCTGTAGGAACAGCCAGGCATCTCAACCCCTTGAATACCTTTAGATCGCTATCAAAAGAAATGGAACACCTTCTTTTTACCTTTTCTTTTTGAAGGTTTTAGTTATTTCCGTGGCCCTCAAGCCCTGCGGAGTGGGATCCATGTTAACTCATTTTGAGGAAGGCACGTCACATATCGTGCACCTGACTCGCTGCATAGATACAGGAAGGCAAAATAAAAAAGAACTTGCTAAAAAAACTGCTCTCCCTCCATTTTTAGTAGCTCTTCTGCAAGGAAAGATTATGAGATGTTGTTCAGGAATATCTAAGTTTCAGAAGACACAGCCTCATTTGTTAGTGACCCATGAAAACAGGATTGGAAAAGGCTGCTGGGCCTAGTCTGCTGTTTTCTTAAAATCCTTCTCATGGAAGTAGAATCCTCTCATCAGTAACTTAACGAAGAGCGGTTGTTAAGTAGCTAAAAATCGGTGGGATATGGGACTAGAATCAGAATAAATAGGAATGGCTCAGCTCCCAAGTCCTCTCCAAAGCATCCCCAGCACCAATCGCATCTCCACAGAATGATTTTCCTGAGTCAGCACCTGTAATTTTTTGCCAGTTGAAGGCGTAACTTCCCCTGGGAGCTTTTCAAAACAGCACAGATGGGTGAAAACATTTAATGTATATTCAGCAGTTACCAGAATTGACATTTGAAACCAAGGAGCAGTGGCACCGTGTGACCAGTCAATTCTCATTGAACCCACCTCAGGATGTTTTCTGTAGCTTAAGCCCTGGTCTTTGAAAGGCTGAACGTGTAGAGCGAATGCAGAGAAAAATCTTTGATAGCTGAACCATTCAAAAAGGCTCCCTAAAATAAATATTCATAAGGGGGTTTCTACTTAGGCCAGTAGGGAGGTGGTTGGTTGGGTTGCTATTTTGAAGTCCAGCACTAAATCTTCATACCACACATGCACACGTGAACAGTTCAATTCTGGAAGAGCCAGCCCCATCCATCCTAAGAAGGCAGTCATCTTTTTTCTCATAGTTCACCACATCCGTAGATCAGGTAATCCGCAATTAATTCTCTGCTCTTTCTGTTTTCTCACTGACTTTTACAGCAAAAATCCTTATTTATTAATACCAGAGTGCATGCTCTGGCACTTTGCAAGATTAAATTTAATCTCACTTCTATTTTAATTCTCTGGCTCATTTAATTCCTTTAAGACGCTCTGATCCTCCTCCTCATTCCAGCCCTCCCTTCACATGGCTCCAACAAACACGCGTGGTAAGCGCACTCCAACTCTTCCTGCTCAAATCATTACAAATTAGTTAAGGTCAATCAGGACCAATTTTTGACACACTCCACCTGGCGTCTTAAAATTTAATTTCAAAGGTTTATTTGTACCTCCCTTGGTCACTCCCCTTCCATCCTTTCAGTAACTAGTTTTTAGCCCCATCGATTTCCTCTGCCACTCTGCAGTCCTCAGCCTTCCAGGTGACTATTCTCACATGCAGGAGTCCTGCACGCAGCATCTTACAAAACTGCAAGTTCAACAGCAGGACATTTTAACTTCTGAAGACCTCAGGGACTCGTATGCCCAATCCTAACCCATGCTCTCAAAACCAGAGCTTGTTTTTCCCTTGTTTCACACAATGGTTAACCCTTTCTGTTTATCGCAAGAGCGGACCGAGGAGCTGACGCTCAGTGGTGCATCAGCTTCTCTAAAACACGACCCGTGTCCCAAGGCTGCAGATAACAAAGGCAGGGAAAGAAGGTACAAAGCAGCAAGGAGGTGTAACTCATCGGGTACATCAGGTATGGTTTGGAAAGTTTTTGATTGCTGACTTTTGCTTGGAGTTTTCTAGAGAGAAAGAGAAGTGGGAGAGGTGATGCTGCGGTCGGATGAGTATTTACAGTGTGCTCCTACTATTAATTCAAAACAAAATCCCACGCTGAAAACTAAGTTGGAACTTTGTATGCAAAGAAAGATGGTTACTCTTACACTGCTCACTATAAAAATTGCTGCATCAGAGACATTTTTTTAACCTCAATGAGCTTTCTAAGGTCACTGTGGTGCTGGTCGCTACGGGTTAATGTCCTCTACCTGGGTACAAGCAGAAACACACAACTCGGAGTATCATCAGTCTGCCCCCAGGTAACAATGTTCTCTTGAGATCTACCCCCAGTACGATGTGACACGCCAGTTAAGGCCTGTCTGAAAGCATACAGGCTGAATCACAGGTAGCACATGTTGAGTGGTATCAAGGTGATAGTGGGATTTTGTACATTTAACTTGGTGAATAATTTAAACTATTAAAAAAAAAACAAACCCTAAAAAGTGCCAGGTGGCTGACTCTGACCTCTTTTCTTGATACTAAATATGCCAGTGGAATTAGCCTTCATTTATGTTAATATAATTGTGTTCGTACTGTAATTCATGGTGACCATGCTTGAGAGCTCTTCTTTACGTCATAAATTAAGACTGGCAATACTTGAAAGTAGAGATCTTTTATCAGACATAGATCAGTATGGCTGAAAGGAAGCAGGAAAAACTACATTCACAAGGTCTCCTTGTATTACCCATGTTACAAGATCCCTGTTAGCCTCCAGACCCTCTGAAAACACAAACAAGCACAAGCCCCATTCCCACCTCAATCATGTGTTCTTCTACCCAGGGCACCTTTGCACAGCTCCGGAAGAACCCCCCCACTATGATGCTGAGGTAAAAGTAGGGGCCCAGAGATGCTACCACAATAAAAATAGTAAAATAATCATAGAATCACAGAATCATAGAAGGCTTAGAGTTGGAAGGGACCTTAAAGATCACTGAGTTCCAACCCCCCCTCCCACTAGAGCAGGTTGCTCAAACCCCATCCAGCCTGGCCTTAAACATTCCCAGGGATGGGGCATCCACAACTTCTCTGGGCAGCCCATCCCAGTGCCTCACCACCCTCACGGTAAAGAATTCTACTGTAGGTGAAGTTTTTTCTGACACATTTGCTGTTCAAGTTGAAAATCAAGCCACAACAGATGAACCGTGATAAAGATCAGGTTTTATTGACATGTTTTAGGTACAATAAATATATTTACACGTTGACATTTTAAACATGGAATTACATGTAAAAAAGAATCTCGTACATGGGATCATCTTTGTGTTTCCGTTTTTACATTCACTTAAAAGAGGTACAACAGAAAGATCTCTTATGCAAGCAGAGGATTTGGTATGGTTCAGTATTACATTTCAGAAATTAGTAGTAACCACCTTGTGCAGATGATGCTGTAGAAAACATGAGGCAGACGAACCCCCAGTGGAGTCAGTATGATACAGTCGGCTGCTGAATTTATATCCTGAACTGCTAATAAACAAACTCTGCAATCCAGATTAGAGCAATACACTTGAAAGTGATTCTCAAAACGCCCAAGTATATACAGAGTTTAAGACTTTACAGGTTAGGAAGGATCACATTCAGTAATAGTAATAGGAGGTAGAACTGTGTCGACAGTGTTCGTATTTCTACATGGCAATAAAAAAAAAAACCCAAACAAACACAAAGTGCTATTACTATCACTGAATTCAAGAACAGAACTCCTGAAAAAGTGAAAAGGATAAGAAAGTTGTTCATCCTGTTTCTCCTGGCTTGATGCAAATGCTAGAACACGTACACAGAATGCTTTAGTTCTCCAGTATGGGTTAAACTGCAAAGCAAAACTGTTAAAGCGATGCTTCTCCAGTGCTTTGGGACGGGCAGCATCTCCTGAGGTGTGACACCTGTAAAAGCAGCCTCAACTTTCTATATCAAAGTCTGCAAAGAGAAGTACAGCATGATGTGCTGTCGGGGTGGAAGATCTAGGCCTTTGGGTATCCCCAAAAAGCTGCAAGAAAAGAAGATGGAGCAGAAGATGCAACGCGCTGGGGAAAAAGGTCTGGAGAAGTGAATAGGGAGTGAAAAGAGCAGGAACATAACAAGGATACAAATATCCATGTGGGTATGAAAAACCAGGGGCAAATGAGATGGAAATGAGTTAAAGCATATGGTTGGTGAAAAGGGCACCACAGGGAAAAAGAAAGTTGACTTAATTCTAAGGGCACTTGGTATCAATAACAATCGTATGCAATGGTATGGAAGATCAGCTGTGAATAAATGAGCGTTAGCATCTTGTCTTTGCTGTATCTGTAAGTGAAAATGTGTATTAATCAGAAGTTAAACCACTGAAAGACGTTTCATCGCCTGCAAAAGAAATCCTGGGGAGGGAAAAAAAAAATAATAAAAGGGTTTGTTAACATATAAATAGAAACAAAGTTCTAAGGTTCCAAAGTCGGCCTGACAGACACTAAGAAAAAATGCAATGCACATTAAAATCCCATTAGATACAGACAACGCTGAATCACTGAACAAACGTTAACATTAATACAGCAGTGCTTGGTTTAGATTGGGATCTTCCAAGTGACTACACACGACATTGCAATACAGCCACACTGAACTGTACACGGGTTCTTTTACAAAAAATATTCTTAATCGGTAATACTGTTTGGAATCAAGTGCTAAAAACTGCTTAACCCGAGTGCTGTTACATTAAATAAACGCAGTGTAACCTGCTGAGAAACAGTACATATATATAAAGCCCATTTCCAGTTAGGAAAATCAGTGCATCCAACTGAGAAGTGAGGAAGAACACAGACACCTAAAGGACCCAGTGAGGTTAAACTTTCCCCTTGAGGTTTTCTTTAGTGCAGTAAGTACCATACTTTCCACCAAAATAAGCACAGAAGTAGAAAATGGAGTTGGTTTCTTTTTTTTTTTTAATTAACCCCCCTCAAACCCTGCAAAAAGCAGCGTTATAAAGAACAAAATGATCCTTCCCAACCATATTATACCAGAAGATGGTATACGTAAGGATCCAATATGAATCAGTGGTTTTGTACACAGGACTCTGTGCTCATGTGAATAAAAGTCATCAATATCATTAAAAATCAGGTTACAAAAAAACCTTACATAAAATCCTTAGGATTTGATAGTCATTAAAGATAAAATACTTCCAGGTATTAGGCTTATGAATTAATTAGAGGGTAAGGCATGAATTATTAAGGTAACATTGAAACAAAAGAGCAATGTTACCCTATATGACCTTTACAACATGGCTAACTTTCTGCTCTCTGTGCAGTATTGGCTTCCTTCATATTTAATTTCTCATCCAACACGCTGCTAAAAAAAGATAAAATGCGCAAAAAACAATTTNTACAGACACACAGCTACTGTGGGCAACGATGGGAAGCGCCTACAGCAGCTTCTGGGAGAACTGCACAATTTCAAGGTACACAGATAAAAGCTAACTATGTTTAAAGAAATATAT
>VXBJ01003355.1:372087-415573 GCA_013400055.1 Nycticryphes semicollaris | reverse complement strand
CCAAATAGCTAGATGATGTTAAGGAAAAATGATGGAGACCTTCAGGGTTACTCTGAAATAACCTACAGTGTCGTTAAATAAATAAATAAATAAATAAATAAATAAAATAAATCTCTCTTCTAAACACTTGCAGTGGAAACCTACCATCAAAAGGGCTAAAATGCGCAGTTTGCTTGGCATTTTAATGGCTAGAAGGAATTTTATTTTTTTACAGAGATTTGGGTATCTGAAGTGAATCATCAGAATCAAACTACGGAATAAACTCGGTATCTGAAGGTACTTCACGGATGCGGGTGGCCAGTAGTTACTCTTCTTCCACGAAGCCGTATTGGAGATGTGTGGGGGCCCAGAACAATATCCCTGCCTGAAGTTATTCTCTACCACTACTTCAACCTCTGCCTGGCAGCTCCTCCTCCTGCTATGGAGATGCTACGGACCTGTCCTCCTCCTGCCTAGCACCAACGACACCGAGCTCTGCAAACGCTGCGCGTGGTTCCATCGTACAGTTCACGTGCCACACCACTTGCCAACATTGTGATGAACCAACGTGTTACACGACCAACTTGAATTATGTGTAAAACCAAAAACTTTTCCCCAAACTTTTGAGAACAATATTACACATGACAGACCTAATTTGTACTTGTACAGCACAATGGAACAGGCTTAGAAACCCCATGCCTTGATCTGACAGTGCACTGTATTTCCCCTCAAAAGTTAAAGGACAGAGATTATTAATTATTTTTTTTAAAGTAAAAAAAAAGAAATAAAAATAGAACATTCTAATAAAACACCACGGATCATATGGCCAAACCAATCTTTTAGTCAAGGCAAAATACCATTAGTTATAAAGTGAATTCTCCAGTGCTACAAGAAGAAAACAAAATAATTTGAAAGAAAAAGTTGGCTCCATATAATCACCTATTGGAGTTGCCTATTAAAACCATTATAAAATGATGCTAATAAAAACTGAACAAATAATACACAGATCAGGATATATGTATTGACTTACTAGCATCTTTATAAAAATTTGAAGATATACACAAAAAACACATCAACATTTATGGAACTGTATCCATTAAACTTAGGTAAGACAACACAAAAGAACTAACAAATAGCTAAGATGTGGTTGACGGTAAGCACTTCGAGTAACATTTTAATTTTAAAAGGTCGATTATTTACATACTACATTAAATGCTTTTTTCTTTTTTTTCCTTTTTTTTTTTTTTTTTTTTGCATTTTGCATTGTATTTTGAACGCATGATAAAGAAAGAACAAGATAATGGTTGCAACAGATCTTCCAAGAAAGTTAACTTAAGATGCTCAGATTTAACTACGCGCTGAAAGAGAACATGGCAAGAACACGTCCGTCTAGCTTTACCTCTACTTCCTTTGGGGATTTGTGGGAGGAGACAACAAACGGATCTAGGAAGAGCTGTATCGTACAAACTGACCGTTGCCAAGAGATCCACTTTTAAGTTGGGATTTGAGAACTAACAGAACACAAAGGACTCACCTAATCGCTATGTTTGCTACCCAGTTAGTAAAGACATCAGAGAGATGCGGTGACAATACAGGCTGCGGGTATGTATGTATGTGTATAATAAAATGCATATAGACATACATACATATATATAGGATGTTTACATATAGTCAGATCCCCCAGGTACTGCGATAAGCAGCTACAATCACCAGCAATCCACCCGTACTCTGTCTATGCACAAGCAAGAATCACTGCAACCGCCTTTAAAGAGGATGGGTCTAGTCATTAAACAGGCCTTGCTTACGTTGCCTCCTATATTTAAATAGATTTGAGGCAATTTCATGTCTGTATTCCAAAGCCACACGTTTGTCTCAAAATAAGTTTGGGTTTTTTTTAAAATAAAAAACCCCAACTGAATAAAAATTCTTAAAACTTAACTTGGCTGAACCTCAGCCTCTTTGGGATGGATTCAAAACCCAAAGCGGGAGCGTTTCTACAAACTTCTTTGACTTTTGAATCAAACCCATATTCTCAGGCTCCAAGAAACCCTCTAACCCCAATAACGTTTGCTTCTGACAGGACAGCTGATCAACTGCAGATGTTCCCACTGCTGAACTCAGCTGCTGGCCTGTCTGCTCTCTGCATCTAACCCAGATCCCCAGACACGCACTACTCTCGCTCCTCTCCGAGGTGTCTTCCCGTCCTTCTCACCACAGGGGAGCTGCTCCCTAATGGTTGGAGGAATAACTGTTTAATGACTCCTTTTAAAAGATAAGCATTTATTTCTTAAGACCTAAAACTGGTATAACCTGAGGAGGCAGCGTAGGGGTCCTAGCGCTTGCGGTGCGAGGGGTTCCAACGGCACAGGGCACACCAGCTCGCACCAGTTCTTCAGGGTCAGCTCCCACTGGGCACTTCCTACTTGCGGCTCATTCTCTGTCCCGTGTTTGGGCCCACCCTGAAGCACTAATAGCACTTTACATGGATAACATCCGGCACAATTTAAGGATTATGCATAAACAGGGAAACTACTAATGGGTGTAAAACTCACTTCCAGGCAAAAATTCTCATGTCATTACTGCGTCTCATCACTAAGTTGTAAATGGGCTCAGATGATCCTTTCAGTTTTTTTCCCCCAGTGCAGTATTTCTAAAGTACCTCATTATTCTGTATTATTTCAGTGAACGAAGAACAGTTTTACCTATAAGGCTTTTGATAGCATTTATTACTCAATCATAATTTTTAGGAACTTTTACTTAAGTGAAATTCTGGACCAAAAGCGTAAGCAAGCCAATTAGGTCTTTGTGACTTGGTTACCAGTAATCTTTTTAAAAAAAAATATATAAAATATAAAAATCTATGCTACTATAAACTTGCTTAGTTCATCCTTCCACATTTGACATGCCTATTTTGGACCCCGTTCACGTCTGTTTCGTTACATACCCACAGTGTTCCTTCTGCAGTCACTCAGGTAACAAAACCTATGAGGTTTCTGTAAGTGTGTGTCCCCCTCCCCTTCAAACGGTGGATGGAGTGCTTAAGGGTATTCCTAAAATAAGGGTGAAGCAAAAGCTCACAGTCTAAAAACTAAGGAAACGTCCATAAAAACTGGAATCAATATAAAGATGACATTTTAATAAGTTTATTCAGAAGTAACTGGAAAAAAAAAGTTCCTTTGGTGACACCATCTAGATGGTTCTAACCAAAAGGAAATATTATGGATTTTACTTTGAATAAAATATAGGCTCCTTAATGTTTGCATGTAAATTTTGGGAACTGCCACATTCACCAGCAGATTCACAATCTCCTTATAGTCCTGTGTTTTATTGGGAACAACAGATCAAACCAAGTCCTTTCAGTTATGGGTTTCTTATGATTCAGCATTAGGCACAAAATAAACCTCGAAGGAAGAAAAGAAAACCCTAATCAAAATAAAGCATATGGCAATCACGAAGCACTAGCCCAAAACAACTATTAGGAATGCACCACTCTTCCTGGGTAACATTTTTAAAGTGAGCCACTAAATATCTCTTGTTCCTTGTATTTGGCAACGTCACTTAAAACAACCTAGTTACAACTTGGGAGTTCACTACCCCACGATGCTACTGAAGGGCAAAGATTCTTGTTTTTTTAAAAAACCAAGGGAAAATACAGCGATGTTATTCCTATGGAGAGTTTTATGGAGTAAGTGGAGCTGGAAGGAGAAGATGGAAGTCTGTGTTGGAACAGAAAAATGCAAGGACAGACTTAACATATTTACAAAGATCGAAACTACAGTTTTCCAGTGTCACCTCCAAAAGCTTCTCAGCGTACTGCTATTCAGTGAAGTAGACCACATTTAAATCTAGGCAAGAAAACCTTCTGTGCTCTCAGATATACATGGGAACTAAGGTGTTTTGTTTAGAAAAGTGAGTTTCCATTCAAATACCTCGCACTGAAGATAAGAGCAACCATTATCAAATATTCTTTGCTATGAAGAAAGTTTTTAAATCTTTCGATGTAAACGTTCTCTCTCAAGTCACTGCGGTCACACAGTAGGATCTTGAAGAACAGTGTCTACATGCATTGAAAGCATTTTGAAAAGAATTCTGTAGTTCCACGTGGTTACAACAGAACGTGAACAAACTGAACAGAAATTCCACCTTTGCAGATCCTCTCAAGTTCAGCTCTTCTGGAGGACCATCTTGCTGCTCTCCGCAGTTCAACACAGCAATTAAAGACTAAGCTGAAAGGTTTCAGAGCCTGATGCTTTTTGTCACTGCGTCTTGTGCAGCTCCACAGCGCGCTTCTGTTAGTGTCGGGGTCTCTCTCAGCAGACATCACTCAACTATCAGTGCCACGTTTATGTGGGACAGATCTATCATGTGCCTGTTGAAAGTTAAAGGAAATATAAACCTGGTCCTCAAACCAATTCTAGGGGTGGGAAACAGACAGGAAGGTTCTATGAAGGTCACTAATAAACAGATGCTTGATTGGCTTAAGCGAGACATTGAGCAGAGGAGACTGATTTAATCTTTGAAGGGAGGAAAGGAACCGAGGCGGCAGCAGAGCTTAATTATTTACCTGTGGAATTTCTGTTGAAATGCTAAAGCATGTGCTGGCTCCTTAAATTTTGCTATGGCTTTCCGTTGTTGAGGAAGCATCTGTAAACTCTGCAGAGACAAAAAGCCAAAGTACACGTTTAGTATTCACTTAGAAGTTCCCTTTAAATTAATTTTGCATCAAACCCACTGAAATTTTGTCATTTTTCTTTTCGCAGAAACACCTATTGGTGTCCAGGGAATGGAAAGAGACTTTTGGGACCGCAGTCGGGGACGCAGCTGAAAGTGTTTGAAGTGTTTGACACAACTGTACTAACCGGAAAACCCCGACCATCATTCGTTAAAGCCAAGGGGGCAGCTCTTCAATTCGATCCAAAGAGATGAACCAAACCCTGCAGCCGAACTCCCACCACCTGAAACATTCGACTGGGCAGGGCTCCACTTCACACACCAGCACTTGGAGTCATTCACCTCACGCACATTAAAGGACTGGGGCTTTCCACAGGTTAAAAGGGACAGAAACGGGAAAAAAAGCAATAGATTTTGGTCCTTAGAACTGTAATATCTTAATATCCTCACACTATTTTAACAAAAACAAGTGGCTAGCTTTCAACAAACACTAACAACCACATGACCCCAAATGAGGTGGCTTAGGTACACATTTCCCACTCTTCCTAGTAATGGGAAACCATGGAAGACACATATGCCCAGACAAGTCCATGGGACACATGCTTCCCATACCACGAGAGCAGCCCTTCACAATGCTGTAACTATCATAAAAGCCCTGAGTGGTGTTGAGGTCTCTAAAAATACAGCATGCCTCAGCCAGGGCTTTGGAGAACTCATGTCCTTGCTCCCTGTTGCAGCAGGAAAAGTCCAGACAACACCAAGATGATCCAGTAGAACAGCTTTGGATGTTTAATGGCCTACACTGCAGCATGTTCAAGACGGAATTCTCATTCAGACGCTGTTTTGATGCAGCAACTCAGTTGTTCTTTTGGCTTTGGATGAAAATTAAGGGAATTTTAACATTTCTTCTGTGCATAAGTTCCTACATAAAGCCAATCCAGCTTTGTACTGAGCTATATATATATATATGTATATGTACACACACATACATATATAGGAATCTTAAAACTTTTCTAGATTTCATTATAACCTCCTGGTGGTTACATATAGGCATAATTCTCTGCTCCTGCATCAGTCATGGCACTCAGCAGCATCCCCCCACATTTGGATGAGTCCAGCACTCTGATGGCCAGCCTCCAGGATTTTAAGTTCACCTGAAAAAACTCTGTATCATCATCTAGACTGTTAAAACACGTACTGTGTATCTTTACACTACCAACTATTCCTTGGGAAACTATGTACAACCCCACTTGTTTGTACATCTGAAGGATGACACACTGAGATCTTTCAGTGAGCAAAGTCTTAACACAACTAAAGTCTTCCCTGCTCATTGAATCTAACGCAGCATTTTAAGCAAGACATCAAATCCCTAGATGAAATTTGGTATTAAAATTGCCTACTTATATCTTCTTTGAACAGGTAAGGCTCTTGTTGGTAAGATGCTTATTAAATAAGAGCCACGAGGCCTGATAGTCATATTGCTTTGTATTCAAGCCTGGCAACTCAGCTCTAGGCTCTTTCCATAACTTACCTATCTGTGATTTTGAAATCATTAATTTTGGCAGTAGCTACCTTGGACCTTCTTGTAATTGACAGGAAACTTCCCTCTTGCCAGGGAAGTCACAGAAGTCTCATACTTCCATCACTCTTGTGATTTCAAAGTGAAAGTTGAGGAAAAGTTAAAGGGTTAGGCAAACCTGATGAGCTTCAGTGGGTTATTTGCACAGTGTACTTTTTGGAAAGCTGTCAGGAGGGAAAGGCTTAGCCAAGTCACCCCAACTTCTTAGTTTCTGAGCTGGCAGGAATGAGATTTATCTTTAAAAAAACAAAGCACTTGGCAGATGATTTTTGGTTGGGTTTTTTTTGTTTGTTTGTTGGGTTTGTGGGGTTTTTTTGCTTTGTTTTTTTTCTTTTTTTTGGTTGTTCTTTTTTTAATGAGAAAGCTCTTGACAAGGTTAATCACATTTTACCAAGGAGAATATGGCCATGCTGCACAAAGCACCAGTGAAAGACCTTGGGCAAAGCTAAGTTCTCCCTGGAGGTTATCTGCTGGAGTGGGTGAAGGAGGTGCTCAAATTTGTGTTCTCCTCCTTGACTGATGTCACTTTATTATAATTTATAGAGCTGTATCTAATACACATTCTCTTGTGGCTAAAAGCACAAACTCAGTCCTATCACTAAACACTAAGTTTCGAAGGCTAAGAATTAATCACAGCCATTAAGTAAGTTTTAGAAACAAGAGACTTGTAAGAGTTGTGGGGGTGGAATACCTGAATTGCAATTTAACAACAACAACAACAACAACAACAAAAAGAAGTAAATCTGTTCCTTTCAAAGAACTCACCACTTTTAATATGAGAAAAACCTGTTTCTATCACTGAAAGGACAAATAACTTCAGAGAACAGCAGGACAAGAGGGAGGTGGTTGAAAAGAACCCAGAGCCACATCCCTTCAGCTGTACCCTGCATGTTCTGCTGTCACCTGCTGCTCTCTCCTCTCCTGAACCATTTCCAGCACCGTCTCCAGCCCTCCTGCTGACAACCATCCTCACAACAACGTCAGGTCAAGCTCAAGAATCACAGGAGATTCTTCCAATGCTTTATCCTTTGGGACCCCTGTTGTGATCAGCTAAAGAGAAGCTGCATTTAGTGATGTTTTCCACAATAATTGAGCTGTTATTTAATTCATAGTCTTGAGATGCACAAAAGCAAAATGGGATTTTGCAGTTTATATAGCAGTAATGATGAATTATTAAGAAGCTGCTCCGTAATTAGTATATTAAAAAATGACTAAAGAAAGACATTCTGGTATAGTGCAGACTTATTAGCAAAATTAGGCTAAGTATCTACATCTTATTACAGAAAACTTACACTTTCATGTGAATTAATGACGTTTATTGACTGACTAGTTTGGATATTATGTCACAGCCTGTTCTTACACTGTATTACTGCCTTGTTTTCCAAAGCAAAAAAAAGCCCTCAATCAGAACGCTAAATATATTTTAATCTTAATGCTCAATTGCTTTGGCAACAAGGCACTGATTACTGAGTAAGTCTATTGAGAAAGCATCTTTATAAGATTTAATTTCACTTGTCAATACAGGGGACTGTGGCAACAAAAAGCCAACCCATCTGATCTTTCCTAAAGTGCCTAAACACCACCCGTGACTGCCTTGCTGCTGGGGCTGCGTGTTTTCCAGCATCAGGATCTTCTCAACTACCGCAGTTACACATTACAAGCTCTTCTGGCATGGCATGTGACCTGATGTAGGTGTTCCTGCTCTGTCAGGGGGATTGGACTAGATGATCTTTCAAGGTCCCTTCCAATCCCTGATATTCTGTGATTCTGTGACTCTATAGCTAAATCAACTCATCTAGTCTTCGTACACTTTAAGCTGTCGACCTTGTTTACTTTTTAAGCTAACAACAATTCTTTGAAATTACTACATGTTCAGAGTTGAGGGGGTTTTAGTTAATATCTAAAATCATGACTAGAAACTACATGGTTTTAAGGGAAGCAATTAAGCCTAATTTTTGGCCTAGCAACCTCACTGGCTGATAAACCTTCCGCTTGAACCAGGAAATTATGGATGTGTCTCCTACAAATCACCACACAGGAAGCCTTGAAGCAAGAGCTAGCTATAAAAAAAAGACACTGGGAAGTTCACCACCAAAAAGAAGGTGGAAGAAAAAAACACACAGCTCTGAGGAAAAAAAAAATTAAAATGAATCCTCAGTGTGTAATAATTAGGAGGAAACACAACAATTTTTCATCCTGATGAAAATATTTTTGCTTGACAATGTTTAATCTGGGCAAGATTTACAAAATTCTGATTTGCTCAGAAAAAAGTATGTCCATCACTTGAACCAACAAAGCCAAATGGACCAACAGAAAGTCCCTGCACAAATATCATTCCTTTGTGAGAAGTACTAGCCCTCCTGCAACACCACACTCCCCAAAATACCACCAGGATTGCGACAGGGGACCCTGCCAGTGACCTGTTCCAGGTTCAAGTCCTTAACAGCTCGTTCTACGGCTGATACCCCAGTGCCAGGACATAAAAGTTTTGCATACTATTAATGGTAAGTTGTTTGGGTTTTTTTTTCCTTCCAAAAACTAGGAAGACTTCTGGTTTATACATTAAGGCTTGTCTAATACCCTACTGTACATTAGAGGCTGAATCTATATCAAATCCTTTTTTTCAATAATGTTTGGACACAGTGAGTACCACAGATTAATGACATTTTAAAAAGTAACTCAGTGTGCTGGTTTTAGACCTGAGGTAGTACCACAAAGAAGCTAAGAGCATCAGACAGGTCTTCATAGAGCACTAATGACAACTGTTTTCTCCTTTTCAAAGAACACATAATACTAAAATAATCATTAGTCTTATGATCCCTGTTATAATGATAAAAATACAAGTTTATCTTTCCAAAAGTATCATGCCTCATTAGGAATTTGATTTGAATTTAGTACTACTCAGTTACCAACTGATTTTGCAGGATGTCAAAGGCTGGCTGGGGAGGAATGGAACAGCCAGCGACGGCAGAGCTGCCTCAGGTTCTACCGAGCATCACTTGACTTCCCACTTAACAAGGGGACACTGGCGTTTCCTCCACGGGAGTTTTCCTCGTGGCCACACTATGCTCCACTAGAATCTCCTTCTTTCATGAATTTCTAAACTGAAATATCACAATCCTTCCAAATGTCAGAGCTCTCAGAAAACAACTTCATTCACGTCTTCTCTTTAAGTTGACCTAGTCAGACGTTCACCAGAGGATGAAAACCCCTTCCCGGATCCACTCAGGTGTAAAGGATTGACAATACACACAATAACTTCCAAGGGATTTCAAATGACTGGTTACTTTACAGATTTAGGCGTACAGATATACTGTACAGCACTTCCCCAGACAAACCTGGGATTAGGGATATTCCGAGTATCTTCCCATTTGACTCTGGAGAACAGAGATTACATTCTGATATATTTGCAGCATTAAAATTAAGTAAAAAAACCAACCCTGTTTTAGGCTGAGAAGGAGTATTTTGTATGAAAAGGATTTAGGCAGCATAGAGTTCATACTGATTTTTATTATCTTTTTTTTTCTGCTTCCTTAGGCACTGCCGTGGGAAGATGCAGATCTTGTGTTCAATGGAAAATGCAACACACCAAATCAATCGCTCATGCTTTTGATTGAGAGTCTGCCTACAACTGTTTTAAAACATACTATATAATTCAACAATCAAAAAACCCCAAACATTAGAATATCTGTTCTTTTCTGCAACTGAGCTATTACCAGCGACTAAAGCACGAATATTACAAAAGGACCATTCCCTCTGCAGACATTTATTTAGGACTGCAGACCTGCTCTGCCCTCAAATTTCTCCTTTATGCGTGCTCTGTCATGAAATCTATACTTTTGCAATATCAATGAAAATAACACTAAGCACTTCAGACTTCTGAAATAGTCCGTATGATACCAGCAGCACAATATTGTCTAGTTAAACTGACTGCAAAACAAAGCCTTGAGACGAGCAGTGGGACATCTGTGAGCAGAAAGCAAGAGATCTCTTGAGGAAAACAAGCATCTTTGACACCAAAACTCTTAGAGGTTACACAGAGAGGAAGACGTTGAAAGGGAGATGAAGGGAGAGGTTGAAACAGAGCACTGAGAAACCAAGCAGGTAGGAATGAGATTGGAGCAAGCACTCCTTTCAATTACAGAAGACACACGGGAAACAAGTTTCCTTCTTTACTTAATTTCTTTCACAGAAGTAAACAGATTACCTAATAGACCATACACTCAGTTCACCAGTGAGATTGGGACTAGGAGTGACAGTCCATACAAAGCTGCTAAAAAAAAGTCTGTACAAAAAGAAAGGGTAAACTTTCCTAACCAACATCATCTCCAGTGTGTGATTAATCTGCTCTGCAATAAGTCACATAGCAGCATGGCAGGCACTTTCTATAAAGAAAGATCAAATTCTATTTATTCTTCCCTCCCATCAGTAAATGCAGGCAAATTGTTATTATTGTCACAGTCTCTAAACACCTGAAGCATTTTCCCTGGGAGCAACACTTCCTAGCCAGTACCAGCAGGCACAGAGGCTGGGACAGAATGTATTTATTTCATCCTCAGCTGTTGCAACTGATCTCTTCCACCTTCTGTCTCTGCTTCCTGCTTTTCTGCCACCTTTGGCCTTCCTATTTTCCGCCTTTAAAAGTGCTCAGCTTTCCACCTCCACGTGCAAGGCGAGATGAGAAGGAAGGATCTTCTCTCCTGTCATAGAGATGAACATCTCCTTCTCACCTACTGCTCTACTGCAGGGCTGACCTGGACAGGCTCATTATGGAGCTGCTCTTCTTCCAAGGATGGAGGAGGACTGCCCATGTCTTCTCCCACAGTCAGTGGAACTGGCAAAAACTCTTGACTGAAAATGTTTTTATACAGGTAGGAAAGACCACACAGGTCCATATGCGCCTTGTGTGGGAACTGCCCTGCTGATCCTGGTGGAGCACTCATGTTCTGGGCACACTCCTCGTTTCCACTGACAACCCTTTAAAAACTAAAAATAAAGTAATTGATCTTGAATACAGTGCCAGTGCAGACAGCTGCCTTTACCCTAACTGAGCACTAGGTAGCACTGTCACTCTAAGAAAGCAAAGAGAAGCAACATCAACATGGCAATTGTTTTTCCCCTTCTAAAACCAGAAAAAGGAAGGACTGTGTTATCAGATTAAAGCGTGTATTTGTAAAACTACCCAAAATACACCTACAATCGCAGCATTCTCATCACCTCTCATGTGCAACAGTGGAGTTTTTTTGAGATTTTTTTTTTATATATATAACATCAGATTTTATGATCTTCAGTCTTCACAAAGCAATACTGAGATTTTGCACTGCTATTACGCATTTGCAACCATTTGATGTATGAAAACATGATTGAAGATGATGACAGAACGATCATTTAATACCCAAATTATCTGGAGATGTAGCAAATGCTCCCCTCTACCTGCCATCATCCTAAAAAAAAAAAAAAAGAAAATAAAAATCTGAAGGTGGCAATAACTAGCTGAACACAAGTCTCTTTAGACAGTATAAGCATTAAACCCAGATTCAAGAGCACCAAAAAAAAAAATACACTGGGTTTTTCATGACCTTTGCAACTTATTAGTAATCTACTTTGGCAAGTGGTTCTGGATGGATGTGTACTTAATGTCACTGCTCCAGCACAGCCCCCAGGAGGCTCTAGTTTGGTGGTGTGCTCAGGAATCTTCTGTACTTTCCAACACTTTGGAACGCCTAATTTTATTTATAGTATGCAATTATTTTACATTCAGCATTTAGATTTTACTGCACGTACATTATTTATATCTGAAAGGTCATCTTCTCCAGAAAGAGTCTGAAAGCAAACCATATGTTGAAATGAAGTACTTTTCCTGCTAATTTAATAATGTTTAAGTTGTAAAATGCAGCTATGACTAAGGGACTGTTCCTGGAGCCCCAAAGATTTTCTTCTACTCACTACCTTGAGAACCCCAATGGTATTTTTTCCTCCTATGTTAATAAGAGTGCAGCTTTAATAAAGTAAGGATGAGAATTAAAGAGTCTTCAGTGATTAGGCAATAGAGGGTATTTCAAAGCTTATGCACAGGAAAAGATAATTTTCTCCATTTCTAAAGCATGGAGGGGGACAAAATGCTGAATTTTTCAACTGCAACTGGAAAAAGCCTAAGAGCACCCTTATGCATGCCCAGCTGTCCCCAAACCCTGACTCACAGAACCATCACCTCAATGAAAGCTGATGGCAAAGCTAGGAACACTGAACATCATAAATTCAAGGAAGTTTTCAAGTTTGCAAGACTTGTGCAAGGTACCTTTATCTTGATAATGATACTAACATGAAAAGGGTAAAAAGAAAAATCCAATCCTTTTGTACTCAGAACAACAAAGTCATCTCTTCTTCCCCATTCACTCAATTGGCACAGACTTTTCCTATAAATACATTAAAACTTTCTGTTATGCCAGTAAAGATCCTCTTCCTGAGACAACACATGTAGGATAAACTGCAACAAAATCGGGAGCCAAGCTATGTATTTGAAAACAGGAGCTGGTGTGGGATCAGTCCCTCCACAGATGCACCAGTAGAGAAGGTGCAGATTAAGCAGAGGTGGGTACCTTGTTGTCAAAGAGCAGAGAGATCATTAGGAGCATTCCTTCCCCTTCTCTGGGAGCTTTGCCTCAGTGCAGCCATTCCCACGTTCATGTCTGGACGGCAGCAGAAACTGACACCCAAGAGGCAACACTCGGACTCACGAGTTGCGTTTGCACATCGCTTTGAAGCAAGATGCTTGCTTACCATTAGAGGTGTACATCCTACGGTTTGGGAATCTTTACCTTCCACCAGGGATTTGGTGTTGGATAACTAGCATGTGTCATTTCAAGACACCAATCAGGCAAGAAAAAAACTTAAGTTCTGATTCCGATTTGAAAAGTCTTTTATAATTGCAAAAAAACCAAGCATGAGTTTGACACACATCCTCGACCATCCATGATAAGTGAAATTCAAGATTCTCAGAGTTCAGCTCATTAGCAAAATTTTTGCTGAATGTAGTCAACAGGTATAGAGAGGATACACTACGTCTTAAAAGACTTACCTTCCTCTCCTCTTACCGTCTCTTGTACTCCACCTGAACCAGCTACAACCCTAGGCACCTTGCTTCATTTCCAAAAAAGCAGCTAGAATTTCTCACCTGCTGTTTGCTCAGAACAGCCATCTCCCAAAATCCCTTCCATTTCAGTTCATCAAGCTGCAACACTTCACCTTAGAAGATCAGGGCTCTGCGCTACCCCAGATCAATTTGCTCTGGTCATGGCCATGACCTTCCCTTGCCTCTCAGTTGTTGTCCTCACGCATGAAACCCTCAAAGACCACCTGGTAAAGAACCTTTCCATTCACTACTCAGCTCTCCTTCAATGGCTCCCTTCTGCACTCCTCATTGCAAGTCGCTTATATGAAATGGGTTTTGAAGGAAGAACGAAGAAAGAACCAAGAAGTGCATCCCCTTTCTGTCACTGCCTCCTCACCATTTTCAGTTGCAGGGGAATTTGTCCAGCACTGAGCACAAACACTAAGAAAAAAACCCACTAACTTACAGCCTCAAGAAAAACCAATCATGCCCTCCAGGATTTTGACTCCTTACAAAATTTAGCACTATCTGTATAGAAGTGATTACTGTAAATGACAACAACACAGATTTTCTACCATTTTGTTTTCAGTTGTTGCCTTACAAGAGACTTAAAATTGCTGCTGCCTCTTCCTCATTTGCTGTCTTGACTCTTCTGTGGTACATCACAGTACCATGATAAAAAACCCAAAATAACCAAAGCAAACAGACCTAAATATCACATACGGTGGTCCCAGGCCCCAGTCTCATACACTTCATACAAAAGGGTCACTTCATCCCCACGTATCTCACTATCCATACTCATGAAACATTGCTCAGTCTCAAACAAGCCAAGAAACTTCTAGCTTTCTACAAGTGAGACTTGAAACTCAAGGGCAGAATTAGCAGAAAAGCTTTCTGCTTCGTTAACTAAATTCAAGTATCTCTTTCAAGTACTGCTTCTAGATCTCTGATGAGGTGAAAACAGATGAATATTTAGAAACCATAATTTCCGAAGGTACAGCTGAGGCTGCTGCAAGAATACAAGTTCTGTAGGGCACAGGGATGTATCAAATCCCACTGGAAAATTAGTTATCATTTTTCCCCCTGTAAGTACATCCTTCTAAATTGGTCTGTGACATTGAGTGGAGAGACCAGAGTTTGGAGTCTGCTACGAAACAGCAAGTACCAAATGAATTTTTTAGCACATTCTCAATAACTTCTCTCAATTGTGAGTATTTCCTAGCAGGTTTTCTATTAATCTCCTTCTAATATTCTCATGCAAGATTTAGCAAGTAAACACTGAATAAATGTGCTTTGGAACTGTATGAATAATTTCCTAGAGTACTACAGAACACGAAGGCACAAAGTATTTTGTGAGAGTATTTTTGCTTCCACAAACAAGTTAAACCTCTCCGAGCTGACGACGTAAATAATTCAGCATAATTCCATTTACTGAATTGGGAAGAAGTGAGGCAGAGTGTACACCTTTCAGAGAGCAGTGTTATTTTGCAACAGAGAGATGATCCCACTAATAACCAAGTCTCACAGAAGAGCTCCGATTCATGCACTGCATCTGTCTGAAAATGCTGATCCTGTGAAAAGGAGCACCCAAAACTGGAAAAAAAAATAAAATCAAGGGAAAAAAAAAAACATCTCCTCATTGGAAAGTTGCATTATTGATTGATAGTTTCAAATGTATTACCAGTAAGTCAGATGGGGTCTCCTAAGCTCGTCAGTGCTTTGAAAACCTCCTGTTTTCCTAAAGTCAGTTTAACCCATGCAGCAGCTCCATGCGGCAGTTTACAAACAGAAGCTTCACAGTGGGTGGGGGTGTGTTATAACCTTGTTTGCAGCCCCTCTCCTAAAGGGAGCTTTCTAAAAAAAGAAAAAGAAAATCCTTCAAAGGAGACACTGTTTTCACCTGAAAAAGTTGATGGTTCTACGTGGCACAAGATGACCAGTACCTAGCGGAGATTAAATGCTCTTACCCCAGGACTGCAGTGACAGGAACAGGAAAATGTTAAACAAAGAGAGTAGGTGCAAGTCAACAATAAAAGCAATAAAAAGAAGGACAGCGACCAAAACATGTTTGCTTTGATAAGACCATTTGGCTTAAACAGCATCACAGAACCCACACGCTTGTATCATCTAAGAAAATAACACAGACAGCACAAGAACTCCAAAATGAAGGAGACTCTTGCAGCAGGAACGTGATGGTTAGCAAAATCCTCCCCTACCTCCCCGTGCCGCAGTATCATCACGTGCTTGTCTTTGCCACCAGGTGTAGTGTGTGTGGGTGGGGGTGCCTTCAAACATAAATTACCAATAAACACACATTGTATTTAGTGTCAGGGAATTAATTGAGCTTTCCGGAATGAAAGCCTTTTGGCACAAAAATGCTAAAGCGAGGTTGACCTACCTGAATGGGTCCCACTGACATCAGCAGGTTTTTCAGTTGGACATCAGTAGTTGATGAAGAAAGCCCTTCAACTGACACAATACAGGGCTGAGGTTTGCACTCCACCACTCGCAGGTTCTGTTTATTTGGCATCAAGCGTCCTCGGCCCATCTGGCCTGCTACTCCTCTGCCTCTCCCGTGCATAATGACCTGCCAACAACAAAAGTAAGGGTATTTTGATTTACTTACCTAGTGCTCCTGCTCTCCGCCTTTGACAGACGATACACAAGTTGGCGGTTTACTTAAAGACTCGATTAAAGCACGCCTCGATTTAAAACAGCTTGTTGCTGTTTGCTGATTTGAAAGGCTGCTCATTAACATATGCATCCCCTGCCTGTACAAACCTCTTTTAGAAGGATAGTGAGCGATATATATAGTGAGTTAAATATCTACATATAAATACATATATATATATATATTGCGTTGAGTCTAAAAGCCTCAGCATTAGCACAGACCAACCAAACAACGGAAGGCCTCAGACCAAAATATATAACCCAGTTTTCCAACTGCTCACATTAGCAGCACGCATTGGACTCCCACATTTTGAGTCTGGCCAAAATAAAAACCAATCACTGATTCCACTGCCTTTTCTCAACCCATGAGTAAATTTAATGTACCCACAAGACCAGCAAACAGGTTTCCAGTCTCTACTGCTACCAGTTCTTGGGCTGGCATCAGGATGGAGTACTCGCATATGGCAAATGACTTAAAAACAATTTGTTTCCAAGTTCCTTTCCCCCAAATCCTGTAGGATCTGGCAGCACAGTATCCTCTGGGGCAGGAAACACGTGGATTTAATTCTTGTAAATTAAAGATGGAACAGTCAGAGAGAGGAAAAATAACAACGAAATCGAGTAACAAACATTAAACTGAATTAACACTTAACATCGAGTTAACACTCAACATGGTTTCTCGACTCCTACTTGGAGAGCCTATGGAGGGTAATGACATGAAGGAAACTTAATCCTTGAAGCAGGAAGATTATGGCCAACAGTTCAAAACCAAGATATAACTTAAAAGCCAAAAGACCAGCTGTTTTCAGGGAATGTGCCAGTTTGCAAATGCAGAGAAGGCACACACCAGTACCACCAGAATCCTCTCCTGCCTCCTCCAAGTGCACAATCGGTGCAAAAATCCAGTTACGAGATCACCAACCATTTTGAGCGACACCAACTTTGAGGATCGACCAAAGAGCATCCTGAAAGAGTTGCTGTGTGTTCCTATGTATGCAGGAAACGGCCGCAATGAAAACTTAAGCACAACTTCAGAAAAAACTCTTGGTTTTAAAACCAGAAAGTCTGTTGGGTATCATCTCCCACAGCAGCTATCTTGGGGCACAGGCGTATCCCCCACGGAGAGCTGGGCTGGTTGGAAAGTCAGCAGATGAGACAACCTGCGGGCCTCTCCGGTCTGTGCTGGGTACAAACAGACCTCTCTAAATTAAAAGCTTTATATGCAAATTATTCATCTCCCGGGTCATGCAGCCCTGCACTAACAATTGGCAAACAGAATGCTCATTATTAACAGAGCAACACAGCTAGGCAGTAAAACTTCTAGCGGCTATATGCATCTAAAAATATATATATATATAAATCACCTTTTTAGGTTGATGGATTCCCTGGATGTTTTTGACTCCTTGAGGAGCTGGTGAATGGATCTGTGCCTGCTGCTGCTGTTGGTGCTGCTGCTGCTGCTGCATTCCCTTTGTCAATGTGACCTTCCGCACTGGCTGCTGTTTCGGCTCCGGGGGTTGTTGAGGCCGCTGGGGCTGGCCCTCTGGGTGAAAAAAGCCAGCATCCTCTCCCCCCTGCTGAAATCAACAACACAACAGGCGGCTCAGTGTCCAGGCACTGCAAACCCTTGCCCTCAGCAGCCTCCTGCCACATCCAGCTCGCTCGGTGCCCACAGAAGGCCCAGCGGGTTTCCCTGCTGAAGCAAACCGATGGCCGTGGATCAGCCTGGAAATTGTGCTTCAGCCTAAAATAAATCCATGGTATCTGAAGTATAGTTCTTTCTTCCAGTGTTACATGTGAACTGTGGTGTACATTAATTTTTAGTTGTGGGGTTTTTTGGGTTTTTTTTTTTTTTCCAAGAGAGACATACACGTTGCAGAAGGAGCAAAGAACTGTGAAAGCTGGAAGAACCAGTCAAATATGCTGCTCACCTTCAAATCTCCAATGTCTCTCTAGGTAAAAAATGGTATTTATTTAGAAGTGCATACCTATTCCACCAAATTCTATACCACAGCCTTTTAAGCAGGCTCCTTCCTCAAACACTGTCCCTACTTGGAACAGCTTTTCCCCAAGGTTTTTTAGTTTGTTATATAAAGCTCTTATTATAGATATTTATAATCACGAGCACAACAGAACACCACCTCAGTGCCTGTCTCATCCAATATAGCTCTTTCCAGTACATCTCTCGGTGCAATCAAGCACAGTAGAAACATAAGCTGAAAGCACCTGGAGACAAATTAATCCCTTCCACTGTCTCTACCCAAAATAGTTCAGGGATTGGTTGGGTTTTTTTTTTCTACAAACAGACAGGTGATTCCTGAGTCTGTGCCCTGCTGTCCAGATCAGATCAATCACTGAAAAACATCCCCTGGAGCAAGAGGCGGCAGGGCCTGACAAAAGATCAGGTACTTTTACATCTAAGAAGCGCATCATGCTATTGCATGGCTTCAACAGCAGTACCTATACCTTGACTGGACTCCAACTTTAGGACTCAAATACTAGCAAACCTTATATCTGCAGGGGGAAGGCTTTGTTGAAGGCCCTAATCAGTCTCAGGTAATCCTGCAAAAGCTCTCAAATAGAAGGCATCTCTAAAGGGAAAAAAAATAAACCCACTACTATGAAAGCATCTTTATTTACAGAGGGTTTTTCCCTTTCTTTAAATATTCACAAGATAAAACTCCTTTGGCATCTGTAACAGGTCACAAAGCAGAGGGTTCCGTATTACCTGGCACGTTTCTTGCAGATAAGGAGACAAAATACAAGGCTGCCAAAGGAATAGGTTTATGGTCTAAGAGTTAGATTATCTAGATAGAGAATATAAATCATTATCTCTCTACTGGGTTTAAACAAAAGCCAAACAAACCCCTACTACTAAGGACTGGTTACTAAGTCTCTTTGCTATCATTTGAAGAGAAATAGCCCGGTACAGGTGACGTGTAGGACAGTCTCACGTTTGTGAACTCCTTAGTTCACAACTCACACCCTGAAATATCAAATCCTTTGGATTATCAAGCACACGCAGGCAGCAACTTCTGAAGAACTACTTAAATCCCAGACAAATCAGCCTCCTCACCTCCCCTTGCACTGTCTACACTTCAAAAGCACAATCTGTCATAGGGAAAATCTGGAAGCTCTTCCCACTTAAGGGCTTTTGTCCACAGTGTCCAAAGTGACAAAACTGCATCTAGTTTTTCGACTTCTAATCACTTATGTGTTTTCTCTGCTAAACTAAGTGGCTCTGTGGCTTCACAGAAAATTGTTTATATAAACCTCTGAGAGCAGTAACTAGTGAGAAATTATAAAGCTTTCCCTTCAGAGTCTCTCTCTTCAATTACTGCTCAAAAATATAAAAGCAACAGCTCTCCTCCTCTCCCGAAAAAAACCCAAATGCATGCACACAAACAAACCCTTACCAGGAAACCAGCATTAAATCCTCCTTGTTTCAGTATTAGTTCCAATATCAGCATCGCCATAAACTGTATG
Organism: Nycticryphes semicollaris; assembly: GCA_013400055.1. NCBI lineage: Eukaryota > Metazoa > Chordata > Aves > Charadriiformes > Rostratulidae > Nycticryphes > Nycticryphes semicollaris. The sequence goes on along the minus strand of VXBJ01003355.1, from coordinate 396,077 downwards.
CCCTGATCACATAATTTCTTTTATTCAGCCATACAGCAGCTGGAAGATGATGAAACTATAAGGAACAAAAAAAAATTCTAGGAGGAATTTAAACAATAATTGGGAGTTAAAATCTAATCTCTGCTAACTGCCTGCTGTGAAAAAAAAAAACAAAACCCATAAATATTTGGAACCATTTCTTTTCAAACCAAAAAATGTTCCCAGCACATAGGAAGAGCATCTGAGAGCTAGGCCCTCAGGTATAATACACATTGAACATTCTCATTACTGAAACTTCAAAAGCAAACAATCGTTTCCAGTAAAAGGCTAGGATGGCCAACAACCACCCGATATTTAACAACCAAGGCCAATTATCACCAAATAAAACTGTATAAACTAAACACACAACTAAAACAGTGTCGGAGGCACAAGCACACACCATTGGTTCACAGTGATGAAAAAAAAATATGAGGGTTTGCTCCCTGCTGGGGTCTCAAATGCCACTTTTGGGCTTCACTGCTAGAATGATGCTCCTGAAAAGGCAGAAATATCTCTGGATTTTTTTTTTAAACGAATTAATACATTTCAGAAATAAGAAACCCTACGTAAAACAATAAAGGAAGTCGATAGGGTAAGAAAAGGCGATGGGGCATGGTCTACTTGTTCCTGCAACAAGGAAGAAAAGGCAACTGGATCAAAGCCTTTCTTCATACACCTCCGAACATCTACTGCTTTATGAGATGACTTGAAGCGGGGAAGCAGAGATGAACCTGCAGCACCACCAGAAGAGAGGTCTGTGAGCAAGCAGCTGACAGTCCTCCCTGCAAGTCAGCAATATGTTGTCTCCCGTTACAGGCAGCCCTGGCTTCAACCGAATACAAAATCTGGTGGTTTTCTTAAGAAAATGAGAACCCAATGTGACTCCTAGGTCATTATGTGTGTAGGAAGCAAAACATCACAGCCCCAGATAACAAATTTTAGCATCAATTCCTTTTTCACTAAAGACATGACAGCACAAGGACAAGCACTGTCTGAGCCAAAATGAACAACCTCTGCAGTAGTACTTGGTGGCAAATTAGACCCGCCACCAACATCATCCTTTAAACTTCTTCTGTGCATGACAATTAGTGGCTTCTTCAGGTGCCTCAGTGAAGAACTAAATCAAGCAAAACACCCACCAGGAGCTTTTAACATCTGGACTTAAAAGCAGTAAAGCCTCAAAACATCACTTGCAGGTCACAGGCTCATTTGGTAACATTAACGTTTTGGAGGAAAAGAGATTGCAAAGATGATTGCACATACATTGACTCCTGGTTTTCACTCGTGAGGTTTTTCAGGGATGCCTCATACATTTTTGATGCACAAAGTGCTGACACCAGGCCTCAGTCCACCACAGAGACCTGAGACTGATTGGTACAAGCTCCGAACTTACACCGCGGATTTCCTCTAAAGTCCTCTGCAGAAAAGCAAATTTCTATTCTTTGTCTACAAACCAATAAAGGAACAATGTTTTTCCTGTTACCTGCCTACTGCTTAATTTCTGCATTACAAATCATTCTGACCTTCAAGCTCTGAATTTCCAAGTTTTATAAAAGGCCTAACTTCCTAACATCTAGCCAGGAAAGAGTTCTCTTGAACAAAACTTCACCATTATTAGGTTAATTCTGGAGTAATGAGAATGTCTTTTTTTTTTTAAGTGGCAGGAGTTCTGTTCACGGGAAAGTATAAAAACTGTATTTCAAATTTCAAGTACTGCAAGATTGTTGGTGGTGCCACAACGACAAGTTAATTTCAAATACTGCAATTAAACAAAACTCAAAAGATGAAGGCAAATGGATTTGATCCACATGGTGAATGGTTTCCCGACTTCTGCTGTAGAAGAGCCTGCACAGTTTGATCTGAAATTGGACGAACAAAAATGAGAAATTACACCATTCAATGGCCATGAATTTTAGAACTGATGCCCTGATACTTATCAAGGCTGTTTTTCAATAGTGAAACTCTCACTATACATATATATATATATATCTATAGGCAGTGTTGCATTTCGAGAACCATAAAGACCATCCTGTCACAGATTCTAAAAGCAGTATGAGGGATTGCTTGAATTTGGCAAGCTGAAGCTTTCTACTCTATCATAATCATTATGACAGTTTTACAAGGAAGATGAAGTTTATTTGCCACCAACATTAGCAGGACGAATTTATTTATAACAAATGCTTTAAAATGTACTGATAAAAATGCCTATTGATACTGTCAGAGCTGCTTGCAATTTGACAGATCAAATCTTATTTTCATTCTTAAACCCCATGAAGGAATGATATCACCAACTTGCATTCTGCAGTGAGCAAATTGATTAATCCCCCTCTATAGAAATCTCAACTCTTGATTACACCTATCAGACGTTAAGCAGCATTATTCTAGAGTGACAACACTTGACAAATTCCCAAACCATTTTTCTCAGCCTTTGTGGCCCTGCTAGCTTGTATTAACCCTGATGAAAAATTAATTTTCCTTATCTTCTGCTAAACCCCAAAATCCAAATCCGCCAAACTGGCAACTCTTTCTGTAAAGGTATTATGAAAACCTCTAAAAGATTAATTGCATGTCTTCAGGTGACATTAAATTAATTTCTGTACTCGTGACAGACACTTGATACTCCGTACTGAGAGGACAGATAACATTGTCAGGATACACAGAAGGACAGTGGTGCAGTGTCCCAGGGCAGCCTCTTATGAATTCTCCTTTCGATAAGGCCATACTTCACTGTCATTGGTGCTGTTAGTGATCTTGCAGCCCATAGACCTCACTGCACAGGTTTCTATTAACCACGACAATGCTGTGCCCATCCATGTAATCTTTATCAAGCTAATTCAAAATCACCCAATAGGAACGGGATGCGCACGCCGGATAAAGCACTTAAAGGAAAAAAAAAACCCACCAACTCTGCTGGATTTGTGTAAAAATAACAGAAAAGTAAAATGTTTTCATCTTTTCTCACACGCACTCTAACTCCAGTTCTCTGTAACACGATGAAGGCTTAAGTCGTGCAGGGAAATCTCAATCCAAAACCGTCTTGTAATTGATTTAAGAAAGGAGAAACCCCCTCATCTGTTACCAGTTTAAGTCAGTTATTTTTACAAATGAGTACCTCTGCAGTACCACCGTAACAGGGGGGAAAGCCTCCACCTTTGGGTTACAAAATTCATCCTCAAAAGAAACTACTTTTCACCAGCTATAGGGGTTTTCAAACAAACTTTTATTTTACTGATCCTGCGACCGACTATAGTGAAAAAGACAGATGTCTACACAGACAAGGAGAAAAAAGCAGCAAAGCAAAAACCATGCAAAGCAAGAAAGACTCTCATCTAATATTACACAAGTATTTTTGCACTGAAATTATCAGAAACGTGTATTAAAGGCAACCCCCTAATAATTAGGTATTTCTCTTTGACTGGAGCTCCAAATGCTTCACCACTTTGATACGGCCAGTTGACAGCCCGAGGACTTGGGAAGAGGAAGCCTAATCACTTGCCAAATATCCCACAACCACGTGACGTGACCAAGCACTGTTTCCAAACAGTTGAGGATCTGTTTTCAATCCGTCAAACGCCAACGAAACACCTGGAGACCTTTTTTTTAGAGGCCTTGTAAGATATTCAAAGTATTTTTTAAAATTCAGGAATAGCAGTATTTAAAAAAAAAAACAAAAAACCAACAAAACAACCTCCTGCTGTCCAGCCAGTCTACAATACACTACTCTATCAACAGAAAACTGATCATTAACAACTGGTTAAGACACAATAATGGCCTAGTTTTGGCTCAGAGCAGACACAGAAATAAGCTACATCAGACTACAGAAGTGGTAGGACAACCAAAGCATTCCCTGTTCAGACCAGAAAGAAGATGCTTCTGGTGCTGGGCAGCCAGTAGTTTTTTCCTCAGCCTAAAACTTTTACACGGGGCCAATTTACCTCAAACAAGAGCACCCAGACTAAGCAATAAACAAAGAAAAAGCAGAAATGTTCCCTTCCTGTGATAAAAAGACCCTGCTAAGCTGCTTCAGCAAGCCATGAAGCGATGACTATCTTCTCTTCTGTGCCTAATGGTGTATGAAAAGTCAGAACAGCAAGAAGAAAATGTCTTGTAAAAGAACCCAGCTAATTCCACTTAATCCCATGTACTAATAGAATTCTTACCTTAAGAATCTCCTCAGCTGTCTGAGAGGAGAACTAAGGCATGGAGAAGGATTGGGCAAAGAGATGTCAGAGGATCCTAGCCGTACCCGTGCTACACTGAAGTTTCACCAGGAGTGACAGAAACACAGTCGAATCAGATCACGACTACAAGTTTTTCTAGAACAACCCCACACCAGTTCATCATGAAAAAAATATAAATTCTGCCTCAGAGCTACAGCAAAATTAAGGTTCTGGACTCAATATGTATAATAGTCTCAGAAGGACCCTCACTTTTTATGCTGCTCTCTGCAAAATACATACTGTAGATGTCAATAAACATGTTTTTGATCAAAATGTCTTGGTTCCCTTTTCAGCTGGCAGTTTCCAGGGTAAATTTTTTTGTACAGAGAGTTTTAGCAAAGCCTGGACATGTAGAAAAAACACCAAAGGAAAAGGCCCCTGTTGGAAAGTATCAGTGATCCAAAACTTCTGATGGCCCAGAGCTCCTGAAGGAGCACTTCTCAGCCAGACTTTGGCTATGGCACAGAAAGCCAGTACCGGGTGACAAAAACCTGGACAACTGGAGTTTCCCTTCTTGTGTCATGTCTAGTTTTCCTAGTTCACATTCCTTGAATTGTAGAATCATAGAATGGTCTGGGGTGGAAGAGACCTTAAAGATCATCAAGTTCCAATCCCCATACCATGGGGCAGGGACACCTCCCACTAGATCCGGTTGCTCAAAGCCCCATCCAGCCTGGCCTTGAACATATCCAGGGATGGGACACCCACAGCTTCTCTGGGCAACCTGGGTCAGAGTCTCACCACCCTCACAGTGAAATAGTCTTCCTGATACCTAATCTAAATCTCCCCTCTTCCAGTTTTGAGCTTATAACTAATGGCAAGTCAAATCCCTCTGGTGTGCTGCCCGAAGCTCTTTGTAGAGTCTTGGACAACCCACATGAATGACTTTGACCCCCAACCCCTCATAGTGTCAGGACTCTCCCAACACAGAGCAAACCTATGTACTGAAGGTCTATTCCAAGTGGTCAAACCTGAAATACCACTTAACAAAGGCACTGGTGACTTCTCAAAATAGTAAATTTAATTCAGACAAATCTGTATGTTGTCATCTCCCCCCTCCCCAACCCCTCCCCAAGTTAAGAGATTGTATTCCATTAGTTTTCATCTGAAAACCAGCTTTTTGTACTGCACTTTAGCGGTGTCACGGTTGCCATCAGTCATTTCCTATCAGGAAACGGGGCTACTAGATACTCGGTAACACCAACATTCTATCAATATGAATTTTGCACTAGAACACTAGAAAAACTCTCCTTTGAGACTTAAGGAGAGCGACAAGCAATATCACACACCTTGCTTTCAGGGTGTTTGGGAGGAAGCAGCACTCTTTCCCTCAACATACAATTTAAAAGTCTCCTGAGGAAAAGTAGAAACCTGTTCTGCAGCCTACAATAGGAAATACTTTATTGCACTTTAGTTCCAAGTTATCCACAGCAAAGTTAAATTCAATTTAGGTAGGTATCTCTTCCCCCTTTCGAGGATTTTATTACAAACCCGTAAAGTACTATCTGCGTCTGCCATGGTTGTCACCTTAAGACCTTCTAGTTCTTAAGTGTGTCCACACATGCCCTTGTATTTTATTTTTCCACTAACCAAATTTGTACAGCACAGCCCAACGCGCTGCCCCCCTAAGTCATTAAATACTCTGTCCCACTGGAGGCCTGAGAGGAGAGGGTTTATTGCTCATTCCCCCTAAGTTTCATGAAAATACTATGCTTTTTTTTCACATCCAGAATATCACAGGGCTCCCTGACTTCCTGTCTTTGTTGTGGAATTAAGAAAATAATGCGCATTTGTGAAATATTTCCAGAGTGAAACTGAGTGAAAACTTGCAGGTTGTGGCAGGCAGAGCCCTTTCCAGCAGCATTTACGTCAGTGCTGCTCCAAAGGCCTTGCCCATTTTGACACTCTTAAGTGACAAACATGGCATCCAGGCATTCAGATACCGCAGTTTCTGAAGCTCCCTCAGTCTGCTGCTGACGGAACGTGGACATTATCCATGTCTCCTCAGGACAGCGGGATAGGAATAAACCTCAATGCTCCCCTCCTGCTTCTTAAAAAGTAATAGGACCATAAAACAGCAAGAGTTCTGGTGGTGGTTCTCACAGCCGGTACCGCTGCAGAGCTTGGTGAAGGGCTCCCTCAACAACTGGTCATGCAAATGCCAAAAATCTTGGTGTTTGCAATTCCTGACATACTTAGATGAAAGGCGCTAAAGAGCTTTCAAGTCAAATATTTTTAATTAAACTTGAACATACACATGCAAGTAGAAACAAGTACAAACATTAAGCAGAGTTTGTTGATAAGGTTACATTATCAAACAAGAATCATCTCAATCAGTGTCTTTTTCCATATTTAGAATTCCATACTCATATCTCACACTTCCCAGTTACTCTAAATATGAATAAATGTGTCTATATTCCATTCAAAGTCTCTTTGTCATTTCACAATCCAAGGACGTTTTTGTGACAAGCCTTTAAAACAAAAGAACTTGTTGACTCTTCAAGCTTTTCAGAAAGGGCATTTCAGGTTTTCAGGAATTAAGATCACGAGTATGATACTGCTTCTAATCCAACAGGGAACACTGAGATTTGAATTTATTTATATATAGGTATTTAAGAAAAAAAGCTCATTGTGCAGTTCTCCACAGATACAAAGAATGGTGTGTTCTTGGTGCAGCATAAGAACCGGGATTTTCAGGCGTTTGGAACAGACACACATCTCTTTGAGCATTGCAGGCTATTTTCTGGCTAGAGAGAAATCACCCAACAACAATATAAGATGACTGAATGATACAGAGATTTTAAGATACTACCATTTCCCCAAAGAACCTGCAACTAAATGAAAAACACATTCAGCACAGATTTCATACTATCGTAAATATATTTAAGGCTGTAGCTGGTACAAACCTGTTCTTCCAAGACTAAAGACACTTCTAAGATATTGAAGGAATTCAGTTGCACTTGGTACTGGGACTATTAACTGACAGACTGATCACAGAGAGCCCAAAGCAGACCAGCACAAGCAACCAAGGTGTTAGAAAACGCCCCATCGAGAGAGAGCGAAGGACATGAGCGCTCAGAAACAGTTAAGAGCTCTTTAAAGAGAGAGACAGCCAAAGAGGGATATAAATTCCTTCCCATATCTCTTGAAGCATAATACAATTAGTCATGGATTCAAAATTGCAGCAAGAAAATGGGGGTTTGTTACAAAGAAAATTCTCCTAAATGTACAGACACTGGAAGAGATGGCCAAAGCAACCTCTAATGAGATCTCAGAAAAAGGTTGGTACGTTCCCCCTTCAAGACAGAATAAATTATTTCCATGGCCCTTTCACTCCTATTTTCCATAATTTTATCATCACATTCTAAAGTGATTTATTAGGGTGTTTCTTCCCAACAAACAACATTCTACAACCTCGTTAAGTTTATTCTTATGCATATCCTTAGGATTGACTTCACATTCCTCAGCAGGCCAGGTAAATCTCAGAGGTTTTCTTAGGAAAACATACTAATATGAATACTCAGCAAATATGCTGAACTCCTGTATCTGGAAAGGATGGCTCTGAAGACATGCCACAAAATCCATAAAGCAGACCAGATCCATCAAAAGATGTTTAGGCCTCCATGAAAAAAAACCCCAAACCCAAAACCAAACCCCAAACCAATACAAACCTCAGAATTCATCCGCTAAACACTAAGGGCTGCCTCATTTTCCAGGTACGTAAAGTTTAAAGGTGTAATTGAAATTGAAAACCATTAACTGTAGTGTCTTCCATGCATAAATTACAGGAGTATTAGACAGGGATGGGCACAACAGTATCAGGTGGCCCGGGGTGGGGAGAGGGGAAAGGATCTGTCTGGAAAAGCATCAAAGTCAGTAATGACGATTCCTAACACTTGTCACCTTGATACAGAATCACAGAATGGTTTAGGTTGGAAAGGACCTTAAAAGATCATCTAGTTCCAAACTCCCTCCCACTAGACGAGGTTGCTCAAAGCCCCATCCAACCTGGCCTTGAAAACTTCTAAGGATGGGGCATCCACAACTTCTCTGGGCAACCTGTTCCGGTGCCTCACCACCCTTACAGTGAAAAAATTCTTCCTAATATCTAATCTAAATCCACTTTCTCCCAGTCTGAAGCCCTCCCCCCAGCTTTCTCGTAATCCCCCCCTTTAGATACCAGAAGGATGCAATAGGGTCTCCCCAAAGCCACCTCTTCTCCAGGCTGAACAATCCCAACTCTCTCAGTCTGTCATATACAGACTTAGTCTGACGTACAGGAAATGCTGAACCATTTTCCACTTCCCTTTTCTTTAAATATAAGCAGCCATACATTAAGGTGTCTTACACATCAGATAAACTAGACAAAGTATTTCTTGGAATGTAAAATTCCATAAAAATACTTAAAAAGCAAAATCTCCCAAGATAGAATATTATGGAAACGGATGAAAGGCCATTTTACCTTAAGTAACAAGTGACACTTCTACATAGAGGTCGGAGATGCTCAGTAGTACTGCTACGCCCAGCAACACAAATAAACACAGTTAGGAGCTTAGATTGGGAAAAATATTGCCCACAAGAAAGAAAATCATTATCTTCTGACAGTATTTGTACACCAGAAATCTCACCAATACACTAAGTACATCTCCTTAACTGTTAAACAAAAAACCATCACCAGTAACATTTACTCCTGTTTTACAGATGGTCCTACTAAATCTAAACCAGTCCTTGCTACCGGTTCCCAGTAGCAAGGTTTAGGTCAGTTTGCTCTAGATATTTAGTGTGGGTCTGGCCTCAGTGAGCAACTTCAACTGACAGCTCTACTACTGTGCTGGACCATGGCTGCCAGGCTGAAAGAGATGGGACTTTCTAAGTCTTTTACCACCATGAACCAAGACAGCTTCGAAAAGTAACGCGCATTGTGTCTAATCACAAGCCATCTCACTCGTACGTGGGTATTTCAAAACACCTTTGCCCAAAAGAGCTGGAGAAAGGAAGAAGGGTAGAAGTGATTAGACAGAGAAATGTCTGGGCTGCTTAACTGCAGGATCAAGTCAGTGCCTATCGATGAGAGATAAGCAGCAATCCCTTTGGCCAAAGGCAGGGCGTTAGAGGAAGCACTACTACACACCAAGGAGAATGGCCAGGAAACATGAGATTTAGCTTTTGCTTTGTATTTAGGGTTGAGGCAAAAGCTGTGAAAATAACTAAAGCATGTGGCAGAACTATTGGAAATGCAAACTAAATGGGATCTGTGATCTTTAGAGTATTCAGAGTCCGAGCAGTTTTTAATTCTTCTTTAAAATCCTGTCAAAAAGGACAAGATTGCCCCTCTTGCTGCTCAGTTTTTTCTTTTTCCTTGTGTGGTCAAAAAAACAAAGTCATAGATTCAGCTTGTCATTAACCGATTAAAAATTAATCGACTATCTTCATCAGGGCTACAAGGCTAATTGCAATGCTCGCTTTCATTCTTCCACAAGCTGGAAAACTTAATGTCCACAGCAAGATGAAAAAAGCAATAAAGGCCACATGTAAAGAACCTGCTTTGCCTTGCTAAAACCTTGGTATCTGAAAGTTAAGAAGGACAGAGCAAATCTCTTCCTGCACACAATGAAAGAGGGGTTACACACACAGTTAATAAAGCTAATTGCTCTTGCTTACCACGAGACTTATCTGAAAAATAATGTATGGTTTTCTGAAATAGAGCGTTATGATAAAAACTGTGAATGGTACTGTGGGCACTGATACCCAGTTGTTACGAAGAGCTGTAGTCAGTGGTGACTGGCACTGTTTTGTTTCACCACATAATAAAAGAAGTTGTGCACGATTCCTTTATTCAATTATTCACGAATAACAAACCTGGCAACTCTTGCAGGCCACTGGGATTCCAGCAGACGTATTTCTATATAAAATACTTTTAGCCCAACAGAATCAATCTCTTTCAACTTCTTGTCCTTTATTCTTCAGTACTTAAGTTATCACGTCTGAGGAACTAGACATCCTCCAGGTCAGGCTGTTGCCAGCTCTATGTAGTCGGTAAGGCCCTTTAACATTACTGTTTTGAAAGACCAGGTGGTCATTATGCAGTTCACAATTTTAAGTGTATTTATGTTTTATGAGCTGTAAAAAACATTTATAAAAATAGTTAAGACTGGCATTTTGACTTCCTCCCCATTTCTACAGAGTAAAGCCTAGCCTCCAAGGCCTTTTGCAGTTGCTGTTAACACTGTTCACTTCATTACAGGCTACAGCAGCTCTTCAAGTTTCCCTAATTAGTGCTCCGAATAATTTAAGAAGCATTCTGCTAAAAAAAAAAAATAATAATAATAAAAAAATCACCTCCAATGTATGACAGCCTTAAACATTAAACCACATTTCCTTCTCTTCAGCATAAACCCGAGGACAGATTTCACCCCACCAACATGATCTCACTATGTCCCTTCATGACTGTTTCTTTACAGTCCTAACAAATTAACTTGTCTTTTCATTAAGACAGAATAAATTTGGTCGAGATACCTTCTAACCAAAGCTCCAGATCTTAAATATGCACACTGCCATCAAGACCAGCATTGTGAGTCCTCCACAACACCGGTGGCTCAAGGGACACTCTGCAGATAACAGACCCCTCATCAAAAGATAAGGAAATCTCATTTAGATGCAGAAGTGAAACGGTAACGTTTTAAACCCAGCCTCTAACAGAGAAAACATCTCCCTCCAACATACTGCTTAAATTAGTTGCACAACACACTCCTCAAGAAAATGAAAACAATCTTCCCTTGAGTACAGGAGCCACACTAACACCAGCACCTGCTTGCAATTAAATCAGGTGGCTTCAACTACCAAGGAGGCAGAGCCCAGCATTTTAACCGGACCTTTAACAACCAGATCCTTTCTTCTGACTGATTATAAAGAGCTCAGCTGAGCAGTCTTTCAGAGTCAAGTTATGACTCAAAACTTAGAAGCATTATTTCAACCTGATTTCAGAGGTCACTGCCTGGCAGGAAAGTGTTATAACAAACATGAAGTTCTGAATAACTGCTAATAACTTACAGTTCTGAATGTATAAAATATGGCCTGGTAGGTCTGCCAGATCTGCTACTTCCCTCGTCAGCTTTGGCCCGGTTTTTATTTTGGGATTACACAGAATGAAACACACAGAAACAAACCATGAGGACACACAGACACGAGATGAGCCTTGGAAACTTACCCCTCCTGACAACTTAATCACCCTGACTTTGCTGCCGACATGGGGCCCTTCTCCACTACCACTGTTTGTCCGCTGCATGACAGTCCTTTTCATGCCGGGTTTCAGTTCCTGGGGCCTTGCCGGTACCGAAGCCACTCGAGCAGTCTGTGTGGTGGGCACCGACGCTGCAGCAGGTTTGGTCTGTAAGACTTTCTGTGGTGGCGGAGGCTGACTGGGAGGTACCGTCCTAGTCTGCCTCAGCTGCTTCACGGGCTTCAGCTGCTGTCCTTGATACTGCATGTTCCCCCCAACTTGTGGGAAGTCTGTGGGTTTGGGCTGGATATTTGGTACTACCATATCTTGCTTTTTAACAAGGAGTCTGTTTTTCACATTTTGCCTGGTCTGTAAGCCAGAGTGGGGGATGTAAGGGTTGCCGTTAGTGGGGAACTCGGAGTCGTCGTCCTCCTGCTGCATGTAGGACTGTTGCATGGAAGGTTGCTGCTGCTGCTGCTGCGCCAGTCTTTCGAGCAGCTCCCTCTTCCTAGCACCCGCCTGCTGCTGCCGCCTCAGCTCCTTCTGCTTCAGAATCTCTTCTCTCAGACGCTTCTGCTCTTCTATCTTCAAACGATACAGCCTAGTTTCTTCATCTTCATCTGGATACTACAAAGGAAAATACAAATGAATTTATAAAGTTCTCAACAAATGCCCAGCTCGGTCAAAACAACATTAAATTGTTTCAGATGTCGTAAAGCTATAACCCATCTGAAGAGCTTTTTAAATTATCCGTGACACTGAACTAAGGCTATTAGTGGAATGTATCTGCTGGGAAGGTTTAGGTAAGGTTTATGTGCTATTCATTGCAGACAAACAGCTCAAATCTGGTTCAGAACTTAGATACACTACTTCCTAGACAGGAGAAAAAAAAAAAAAAGAAAAAAAGAGAGCTATAACACCAGTTGAGAAATCTTCTCAGAATACTAAAAAAAAAAATATATTAAGTTTTACAAATTGGAACTCATTTAGAAGTTTCTAAAACCAATTAAAACTATTAATATAATTCAAGATATCAAAATATGTTACAAATGGAAAGCAACAATACGGAGGCAACCTACTGTCACATAGGTTTTATCTTGCTCTTTTCTGACAAACTAACAAAAGGTAGGGTGGTAAATGACCTGAAAGGCCCTGATTAGAACTATTGATTTTTCTCACAGAATTTTCAGCCTGATCTCAAACTCATTTGTCACACAATAATTGGTTATAATGAACAGCACAAGTCAATCTCTCTGACCTTGAACTCGTGCACTCTCTTCAGAATCAAAATGTTGCCAAATGCAGCGTTGGAATATTAATGGTATATAGAGAATGCCTTTAATATTCCGGCCCTGGGCCCTCTAGAATAACCTTTCTAAAGATTCTTCTACTTTGGAACAATGGATTCTTATGAAAAGCTGTACAAAAATGGACAAGAGTCAAGGAAATGCAGATTCTCATCATCCTAGAAAAGAAATCAAATTGCTCTTGTCATCAGTCAAATGCATTTTTCAAAATTACAGAGCATACTTTTTCATCATAATGTTTTTTATTTCCAACTGTTTGAAATACTAAGTTAGAGACTTGTAGAGACTGCTTACAGATGCTAACGAGCAAAACGTTCTACTGTAGATATCATAACTACCCCTAACAAAACCAGGCTGTCAAAGTAACGATACTTTGCATTTTGGTACACTACAGCAGGAAGAATGCTAAAATGCAAATCCGTGATGAATTTACCTCACAGTAACTGGGTGCAAGCTCTTGTCAACACATGTCATTTTTCACACGTACAGAACCCAAACATACAATTTTTTTACTTTTTTTTTTTTTTTTAATACAAATGCTTTTATCCCTGGTGCATCCCAGAATCCTCCCCAGCCCAAGGAAAAAAATACAGCAAGATGGATACAACCATAAAGTTGGTTCACAGATATAAACGCCCAGAGGAGTAATATTTGTGCTCATAGAATCCAGATGCACAAACCCTGAACGCTTGTTTCCTTTAAATCCAATTGCTTCATCCCTGAGCACCCACTGAGAGGAACTCACAGTGGTTAAGAAACAGCTGCACGTCTCACACTAAAAGTTCAGCCTAAACAATGGCTAAAATAAGGACTTCAACAAAACTGGATTTGTTTAATTTTTATTTTATTTTTAATATGGGCTATAGCTCTGGGATGAGGCCTAACACTGTCTTTTTTAGAGGAATGCTTCATATACCAAAGGATTCTGATCTTCCTCTGTGCTTCTCAGACTATGATGTTGGTGATTAATGGCTAATCACTGTAACAACTGGATTACAGGTCTTCTCTGACAGATGGTAACAGGAACAGAAAATGGGCAGTAGTAAGAAACTCAAATATTTCAACTTAAATTGAGAACTGGAGATGCTGGATTGTAGTAAAAGGGTAAGACCCTTAAATAAAGTTTGCACAGGATGGCAAAAATACAAATAAGCTCCATGCAGAAGAAGGTTGTGTGCTGTTATGTAGATCCTGGTGCAACACATAAGATTTTCAGTCCCTTTCAGAGAGAGCAAATATCTCAGTGACTGAAATTGTCCAAACACAAAACCTCTTCCACTTAATCCCTTAATGAACCAGTTTATTCATTTGTTGTGCTTTACACATCAGAACATTCTGGATTTTATCTAAACAGGTTTGGATGGATGCCAGCGAGCCAGTACCAAATTTACCTTTGGACATAGTGCTGTGTTATTTTTTTTTTCCTGTATGTTCAATTGAGAGTGTCAATATTAGCAAGAATCTGCACAAGACTGGCTCTTCTACCAGCTGTCCTTTATTATCAGAGACCTGGCTGCTCATAACATCACCCACCAGTTCTGAAGGCCTCGGAAGATGCAGATCACGATCTCGTAAGTGCAAAACACTAACTTAAAGGCTACATATAGCAGCACAGGGATCTGTACGTTGAGGAACACTTAAATGAATCTCACCAGCAGACAAGGAACAAACATTCTGAGGGACTCTGACCAGTATGTCTGTGCAGCAGGGAGAGACATACTGATTTCAACTACAATAGCATTAAACACAGAAGACAACTGATAAACTCATTATATATGAAATTAGATGAATGCTTAGTAGTAGCTTCCGGGAACTTGATCTCTAATATAATCTGAAATTTTCCTTTCAGGAACTCACTCAGTACTTCGGAAATCAGTATGGATCCTTTTAATTCCTTCCAAAAGGATAAGCTTTGAAATCAAGATCCAAGAGCTCTGAGGTTATAAAACAACTGCATATCAGCCCGTTAATGGGCTACAGAGAGACCTAAATCCTTCATCTTCATAAGCAAGTTGCCACTATTGTTAGGTTCTCTGTAAAACAGCCTTGGAGATAGAGTAAGACCAAACAATATAAAAAAAAATATTCGAATTAGGAGTGAATTTTAATTGGAATTAGTTGTGCAGTGACCCAACAGTACAGACTCAGAATGAGCAACAAACTCTTCACCTGGCTGAAAAGAAGGGCAGTGAAATCTTCTGCTGCTTAGCTTGAAGAGCACTTCATATATTCCACAATATACTACAGCATGTGTATATGTATCTATCTATATATGAGACCTACACTGAAAATATAAATGACCTATAGTATGTAATAAGGATCTTCATCATATCGAAATGGCAAGCCAAGGCAGAAACAGTATGCAATACCCATTTGCTAATGATTTTTCATCCCATTAGTTTAATAAACCCAGTACAGATTTATCCAAGAAGCAGTAGCACTACGTAAACAAAACAAAAAACTCAACCCAAATGAACAAACAAAACAAAACAAAAACCAAAAAACCTAAACAAACAAGAATATAAACTGGGAGAAAGTAGGCATCCTTCAAAGATGTCCTAAAGTTCACAGATTGTGTTTGGAAGTTTCCTGCCAAAAGCAATATTATCTGAAGGTGAACAAACAGAAGAACTTGAAGCAGTTTTTCCAAGATAAACTCTTGACACTTCGCTTTTTTTCTGTAGGAAACTCCACAACATGAAGAAAAAGTATATTGTGTTTGGCTCCTCCATTTACAGGGGGCTACAGAGCACAAGGCCAGAGACGCAAAGCGGTTCCCTTGGTTTTGTGGAGGTGTTTGGGTTTGGTTTTTTTTTTTGTTGGGTTTGGGAGTAGGGGTTGTTAGTTTTTGTTTACTGTTGCTGTTGTTTAAGTTTGTTGGGTTTTTTTTGTTGTTTTTTTTTTTTAAAGCAGAGATTCTCATTCATCTTTGAACACTTCCTGAACACAACATATTTCATTGTAGCTTGAAGGCAAGACCAAGCTGTAGCTATAGATTTTCTTCTGCCTGAAGGCCCAAAGAGGCTTACATGGCAAGTGCCAAAAGGAAGTGTTACACGCTGCTTTTTTGAGTCTAACTGAAGAGCAACAGGAAAAGGAGCAGCAGCCCTTCATCATTCTCCAGGAGAATTTAGAATGACAGTAGCTTACAATAGCAGTATATAGTTCTGCTTCTCATATAGTTAATAGAAAAAAAAACCAAAAAACAACCCCACACCTTTTTAGAGGTCTGCAGGCTTTATTACCAGTAAATAGAATTAAATGAAGAGTTGTAAGAACCAGATTCTGGTTTGCTATCCAGGAACAAGACAGGAATCATGTAACCAGGCTCACTTGTGTGCCTCAGCAGAATGGATGCAAGGACAAAGCAATCACAACAGTTTGATCTATGACATATATACAAGTCTATTCAGCAGGTTTATCTCTATTTGTTTCAGTTGTAACACTAGAAGCAAAAGCATCTAGAATCTTCTGCTCAAAAATTCACAAGTCTTCATAAAAGGTAAGGCCAGATCCAAATTACATCCTTTGTCTGCCTGTGTTCAAAACCACACGGTATCTTAAATAAAAGGCACCTACATTGACATCACAGATTTCACATCACTGATGACATCAGCTCCTGAACACTAGGAAGGTTTGAGCCACCCTACAACACCCAGGTGCTGTAGTTCTTGGACAAACAGGAAGAGAATCAAAGAACAAGGTTTCTTTGAGAAACACGCTGCCCTCTTGTGATCTTCCAACTGCAACGAGGCTGCAATAAGAAGAATTTTCTAAGCACAAGACAGGAAACACCATTATAAAAATTTGGAAATCAAGCCAATTTATATTGGAGAAAACTCAAAGTTAGACATGTACACATTTTCAGGTAGTTAGTTTCCTAAAAT
The DNA here is from genome assembly GCA_013400055.1 of Nycticryphes semicollaris. Taxonomy (NCBI): domain Eukaryota; kingdom Metazoa; phylum Chordata; class Aves; order Charadriiformes; family Rostratulidae; genus Nycticryphes; species Nycticryphes semicollaris. The sequence goes on along the minus strand of VXBJ01003355.1, from coordinate 379,426 downwards.
ATGAAAAGGATTTAGATAGATTTGATCCAATAACAATGTAGCAACTCTTTTCTATAATGCAAATATTTTTTTACAAGACAGCAACATAAAACCCAACAACCCTGCTTCAAAATTTACTGGATTTGTAAGAATGGAATGTGAAAGTTTCCTTTCAGTACCTCAGGGTCATTAAGAGGGACATAAGGAGTAATGTCAGTGCTCCTATGATTATGCAGTGCTCTACTAATTTCTCTTCTGTTCTGAGCTCCAATATCCATTTTTTCTAAAGAGACTCACATCACCTTTCTATATTCTCCCCCTTCTTTAAACTCAAAAATGCTTAATATTGCCTTAATTCCTCTCACCCTAAACTGACCCAAACATGAGCAGAATCAGGCCCACAGTCATCATCCATACTTCCCAATTTCTTTGACAAAGTTATTTTTCCAACTGAGAATATATAAATGTAAATCTTGGACAGATACAGCTATTGCAAAAAAAGACAAAGGCATTTAAAGTCAGTATTTTGCAGGCTCACAGGAACAGGAACAAAACCATACCATTAGTAAAGCAGGAGTACAGTATTTAATCTTGTAGTCACTCAGGTTGCAAACCCTTCAAATATCTATTTTGAAGGTGAACAAACCTTTAAAAGCCAATATTGGGGGGTGTGTGAGGTTTTTTGTTGGTAGTGGTTTTTTTGGGTGCTTCCTGAATGAAACAGCATCCGTAAATATGGCCACTGACTCTTCAGGAAGAAGGACACAAAGAAAAGTCTTAATAATTTTCCAGTTGAAGACACTTGCAAAATAAGCTGCCCAATTCAGTTATGAATTCAGCTCGAAAATATGATAGAACTTCACTCTTTTATCATTTTCACAGAAAGCAAAAAAAACCAGGACAAAGTTGGACAATTAGAAGAAAAACACAAAAAGACGACTGGAAACCTTTACAATCCCCCTAAGGAGAGAAATGTAATAACCTACATTACAACAACAGTGAAGAACATGATTAAGTTCTTGGAAATGAAGATTATTAGTGCAGCAATGCTGTGTGTAGAAGTGGCAATAAGTGGCATCAGCAAGCAAGACTGCGGCAGCAGTGCAGCTCAGAAGGGACAACTGCTGCTGGCAGCACAAAGCTCTATTTCAAGTCCGCGTTGAAAGCAGAAGGGTTCTATGTACATGCTCCTTTACAGATTTCCTTCGTACTTGCCAAGAGTATCTACAAAAAGGCTTTACTTTTATGGTTAGGAATAGGAAACACCAGGAGACACCGTTTTTTCCAAGGCGGCTTTTCTTCTTTTATCCTGTTTTACAAAAACGTACATGAAACAGGTATCAAACTGTTTTCAACAACAGCTTTAACAGAAATACAAAGAAAGCTTTATTTGTAAAACCAAGAATTCACATGAGTAAGATTAGTCAGTCTTAGAATTAAAGGTTAGAATACGTTTAGAACTGAAAATGGAGAGAACAAACCAATTGCTTTGTTTGGTTTTTTCTTTAAACTAATTTGAGTGAAAAAAGTCTTATTAATTTCTCTAAACACTGCCAGAGATATTTCACAACTAATGCCTTAAACTTCATCTGACTGAACTATGAAAGAATTAGAAGATATTTCAGATGGGAGGCCTTTGAATAGCTCTTCCAAACTTACCTTTACTAGTGGTCTGAAAGACAGAGACGTCTGTAAGAGCTACTGCGTTTTCTGTGACTTGGATTATTCCAAGATACCAAATTAAGGGCATGGGGATTACTTAAATAATTTTTTTCCCCAAAAGATGAAAATTGAAAGCTGGAAAGCTGAAGTAAGGATTTTATTTTTTTAATTCCTGTTGAAAAGCAAGTGCACAGGAGGTCAAACACTGCTAGCTATGGATTTCTTTTGTGCTTCATTAGGACAATTAGTTATGACCATCCCTAATTCAAGAACAAGATGAAAAGCTAATCACAAGCAGCTTAACAGGAAGGCAGTATTATCACAATTAAAGCTTTCCAACAGCTGTTGAAGAAAACCTGGTCCCTGAGACAAGATTCACAGTCACCTAAACTACCAAGATTTACAATTCTTCTCAGAACAGCCTGATGAAGAAATTGTAGAGGGTGCATTTACCCATCACGTTCTTCTGGCACCTCCTGATATTTATAGTTAACTGCACCATCAGCACAATCCTACCCACTCTCTCACACTAAACAGTGCTCATGGAGACCCTTCTCTAGCTTCCAGGAGGATCTGTGTAGAGAAATGGTCACCTGTTAAACTGCATTACCCAGCGGAGGCTAAAACACTGGGATGTCACTGATTATGCAGAGTAAACACCTTTTTCTCTAAAATCAAAAACTTTGAGGGCATATCTTATTTTCCCTTATGCTGGAAGGTTTTGTAAGAGAGACATTTCCTTCTTGCAAGAGCAAGAAAATCCCTGGCCAATGCAGCTGCAACTTCCTGTATGGATGCTCAAGACCCTAGAGGAGACTGGGCAGCCTAAAGGAAAATAGCATGAGGAAGGTAACACTCCAAACGGGGGCTTCTTGGTTTGTTTCTTTTTTTTTTTTTTGGAGGGGCAGGTAGGGTTGGGGGGGTGTTGTGTGAGCTATACAGCATCACAGGAAATGCAAGAGAAAAGTCTTCCTGACTTTATCTTCCTGATAATATAATCCTGGAAGATAAAAATGGGCACAATGAGGGTTTCAGAGGCTTGTAACATTGATGACCTTTACTCAACCTCTGCCTTTTCACAGCAGAAAGGACCCCTCCTCCTACAAAGTGTAACTCACTGCAGCCCTGCAAACCTTTCAGACTTCTTTTTTTTGTCAATGGAGACTCATCCTGTTATCACATTAAAGATGAAAGTGCAGCTCAGAAGGGAGGCCTCTAGTGGCACCAAAAAATACTGGGTGAATAATACATTAACTGTGCTTACAGTTCACAAGCCAGGCTAGAAAAAGTTTTAAGAAAAAACGTGTTTTGTTGTTTGTTTACAAAAAAAAAAGACAAAAAAAAGAAAAGCCTTACCTCTGGTTCAGATTTTACTTCTGATTTCGCTTGGCCCACTGGAGTGATCGCTTTAGCTTTCATCTCAGGCCTTCCCTGTGAGTTCCCGACACCAGCTACAGGCTTGGTGGCAGACATGGTGCTGGCAATGGGTTTGACTTGAGCAGATGGGGTCGAGGGTCGCCTGTTGTTGCTCATTTCCATCGCATGTGAGGGTGCTATCGGCAACTCACGCAAGTTACTATTTCTTGGAGCAGTTGACTGTAGCTGCTGATTTGGACGCTTGACAATATTTTGTGATGGTGTATTCTGAAAAGCAGAAAATTAAAACATTGCAGCCTTTGGTTACAAACCAGACTAAAGTGTCTCCTGTTTCACATTTTCATAAGTAAGTTGGGGGGAAAAAAAAAAAAACATTTCAAAGAGGTACAATATTTTCAATGTGCAAAGAAAAATTAATATAAATGAGAACATTTTAACAATGGTTTTATCGTTCTTTGATTAAAAGCAAAACTGAATCTCACTTAACACTGTTCTCAGAAATTGCCTTCACTGTGTGATTCTTCCTAATCAAAGCAGTTATTCTAAACTCCAGTCGTGTTGTCAGACTGCTGTGCTACCCCAACACAATCTGCTGCACTGGAGCAAACTCACAAGACACGAGTGGCACTAACTGAAGCAGAAAGCTTAGTAGCATTGGTACAGAGAGGCCTTCAAACTGAAAGCCAGGGTCAGAGAACTGGGCTCCTACACAATCACAAGCTACCAGCCTGTGAAAATCTTACTAAGCAAACTTATCCTCCAAAACCCCTTTATTGCCAGTTCTTGGGCAACTGCATCATCTCTTACTGCACCAAGATCAAGAAAACCACCGCAGACTGGAGGAGAAAAGAAGGGAAGGATACACATGCTAATTTTGGATGTAGACTATAAAATGATCAAGGGAGAAAAGGAGCAAGAAATGGTGAATGAAGGTGACAAAGCAGGACGGAACAAACAGGACGGAAAAACCAGGCTGGTGAGTTTTGAAACCTATGCTTCCACGCCTGTTGCCCACACAGAACTATGCAAGGCATCACTGATGTATGTGGTACTTACGTGTCTTGGCTTCATTGGACCCTGTCGTGGCTGACACTGCATCCTGTTGTTATTTGGCTGTTGCTGCGTGGCCTGCATATGAGGCCTGAACTGTGGTTGGTTCATGGGCATTAAGGGCTGTGGTGGCCCTTGGAGATGATGATGGTGTTGTTGCTGCTGCTGCTGCTGGTGATGGTGTTGCTGCTGCTGCTGGTGATGGTGCTGCTGAGGCTGAGGTTGTGGCTGAGGCTGTAATGGGGGATGCAAGGGACCCTTCACATAAAGAGAAAGATTATTTGGTTTTAGTTTCAAGGTAATAAATTCCTGAAAAATATCTCCAGCCTTCCATGTCCTCAAAACTTCTGTAAGTGGCTCAGAATCATCTAGGTTGGAAGGGGGGCCCTTTGAGTCCAACCATCAGCTAACACTGACAAAACCACCAAAGCATATCCCCAAGCACCATATCTACCCATCTTTTAAATACCTCCAGGGACGACGATTCCACCACTTCCTCAGGCAGCCTGTTCCAATGCTGATAACCCTTTCTATGAAGAAGTTTTTCCTAATATCCAATTTAAACCTCCCTGGCACAACTTGAGGCTGTTTCCTCTCGTCCTATCGCCTGTTACTTGGGAGAAGAGACCAACCCCAACCTCTCTACAGCCTCCTTTCAGCCTGGCAAGGTCACCCTTCAGCCTCCTTTTCTCCAGGCTAAACAACCCCAGTTCCCTCATTTGCTCTTCCTAAGACTTGTTCTTCAGACCCCTCAACAGCTTCATTGTCTTTCTCTGGACTCACTCCAGAATCTCAAGGTCTTTCTTGTAGTCCCAAACTGGACACAGTATTCAAGGTGGGGCCTCACCAGTGCCGAGTACAGGGTGATGATCACTTCCCTAACCCTACTCACTACACTATTTCTGATACAGGAATACAGCTACAGACCAGGCTAAATGAAAAGCAGACTATCAGAAGCTGTGTGTGGTAGTTCTACGTGTAAACCTGTGCAAGTCATCAGCTGATGTGGAAAAAGAAAAATGCAAGGTTTCCTGCTTTCTGTCCCCTTCCTTAATGACTTTTAAACTGTTTTGGTTTTGGTGTTGGTTTCGGGGTTTTTTTTTTCCCCCTTTTGTTCTGTCGCTGCAACTACCCCCCACCCACCTCTCTCCTCCTACAAAACACCAACACCATGAAGAGATGCTGCACAAAGGCCACCGCACACAGGGCCCTTCACATCCCCAAAAACATTTATCCCGCTTCAAGCTGCATTTCAGCACTTCAGGGCATACTCTAGTGGCCGAGATTTTTTTCATGGCTGGGTTTTTTTTTTTCTGTGTGTGTATGGTTGGACTCGATGATCTCAGAGGTCCTTTCCAACCATGAGGGTTCTGTGATTTCTCCCAGGTTTTGTGAAGGACCCCCGAGTCCCTGCCGGGGCCCCGCAGCCGAGCGGCAGAGGGCGCTCCCGCCCCACCGCTCACCCCACCGGGGCCGGGGGGTTGGCAGAGCCTTACCTGCATGGCGGGCTGAGCGTGGGCTGCGAGGAAGGGCTGTCCCGGAGCCTGCAGGAACTGCTGGCGGGGAGGGATGAAGGGCCGCGGACTGGCCGAACCCGGCTGGTTGAAGTGGAGAATCCCCACGGGACCTTGAGGCTGCATGTTGGGCCTCACCGGCCGCTCCCGGGGAAACACGGGTTGCTGTCCCTGCTGGTTAAACGCCGGCCCGGGCTGGCTGAACGGCATGGGGTTTTGGGTAGGGACGGGATGGGCGCTGTTGAGAAGAGGGGGAGGCGGCGGTGGCGGGGGGCTCCGCTGCTCAAACAAGTGATGGCTTGGAAACCTTGGATCTGTGAGAAACAGGGAAGCGATTAAATGACAACGTGCCCGAGACACAAAACACACTTCTGAAATATTAAAGCTCTATCCTGACTCGGAAAAGCAAGCTGAGATTTGTGGAGAGCAAAATTGCATGGCCTGTTTTAATTTGAAGAGCCATCTACCCTCAAGGTTATGTCTCTCTTCTGCCACTTATGTATAAAAGGAATTGATGTTTGAAAGACCAGCACAGCTGGTAATTCGCTGGAATTAGCAGTACCTTTTAGAAATTGTTCTTCAATGAAGGATTCCAGCAATTATAGTTTATACCCCACAAGAACTCATACAAGGCTGATAACATTTGCTGACCTGATACTAAGCCAATTTTTGCATATTTTGTGTAAAATGTCTGCAACATACATTCCATGTACACAGATTAAGTATATATGATATATACATACATATATGTATATATATATATATACACAGGAACTTTGTATTTTGTTTGCTATGCTGTATCATTTCAGCTGATTTCTTACAGTACACAAAAAGTCCAGACGGTTTATTAAAGAGTTACTGGTGGAAACCAAAGTGTATGGAGAGTACTGGTCATCTAAAACATACCAAATCACAACTTTATTGCAACAATCACTTATATACTGATTTTATTTTGTATCTGTATACAACAATTGCATGACTGATGGTAGTTACAGACAGAGACATAAGCCTACAGTGAGGAAGGAAAAAGATACCAGACTACAGGGGGTTTTGGAATGTACCTGCCTGCCTACAATCAAACAGACCTTCTGGTCTTCAGGTTCTTCTGAACACCCTTACACCCCATAGCTACTTTACCTAAGTGGATTTTTGATGTTAATGGCAATGCAAATGTTACCTGCTATGAAGAAAGGATCCCTTTCCTGAGGAGGTGGAGGAGGGAGAGGTGGTGGAGGTGGTGGTGGCCCTCTCCACTGGTCCTGGATTGGCAGCCTTGGGGCTTGGGAGAAGTTGGTGGGAACTGGTCCAGGAGTATGCTGCTGGAAGTCTGGAGGGCCCTATTTAATAAGGCAGAACTAAGATTAAGACTACCAGCCAGGAATTCATCTATTGCCTGCTATAACTTTTTCCTCTTAAAATACAATTGCTTTATGAGTTCTCTTCTATCATCAGTACAAATTGGCAGCCCTTACTGAGTCATTCTTTCACAATGGGAGAGATATTAAACCCGAGTACAGTATCTTGAAATGAATTCACGATGTTTTAATAAGCACTAGCACCGCAGGAATGCCATTTCTTCTCAAGCTTATTGAAATCCACGCAATTATTGACCTTCTTTCCCATTAATCCAAAAAAATCTGAATGTCTACTTTAGAAGACATTCCTGACATTTATCTTCTTAAACCGAGCTATTCTTCACCATCAATTTAGTACAATGTAAGCTACAAAAGTGAAGCAGCTTTACTTAAAAAGAAAAA
>VXBJ01003355.1:248973-372059 GCA_013400055.1 Nycticryphes semicollaris | reverse complement strand
AAAAAAAAAAAAAGGCAGGGGAGACAATTTATGGAGCCAGAAAATTAAAGAACTCATTTTTCAAAAAGAAGTAACAGGAGAGTAACACTTCCGTCTATTCACAGCTTAGCATCTCAAAGCCTGAGAAAGTGCAAAATTATTTCTCCTCCTGCAAGTGTTTTGTTGGTTTTGGTTTTTTCAAATGTACAGTGAGCCTTTACATACTGCAGAAAGCATTATGCTAATTTGAACACAAACCTTTGCGGAAACCACACTTAATTGAGTAATTCACACTTTTATCATTTTTTCTTTTACATCAGAAGTTGACAAAATACATTGGCAACCTCTGCTAACTGGAAGTTATGCTTCACATAAATAATTACATTAACAGACATTTCCTTATTACACATGAGTAAATCAAGTAATTAATTAAAAATAATCTAAGAACAGTCTTGTTTTCCTCTTTATACGTATCCTGAAATCAATGGTGGCATCTATTCTGCCTATGTTTAATGCTCATCTTAAAGCTTAAAACTTGCCACTGCTGAAGGTGAGCTTCCCAAAACGGACTTCAGACCAGACTAGACGTCAACTCTCTTACTAGACTGAAATATGGTCTTCAGCAAAGGACCAAACCACTGAGTTGCAGTGTTGTATAATTCACCTATTAAACTGCATGCAGAGTTTCACTCTCTCCTATTTGTACTGCAAAAATACTACCATTTTAGGAAAATATGCAAAAAGCAGACATGGGTATTTACCCTGGAAACTGAAGTCTACTCACTTCCAAAGTACGGCAAGACAAAGCTGTTTCACCCCCTACTACCAGCACAAAACAACTGTGATTATCAAGGCCCACACCAGTAGATGAGAGGCACTGAGGATCACAGTCATTATTCAATCTGTGGCCTTCTTGAAAACACCTCAACGGGGGCATGTGAGATACTAAGATCACTTCTTTGGAGGCAATACTGTGACTACTTATTTTATGTCATTATACAGCCATCAACTGTAAATACTTTTATCATTCCTAGAGATTAAAATGTCTATATCCCATTGCCAGTGTTCTGAGTCAGCCAGTCTCCTGTGGGTATTTCATTTGGAGGAAAGACATACTACACTCAAGCATGACAGTCCTCAGAACATACACACTGTGTGTAGGAGCTGCTACACGTCTGCAAGTGAACAGTTACCGACACAAAATATCCTTCCCACCTCAGAGAGACTAATGCCTTCGAATTTCAAAGGCCACCTGCAAAACAGCAGCAGCTGGAGGATGAGGGAGCTACTTGGAACGCAGAAAGTGACATTTATTTGTCCCATCAAAATGCGTTCGGGGTTAGCTGAACAAGGCTGTTCAACTCCATTGCCCTTCCCTGGTGTGAGCAGGACAGCGCTGGCCGGCTGCCAAAAGAGCAACCGAACACAAACCTTGAGGTTCATGACCCTTCGCTCCCAAAACGCACCTCTACCATCCCTGCACATAGGAACTGCTAGAGGTGCATTCTAACTAAGGTTAAATGCATTCCCTCGTCCTGGAAGCCTCTTTCCCAAAGCATTGGCTCTTACGGCCGGCCTAAGGAATACAGAGGGCCGCCGCAAGCCACAGGGCCTCGAGGGAGGCCCCCAGCAAACCCACTGACATTTAGCTCTTAAGTTATTAGTTTATCACCAGGTAACGCAAAAGGTCGTCGCAACAGAAGCAGGGGAGAAACCAGTTCATCAGGGCAGTTTCACACAAGACGGTTTTTATCTTCCATCTTTATTTACAGCAGAGACAGTCACATCAGCATATCGCGCCCGGGGAGAGAAAGCAGTCTCAACAGACAACCTGCTTTTTCCTATCTGCAAAAGAGCTTGACTTGGAAGCTCTCAAATTCTCCCTGTATTTTTCTCTAGACAACAATGTGTGCCAAAGTTATTTTTGTTACTTCTAAAATAGCGAAAAACAAATTATGTGGAAACTTACTGAAACCTGGGCTAATAAAGCGTAAATACCACGTATTCACACCCGAGCTGAAGGACTGGCAGCAGTAATGACCTGGCTGGGCTCGTTTCCAAGCACCAAATGGCACTGCAGGACCACAGTCTCCTCTACCCAGTTCTTCCAAATTTGACACGTTCTGCCCTGGTTGAGGTAACAGATCCTTAACCAGTCTCTCCCCTCACTCCCAAACCTGAGTTTGGCTACAAAATGCAGGCCTAGGTTACAAAATAAACAGGCATCCCTGCTTCTGTGACCAGGTCCCTAACCCAGGCACATCTTGCCCAGTATTGTTTGGCCAATTCCCCCCTACTGTTCTTCTGGTCAGATACATTCTCGTATCCTCACCACATCTTCCACTCTGCCCAGTGCTTCCCAATCCCAGAGCAGCTTCTCAGCTCCCTGATTTTAAGCTGGTGGCCTTGTTTTGTGGCAGCTGGTCAGGAGCTCCTGTTCACCCCACCCAGCCCCTGACTTTCCCTGTAACACTTAACTCCAGGCAATGTCCCCTTTCCTTCCTACGAGGGAACGAGAAGTGAACGAGAGCACAGGTTGAAAAAGATCCTCGACTTGTATTTTAAATAAAACACTTCTTCGTACCAGCTCTCTTGCTCCTGCCAATCCCGAACCCTTGTCATTACATCCAGATACCCCATCCCAAAGTAGCCTGGAATTTTCAGTGCACGCAAAATGCAACTGAATTTCACACAGCTCTTACAAACATCCTCAGTGCAGTCAAAACTCCATTTTCTCCCTTGAAAAACTGAGCAATGATAAAGTATTCGTAAATAGGTACTCAGGCATCAATATTTTTCTACCATTTCAATCTGAGAATGAAAGTATTTGGAAAAATTCAACCAAAATGATTCAAACTGAAGCAGGCAACCAGCACAGCACCTGGGTTCAAATCACAGTCTGGCAGTACTACACACGCTGAAACCAGCTTTCTATTTCCCATCATAAGGAAACTCTAAACCCTTACGAAGTAAGCTTTAGTTAAGTTTTAGACTTGAGTAATACAAAGTTATTTTAGATCTAAGAAAGCTCACACTAAAAAAAGAAAAAAAAAAAAGGATATTATAGTTTACTTACAAAAAAAAAAAAAACCCTAGAGAAATCAGTAACCAGCAAGATGCTTTACTGTCAAAAATATAAGCAATGATTATTTCAAACTCCCTTCAGTACCAAAGGCATCCATCTGGCTTAATTTAAGCAGCAAATATTTACTGTCCTTTAAATACTTTCACTGATTTTAAGATAAACTAACAGTTACCTAACTGTATTCAAAACTCCCAACAAATGCCCACCAAAATATATTGAGAAAATAGGGGGTTTTTTGCTCAGGTTTTATTAGTGGTTATATTTCATTCAATTATATTCCACAACACTAGTTTGGGTTGAATTAACTCCAAAGCAGTCCAACAAAATCAGAGCGAAAAAGAAATATTTGAAGTTTGTAACTCTTCCTCTTGGTCCCTCTCCTTTTTCAGTCCCTCATAGTTAAGAATTCTGGGGTTGGGTTTTTTTTCCCTGCTTACTTTTTAAGTCAGGTTGCAATTATACTTTAAGGCTGAGAAGTTTTTAAAGGTAACAAATATTTTCTAATCCTAAAGCCAACGCACCTTTTCCATTTTTCATTTCAAGTAACATGAAGATCCTTTCTATAACCTGAAAGTAACATGAGTTGTCCCGCAGCGCCGAAACAATGACCCTTCCTGCCAGAGCACTTACTCCACACACAAAGGCACAGAGAGCTGGGTTTTTAAATCCTGAAAGTTTTAAAAAGGGCAAAACTACAGAAGTGCAGGTGATATAAATCACTCCACAGTAAAGCTGCATGCTATGCTGAGAGGTGAGTAAGATGGTTTTTATTTCTTACCTACTTATTTGATCACTGAATGGGTTTTAACATTATGTATATGACATTTTGAAGAAGCACTAAAATATGACTGATCACATTTCTTGGCTGATAACCGAAGGGCAATCATGCAAAATTAATTGCAAAGGCATTTGTTATTTGCTGAAAAATGAATTATCAATATTTGCTTCAAAGAAAAAAAAAGATAAATTAGTTTGATTCTATCATCTGTAAAAAAGACTGACCTTCACTTTTTCTCTAAACCAACTCGGCTTCTACTATCCCTCAAGAGTGAAACAAAATTCTGCCCTAAACTACAGTTACACAGGTAGGGGGGAGCTTGCATTTTCAGATTTTACACTGCTGAGATTTTTCTCCTGAAAAAGCTTTCAGAACAATGCCAAGATGAATTTGATTGTTTGATGGATTTATTTCATACACTACATGGAAACTATAACTCTAAGGGTCAGCCAGACACAAGTGAACTTTTCTTTAGTAAAGAAGTATGTAAACTGCAGTGGGTATTTTTGTAAGTTATGAGGTACTTGTCTATCATTCTGAAATACCATTATATTTTTATTAACTTTTTTCAGTTTAATGGGAATATACTAATACTGCAATTTCAACTTCTACCTGTACCAAATTCTCATTGTCCCAAAACCAGTACAAATTAATATAACAGTTCTCCATCGCTTAAAAAGTTGAGGGCTTTGTTTTGTGGTTTGTTGTTTGCTTTTTGGGGTTTTTTGCTTAACAGTAGTTAAACTATAGTTCTAGGAGTGGATTATTTTACCATTAGTGTTAAACTCCACATGCAGCAAGTATGTGCTCCTAATAACCCCCAAGTGCCCTCCGGTATTTTGTAGAAAAGAGCACACAGAGCTATTTAACTTCAAGAATTAATGAAGAGCAGGTGCAAAAGCCAGTTTTCATAATGGTCTGTTTTTGATAAAATAAGCATACTGTAACATAGATGCATAATAAATCTTTATATGCACAGTAGTTACTGCCATTTTTCACGGTTTTGCTATCTGGACAGTTTCAAATTACAACCAACTATTCAGTACATGAATCAACTAAAACAAATAATTTGAGTTATTGCTTCACCACCATTATTAAATCTTTTTGGAAACTTCCCTACTTAATAAATCTCAACAGTCTTCCAAATTCCTATTTTCAAGTTAGCGGGTTTCAAGCTAACAGAAGAGAGAATTGCAAATTCATACAATGAGCCAAGGTTGCAGGATTCTACGTTTCCATCCAACATTAGGGCCAACTCTGACACCGGGGGAAAGGACAGAATACTTGGGTGCCTTTCCAACGAGATCCCACAAGGCTGGTACACATTCACATAGAAATGGTTACAAAGACTAAGCTAGCAAATATCCGTATGAGGAAGACCCAGATGAGCACATGCAGTGAATTTTTGGAGGAGTCTTCCGCCCTTCTCAACGTTACTGGATTATAGAGTAACATGATTATTGATGTAGTATTATTAATATTGAATGTTTAGTATCATTATCATATTGATCACTTAGCAAAAGTGCACCAAATTGCAAAGACAGACTACTAAAATGGAATTTTTAGCTCTATTTAAAGCTAGTTGCACAAAGACCATGGAATCAGTAAACAGCAGAAGACCTGAAGCAGACACGTACCCATCGTGTCACAGCCTGGCCTCGAAGTCCTTAACCAACTGACACATACACCTTCATAGAACTGTAACCTCTTCAGCACCGTGGCTCCTCCTGAACCTGCAGCCCTGGTGTTAATGAGCATTTCAAAGACCCGAAAGAGAAACTGTAATTTTGGAAGGCTCGAGTGGTCTCTGAGCAAGGCTCTGGGGGCTACAAGGGGACACAGCTCTGCCCACTCTGTCTTCTCTTCTATGAAATCACATCAATGCTTCAAGACCAAAAGCAAGGTACCAAACATCAAGATATTTCTTAAACTACCAAAGAAAGTTTTTTTTTTTGGTCTATACTTTCTCCTGTTTTTAAGGAGTGTGTTTGACTATCACTTCATTTATCCTTGTGTAATTTTACTTTGAAAATTCTTACGTGCCATCTTTTTCAGAATGCAAGAAGAAGGAAATTACATTGGAAATGGGGCTCTGTGTGGATTTTTAAAGAAACCATAATCACAGACATTTTAGAAATACTTCAAAGGAGGAGATAAGGACACACTGAAGTGCTACTGACAGGTATTTTGTCTTAAATCTTTGATTTTGTGAAGTTTACTCTGACAAAGAAAAAAAAAAAAGCCCGCTCTTCCTCCCCCACACACTGTAATTTACAGCACCTCAGACTGACATTTTTATACAATACCACATGCCTGCAGGTTGTACAATTTCTCCTTTTGCTGACTTCCATTATTCAGTATCGCTAAGGCATAACTCACACCTTATCAATCACTTTTGGAAAAAAAAACTAACCGCAACGCAAACTTCTGTCTACAATTCATTATAGTTGTGAATAGCTCATTGAACATGACTTTCACACACTCAGGCAATCCCACCTTCTGAAAGAACACGAGATAAGGTTACTTTAATCCTTTCAAAGAACTGCACTATTTTGCCTTCCTTTTATCCCTTTAAATATCCTTCCTAGTTAAGAAATTAACATTCTCTCTCATACAATTCTTACACAAATTGTACTTTTACTTTTCTGCATCTCTTGTTAATTACATGATGTTATCTCCAATAATCTATTCATGAAGCACAGATAACTTTGGTTACCAATAAAAGAGAAAACTTAGCATAAATTGCTTAGCACAAAGTTAATCTTATAAAGCAAGGAATAAAGAGGATCTAACAGCTATTATATGACTTATCAGCTTCTCTAAAAGGGTCACTCTACTTTTTTTCATGAGACTAATTAAATACCTTAACAATGTCATTGAAACTTCATGAATCTTTCAATAAAATACACCCTGCCTCTACAACATGTTTTCATTTATTAATCTCACTTGAAATGCAAAGAGCTAAGAGAACCCCATTGACAGTTAAGCAGGGCCACTCAGTTAATTCTCCTTATATGGTTTAAATGCAAAGAATAATGACCGCTATAACCTATGACAATTAAAACTATAGCCATCTGTCACAAGACGTTAATCCTCTTATTTCAGCAGCTACTAGACTTTTTGAAAAGCTCTCCTAAAATGCCTACCTTCTGGTCCTTCTGGTACAAGGAATTGACTTTTCATCCTCTGGTGTAGGAAGCCCTGCACCACATATCTTGGATACGGTTCAAAAATTTTGAAGCAGAAGTGTATATATCCCACAAAACATGTGTTTCATAGCGTTCTCGTTTACTGTGCACAGCATACCGATAGGACAAAGACTCATTGGAATTGTCATTATAAAACTTATATTCATATTTCCTTAAATACAGTCTAAATGATTCAGTTGTGTCCCTGTGATGCCTAAGACAACCACGTAATTTCATCAGGGTGAACTAAGACCTAGCGAGCACCATGATTTTCCCAATAGATTTAGCATGTAAGATGGCCTTATGTGAAAAGTCACACCTTAAATACCTTTCAATCAAGGACAAAAGTTGAAGTTCAGAGTGATCATAAAACTCAAGACAACGACTGTGTGCTACCCATACACGAGTCCTTTCACAGCTTCTGGAATATATTTTCTGAGGGGAAAATGCAAGGAGAAAGGAAGTGCTGGTTCAAGTATGGATTGCAGATACTAGTAATACAGGTACATTGAGTCTCAGAGAATGGGTTGATACTTTCCTCAATTAAGCAGAAAGCAATTTTTAATATTAAAATTTTCCACAGAACTTGGACAAGCTTTTCTCTAACACTACACCACCCCGTAAGAAAGTATCTCAGGGGGTACAGGTGCAAGTCTAGGTCAACTATAAAAGAAATCACCAATGCCCAATTGCAGTGTTCCCTGTCTATGAGGTCTCAAATCAGAGTTCAGTTATCATGGAAAACCAGTAAAAGGAAGGAGAGAAAGGCATGTGATCCCTTGCTATTTAATCCAGCTCATGATCAAATAGCTAAAGTAAGGACATGGTCAATAAAGAAAAAGAAGGATACTCCCAGCACACTAAGATAATCCTAAACAGTTCAGGAGATGAAAGCTAAAAATTAGATTCATTGTCTATTAAACATATTCCTTTTCAGCAAATTTCAGGGCATGCCCCCTAATATATCAAGCAGGGACATACTCATGTTGCAAACTTCAGTCTGCTTCTCTAAGAGAATCAACAAAGCAGAATGGCCCACAAGCAACCAGTTCTACACAGAAGGACTTGCTTCACAGACAGGTTTCTTGAACCTCCACCTGCTCTACCACCGAGGCACGTATGTTAGAAAAGGAAAATCCGCAAGGTAAGTGGTCCCATTCAAGAACAATTGTCAGAAAATGCTCATAAATGAAAGGCAGGAGTAGGAAATGTATTGTTAACTAAATCCCAACTCTAGCTTTAAATTCCTAACAGTGCTGATGTGCAGAAAAACCATGCTCCCACCCTCCCGCTTTGTATGGATGAAAGAGGAGTGTCTCCAGTGAGCAGAGATGGGCCATAAAAAGAAACAGCGTGACAGACAAGTTGTAGCAGCCTGAATGGCCTGAAGGAAGAGTAAATCCAACATTTTCCAATTAGAGCACAAACCTAGGTTTTGTTTAAGAAATCGCTTAAGTCATTTCTTAAACACGTGTTTTAAACTAATTCATCTGGAAGATTCAGTTTCACTTTGGTTTGTAATCACTTCAGAAGTATCACGTAAAAGAAAATGCCATGACTTTTGTTTGGTGCCCCTCAACTTTTAAAATTAAGTACAATAGAAATAGAAATTGGAGAAAGAGTATAAGGGACATTAGTGCCATTTAGAATGATGAACTCTCCCTTGAAAGATGGTAATTCCATAAGCATTTTATTTAAAAACAATAAAATCCTTCTGCATATTTTTTGTGCTGAAAGCTAAACAGTTTTAGAGGTGTGCTAAAAAAATAGGGACTCAAAA
This sequence comes from Nycticryphes semicollaris, assembly GCA_013400055.1. NCBI lineage: Eukaryota > Metazoa > Chordata > Aves > Charadriiformes > Rostratulidae > Nycticryphes > Nycticryphes semicollaris. Next base: position 363,249 of record VXBJ01003355.1, on the reverse strand, counting down.
GTTCTGGACTGCCTCTGCTTTCAGAGCTATGAGACAAAACATCTAACAAAATTTATACCTTGTCCTTGGAGTTATCGGAGACTACACCATGGAAACGTTGTTACAGTGTTTATTGACCTAGTGTATCTTGTGGCCTGCAAGTCACTAACAATTAGAAACAACTCTGAGGCCAGAACTAAACTGGATCATGAATATCAAATTCAGGGTTTCTACATTACACTCCAAGCTTGAAGGTGTAGTTACAGTTAATCTAAAAACAATCTGAGAATCTCTAAGATAAATACATGCAACTTGGGGATGATGCTTTGCCCTTTATCAAAAAAATGCTCAGATTGCTACAGAAAAAGTCAAGAAGCAGGCAGGTTTGTAAAAGACAAGTACTAGAATTGCTGCTAACCCAGAGTTCCATCTCTATTGGAAAATGACATTTCAGACCCAACTATTTATCAGTGATTCCTGATTTTTAATTCTGTAAGGAAATCACATTTTTGAGACTTTTACAAATCTCTGACCTTGCAAACACATTGATGTGAGAACTTCATGTTCCCAGAGCTCCAAACGTACCTGCAGGTATTACTCATGCTAAGTATGGAGGCCTGACTGTATTTTCCTTTTTGAGTATCCAAGTTATCCTATAATATTCCTGTAAATTACCTCGTTTTATTGTAGACAGTATGACACTGTTTTATAATGAAGCACTTTCTCCTTTTACATTCCAACAAATTAACAAGAACTGAAAGTGCAGAAGGTAAATAAATATGTTTTTTTTAATATATATATATATTTGTATTGTGATGACACAAATGAACTGAATGATCTTTTAAAGGACATTTTCTCAGCTCAGTGAAAGCAGCTTAAAGCTATATATTATACTACCATCTAGGACTCTGTAATATTATCATAAATATTTTAGTTCTCCATTCAGTGTTTAAACATCAGGCTACTGTTACTGCATTGTAGTAGGAAGTCAATTGTATATTTTAATTTGATCTCTTTACTAGCCTTGGCTTCTGCAAAGTATCTCTCTAACAGTGCTTAATTAACGACTACACAGCAATACGGTAACGCTTCTCCTCTTTGCCTTGATAAAAATTTGTGCTTTGCTTACATGACCTAAAAAACTTCAAATTTCATTCATACCATTACATCAAAACCAATGTACATACCTATATATAAGAAAACACATCTAAATAAAAACCTTTTTTACTCTGAGGGTGACTGAGCTGCAGTACAGGTTGCCCAGAGCATTTGTGGAGTCTCCATCCTTGGAGGTATTCAAAAGCCATCTGGACACAGTCCTGGGCAACTGGTTCTAGGTGGCCTTGCTTGAGCAGGGGAGCGGACAAGATGACCTCCAGAGGTCCCTGTCAACCTCAGCCATTCTGTGGTTCAGTATTTAGCAGGTACTAAAGCTGAGACTGAAGAAAATCTGGCATCATTAACACAGAAAGAATTAAAATTTAACAACTCTGGTTTCCTTGGCAGTGCTAAATACCAATCACTTAAATGTAAATGACACTGACTGTGAAATATAAATGCACAACTTTGATTTTAGTATCTACAGAGCATGTGCACACTGGAGCTAACATGGCACGTTAAAGGGTTACTGCATTTAGAAACCATTTATTTCTCTTTTATTTAATAGCTGTTACCGTCATGTTTAGCTGCTGCTGCTCCTCCTGCAGATGGGAATTCATTGATATGATTAAATTTGATGGTATGATAATGTATGGTAATCGTGATTAATCAGAAGCCCACTAGCAAATGGAGGATGTTGGGTATTATGTCACCTGCATTTTAAACTGCATTCCCTCTATGCCAGGCTGACAATATTTGACAGCTGGAGGGATCTCATGCTGCATCTGCTTCCTACTACTTATAGATCTGATAAGAGAAAGTGCCCATCATTCCGTCACTATCTTAAGTGCTGTAATTACAGGGCTTTGCAGTCAAGTTGTGAAAACAGTCCGTGTTAAAAGCGAAAGCTTTTTGCTTGCTGCTGAACAAGCTCTGTCTCACATCTGCAAGGGCTATAATCTGAAAGAAATGTAATTTGATGCAGCAGTCTCATTCAAACATGATTTGCATGAAATGCTGTATAAAGCACTATCCAAGAAATGTCAATCAACACCACCTGATACCATGTATCCCGCTAAATGAAAACAAAATGCTTTCTACACTACCTGTGATCTGCCACTGCTACACAGTAATAGAGTGAAAATTTCATTTACTGTTACTCATTATAGTAAAGCCATAGCTAAAGCAGAATAATTGTGAGGAAGTAGGAGAATCATTTCCACAAGTGGCTTTTTATTTCCATTAACAGTTTGCTTCCTACATGCATACATACTGTTGCAAACACGTATGAGGAACTAAACATCATTTCTTACTAAATATAGTTTAAAACAACTGCCTAACTCAGATGGAGAACTGTTTAAATTGTCCCTACTGTAAGTACGGGAGAGTATGAGCCACAACCTTAGTAACAGCTGCTAAAACACGTAGGAACTCACAACTGAGTGGGAAATGAGGGGGGGGAAAATTACTGCCTGTTTGCATTTTCCACAACACACACACACTATTGCAAGTAGTTTTGTTTTCAAAAGCACCACAAATTGCTGCTTCTACATACTGCAGGCAGTGTTTCTAGAGAGGCACAGACCAAGGTACACTCTAATATACACTGCAGAAGTAAACTGTGTTCTTATCTACCTTTTATAATTAAGGTGTAAAGCACTACATCACCCGTCTGAAGGAAACTTTCCAAGCGGCAATGAAAGACAGCAGCCTCTGGTTTGAGCATCTGTTTGCAATTCTCTCAGGTTGATAAAAAAGTGATTAAAAACAGTGCCTGAATTACAAACAACACTTGAAAGCTCAGAATTTGTCAAACTGGAGTTTTCAGAAATGGTAGGGGAAAAAATGAATCAGAACTAATTAATTGCCTTTCACAGCATCCATTTAAGACAACACCTGATGTCCGGGAGATCAAGTGGGAGCATGTTGAATGAGAATAAAAGTTTACTAAGGTTTTTGCCATTTAAGGGAAAAAATAAAAATCAAGTATTCTTCAGGATAAAGGTGATTTTGAAAATAAGTTGTAAGGCAAGTTCCAGAAACAAATCATGTCCAAAAACCCCTGGGAACTGAAAAGACATGTGATGTACAACATTCACAAAAGCCCGAGGACAAGTCACTCTATTAATGTCTTATTTTTATGCTGAATAAAACAATTTCAGTTACACAACTCTTTCAGACTTGAATTCGACAGTTATATCAACATCTTCCTGGCATAAATGAGGCAGACACTAGGGCCACTTCATCTTGTGCTTCACACTATTCCAAACTTCAGCTCTGAAACTCGAGTTGACTAGAGGTAATAAAACGTTGTCTGTGAGACAGACACCTGCCCAGCTCACACCACAGCCAGGGTGTCAGGTCAAGGACACCACCTATATGGGAATTTATCCCAATTTCCTGAAAATCCTTCTGGCAAAAGGCATACAGATGTATTAACAAGCTTTGCTCTCTCTGCAGCGGCTTCAGAGAAGGACTGAGGTCATAAACAGAGAGGGAAATGGCCTCACATCCAAGGAACTCTTCCACCTTGAGCCGTGTGAGGAAGGTTCTTCCCAACTTCTTCACTCCAGCCCCAAATTTGGATGCTAGGGGTACCTTACAGCATTTGTTCCACTTCTCTATCTCCTTAAAAAAATGCACACATAAGCCACCTGAGTATTACTTCAGTGTTCATTAAGTTAAATAAATCATGTCATTAAGTTAAATAAATCATGTCTTTATACTTTTTTTTTTTCAGGCAAACTTTGAAACATTTCAGACACAGAATGAGGACTCACGTAAGGGATGAAAAAATCTGGACTACTGACTTAGCTCCAGTTTCATATAAAGTAATGATCTGGCCTCTTTAATAGTCAGTTAGCAGCAGCCTACATGCAAAGAGCTTAGAAACACGTGTAATTTCCCCTTGTTTTACCCCATCTTCCTTCACAGACCGTAAAAACTGAAAGAGAAATTAGCCCAGCTAACAAACACCGGGGAACAAGAACCACAATGGTCCCTTTTGTGTAGCAAGAAAAAACACAGGCTCCATACCTGCACTGGGGCATCTGCAAGAATTAATCATTTGGTCAGAAATCATGTGAAAACCACAGAAGATCCACACAACTAGTCTATGAATGAAGTCTTCTGTCACCTTCCCTAAAATGCATCAGTCCCCAAAGGAGTCTGTTATTTGTGAAACACCAACTGTGATAGTGAGACAGGAACTTGGGAAAAAGGCACCTTAACCACTTTAAAGCAAAGGCAAACTTCAGAAGGACTCTGCCAAAGAGGTTAGCTTAATCTGTTCTTTACACAGTTTAAAGACAACATGCAGTTGGCACTTTCACAGCTGAAATATCTGGAAAAATACTAGCATCAACTACCCTTGAAGACTGGATTACTATCAACTACAGCTCCCTGAAAAGTACCGTGCAATTCAGACGAGCAGAGAAGCCTTTGCAGAACTCAGGCCTTTAACTCCCCGTTGTCACACGGTCACCACGTTGCTCAGCTGTAACATGCCTCAGACCCACCATTTATCAGTCCTAAGCAGTTGAATATAGCTCTCAACCATCGTTCACACGACGCCACCATGAATGTGTACAGAGTAAGAGACAGACAACTTCCTTGCTCGAGTCAAGATTATTGTGAATGTCATAATCACACTAAGTCAGGAGCACAGATTCACACCATCATGTCCTTTCTAGTACCTCCTCTCTGAACATTTTAGGGGATAAGCTTTATGAAATAACTGAACAATAAGCTCTACCCTGAAATATTAAAACTTACATTCAAGGTTAAATGAATTTAATCAGTCCCCACTCCAGGCAGGTTCAATGCTGATCAGCATTACCCTGATTAAGTACTACATTATTTCTTGTAATTTAGAACTCACACCAATATGCTAACATGCTCATTACAACTTAGTTCAACTCTCCAATTACATCCTTCTGCAGAAGGTTGTAAGAATTAACCATTACATGGTTACAAGTCACTTCATTAGCCCTAAATTAATAACACCTGGTTTCCAATGGATTTATGACTTGCAATTGATTAGCTCTGATTGAAGCTCTTCCCATGTTTGGAGCACACACAGGGTTCTCTGTGCCGAGAGGTTTCTCTCTTAGGTAAGACAGGGACTCAAAGGGTATTTTTCCATCAGTTGGGGCACTAGCCCCTTTAAGGTCTCCCCCTTCAAGAATTTCATTACCTTTGATGTTTCTAACACTGCCACATTCAATCAAAATAAACCACGCAGTTCAAAGTTAAAAGGCTACAAATACTTAATTTTAACCTCACAATTTTTTTTTAGAAACAAAGCAATCGGGGGAAAAAAACCCAACAGCTGACTACTGTACTTTGATCAAGCAATCCTAAAAACAAGAGCAAATTCAAATTACTACTTATCCAGAGATTCTTTCTACAACGAGGAAAAGGATGAATGAACTATAATCTGGAATACTTTGATCTTTTTCAAATGGCTTGTCAAAGTTGTCTAACCATTGCTCTATTGGTATAAGTCAACACTTATACATAAACAAGTGAATTATAATGGCAGAAAGGCATTTGACATGTAACAGAGCAAAAAAGGTAGTTCTACAAGATAAAACATTCGAGTCAAAAAGTAAATTTGTCTTCAGCTCAAGAGCTAACATACTACATTTAATAAAACAAACAGGAGATATGTACACAGTGACACTTAATTCCTAATCCTAGTATGAGTGATAACCTATGCAAAATTTATGAAGTACTTCGTAAGGGAAGCCCACATTATAACCGTTCTAGAACTCAGTGAGTCAAGTAACTTTCTCAGGGTCACGTAGCAGGTTGCTAGACAAGGCAGGAAAAAAAACCCAACAATGAACTACACAGAGTAACCAAATCACAACACTGGATCTTCTCAGTGAAGCTTGGCCTCCTACTCTTTATGAAAAAAGAATTACACTGACTCTTTGCTAGCACATTGCTTACATAAAAGGGCAGCAACAGTCATTTGTTCCTTCAGGCAAAAGCGGCAAGAGCCCTCCCAAAAACGCTCAATCTATTTTATGTCATTTTAAAAACTGTTGCATACAAGATTAGCTGGTTTGCAGTACTTCTCAACTTGCAAAACCAAAAGTGAACAGAAATAACATCTAATTTCACAGTCAATTAAAAAAAAATTAATTTCCAATTTTTCTACACTGATGTAAACACACTTCAAAGATGTCAATTACAATGCCTGGACAGATACTCCTTGTCCTCCAATTTTTTTTCCTCCCAAATTGTGTTTACTGGCAAAGCAACTTACTGTCAAAAGAAAACAAATAACAGATACTTGTTTTCATAAAACCAGAATTACAATTACTTAAAAAATGTTAATAGGGTCTCTACATAGTACTAAATGCTGCTGAAGAAAACTATTCCCTCTGAAAAACACAGCACTTTTTTAATAGAAGACTATTTCCGGTTAAAGCGTTGATGACAAAATTATGTAACATGAATTTTCTTAATGAAACTGTGGTTTTACTGCTCAACCTTTTTGTACTTCACAGAAGAAACACAGCAATTTAAAAACTGAGTTACTGCCCAAGATACGGACATCACAATTCCTCAACTAGATGTCTTGTAAGAAAAATATTCTGCGCCAAAGCCAACCAGGTATGCACATGGCAATCAAAACTCACAGCAGGTTCCTGAAATCTGCTTCTTTCAAATACATCTGATCTCTACGCAATAATTTACTATGTGACACCACACAGATGTTCACAAACATCTCCTTTCCTCCTTCAACAGTGCACACATTAACAGAGGCTATTTTTTTGTGTTTTACACATTTGGGAAACAGAATATATGGGTCTTTACTTGAAAATACTGCAGGCAATATTGCAGGAACTAATTTTTCTTTTGTTTATTTTGATACTCTGCAAACCATCTGAACTAAAAATTTAGGACAACGAAACTGTGCAATGATGAAAAAAAGGTCTAGAAGCATGCACTCTCTCCATTCACAGAATTAAAAAGAAATTATCAAGTGAAATTAGCCTAGTGAAACAGCAAAGTGCCTTGTTTGTTTTAGATGTCAGAAACGTAAGAGAAAGCAAGGTCATGCAATGCCATTCCCCTTCTTTGTATAAAAAACATGAGGGCATTTAAATGCCTGAAGTTAGGATAAAAATGATTAGTGATTTTTACAATAAATATACATTACTGCTTTTTAAGCTTGAAGATTATTTCAAATAGCCTTTTATTATATCAAATAAAATAAGGGTTCTATTTATACAGAAAGAGTCAAGTAATAAAATGAAGCCCATATTCCTTAAGACAAGATGCATTCATGCCTCTCCCACTGGAGAGACTGGTTCAACAATTTTACAGTTAAACAGAATTAATTCTACTCTCAAAAAATCCATTGACCTTAAGCTTTTAACAAACATTTTCAACTGCCGAGTGTATTGTCAATATTTACAACTCCTTAAAATTATATTTCACTAGAACAGCTTTTATTTGCTATATTAATATTTCCTTGCAAATGTATGCTTATCCATATCAGAGAAGAAGAAACAGCTGCTACTCACGGGAAATCTCTGGGGTCCTACAGCAGGTCTTGGCTGGGCTGGAACTGGCAGCAAGGGCACTGAAACAAGAAGCACCTTTTAACACCATTTGTTTTACCTAACAGTTGTTGCTGTTATTTCCAAAAGCAGTTGCAGTAAGAACCCATGATTAAAATCTGCTGTGTTCACCCTCAAATGTCATAGTTCCTACAATTAATTTTAAGCAACCATTCCCTCCCCTGCAACATGCAACAGGGCAATTAGGATTCTCCTAGTTAATTTACATAATTTAATTCTGCATTTTCCAGAATTAAATTGCTCCTTGTTGCAGGAAGGAGAACTAGAATAGTTATTCACCCGAAGACATCCCTTAGACAAAACTGACAGACTCTAACAATAATTTTATGTTTCAAATAGAAGGATACATGATTAATTTGCCTTTTCAACTTCACACCCCTCAAGATTTCCCAGTTATCTCCCAGTCTCACCACCAAACTCCAACAGCAAGCATAAGCATGAGGCTCTATTGGTACTAACCACTGCTCATAGGAGAGTAAAACGAGGCAGGCAGTAGCAATTAACAGCAAAATATACTTAATCTGGCCTTGCCACCATAATGGTATGTGCAACTGTGATCACAGTTTGTGCAATCACAGAACTACTGAACTTTCAGAGACCCGGAGAAGAATTAGGAGTCCCTTTTCTTGAAAAGTAACCTACAAAATTAATATTTCAGGGGGATTAACTTGGTATTCTCATCCAAATAACCACATTTCAAAAGAGAAGAAATATTTCCCAAAACATTCACTTAATATTATGGTGTAATGCACAAAGCATCTACTGCTGGATCAGCTTGGAGACTGAATCTTCATTGGAACGCCCAGTACAAAGCGTTAACAACAGATTTCCCATTTTCCAGTGCAGGTTTTTTCCTCTAAGTTGGCCAAGTGGTTAAAAGTACAAATGTTTTAATGTTAAGCAAAAGGCCTAGGGAAGTTAAACAAAGCATTGCAAAGAGCACTGAATTTACTACATTTACTAAGTTTATTTTTCTTCAATTTGTTTTCAGCGTTTCTGAAAGCGACGGGAAAACGTTTCCCACACAGATTTAAACATCAACTTAGTAGAAAACTACTGTATTACACTTCAGAGCAGAAAAGATGGTAAGAAATATAGCTAGTTTAAGGAAGAAGGTGGGTGCACTTCCTAGTGCAGGAAATTTGCTACGATGCCTCAAAAAAGCCCCTCTTTTCCCTTGGTAACTTGAGACACAAGACCTAATGTGTTAGTGGATATTTTTAGTTCATGGCCATGTCTGGTTTCTATCCATTTTTGTTAACTACTTGTGGTTTACTAGTTCAGGGACTAACAGGGTAAACTAATTGCACCAGTCTTTCAGCACCGACAGACTGTGGCCAAGCTTTGTATCAGGTTACGTGAGAAAATTAGTTGAATGGTCTCATCTCAGCTTCTAATTGAACATCTGTCGATACCAAAGAGCTACGGCCACCTGGAAAAATCTGACAGGATGCTCTTGACAGACCTCGGGTGAAAATAGCTCAGGTATTATAGGTCAGAGAGGTACTGAGAAAAATCATATTAAGGTGGGAAATGTAGAGAAATGTGAACTGAACAGGGCACTCGTGTCTATTTCAGTATCCTGCCTCTGGCAGTAGCATATAGATGTGTATATATATATATATACTTTAAGCAAATTCAGTTTAATACTCATGAAAGTTAGTAGTTCAAACTCTGTGCCCTTTCAATCCTTGGACACTGGCTGAAACAGCAAAGAAGGTTCAAATAAGCATTCATTTTCCTGATGTCAAATCTTCCAAAGGTTTGAAAGTACGTTTCAAAAACAATACACAGCTTGTTGTTAGATACTATTTTAAGAAGCTTAAATCGCTTTTGGCCGTAAATTCTGATGCTATACCTGAAAAGATGAAGAAGCAATTCCCAAATTGATTATGTAGGAGAATTATAATGTCATTTTTCCCAGGACATCAAACCAGTTTTTAAAAGGTAAATGTCATACTAATCTAGCAAGCTGCCATAAACCGCTCACTAGTTGATATCAATTTTGGCAGCACCTCAGTATCCTTGAAATAGTTATTTGTGGTACACACATTAACAGGAAAAAGCCTCAATACCTGTATCACAGGCTGAATTTCATAGTATTTCATAGTGCATTTCATAGTACATCTATGTATGGTCCTCCAGTATTTGTAAATTGATTATACTCACATTTGGCCATGCATTTGTCCAAAAATTACTACTTACAACTCAAAAGTAATTTTCAGAATAGGACACAGAGAAGAGAGAAAAAACAATATGACAAGCAAGCAAGTAAAAGAAATGTGATTCAGATGCCACAAGAGGCACAGCTGAACACCAACTGAACAGCATCTGCAGCATGTCTGTGCCGAGGCCCATGTAACCGTTTTAGGGGTTTTGATAAGACCGAGTCCTTCTGAATCATTTATGAAGCTTCAAAGACTAAAAATAGGAGAAATTTGTTTGAAGCAACACTGACTTGAAAGTATCTATTTTTTGAACCAAGATTCAAGGGAGATGGTGACCACTGTAAGAGATTTGCCTTTGAGACATCAAAGGAATAAGCCAGTGATAGGATTCCTCAAGAGCGGTTCAACTCACTTTCAGGCTGAAGTATCTGGCTACTAGAGCTCTTACACGTTACTTTATGCACATGAAAATTTCATAACAGTTTATGGGTGTTTCGAGTCTGTCTTAGAAAGTACTGATACACTTGATGCATTTCAAGACTACCTCAAACCAAAAAGATGTTGAGAAAGTGTATTTCTATGATTTGCCGTTAGAAAAAGTGCTCCTGGTGCTGACAATTAGAAGTACCTGAGCTTAATCCTGCCATCAAATTAGAGCAGAAAAAAATCCAAGCCAGTCTACATTAAAACATGACAGCACACCATTAAAGTTACCAGAACCTAAGTGTGCATATCATGCACTCCCAGATGTGGCACTTTTAGCTTCCCAGCATCACAGTTTCAACAACAGAATCCCAACAAACTCTACACCTATCTGGCTGTATTCTCAAATGTGTAAAACCCTTCATGGGTCTGGAAACATATTCAGCCACGAAGAAGCAGGACATCATCAAGAAAATAAAGCTGATCTGATCCTTCATACTTTGTTACCCCAAAATACAGGATGCTGAACAGGAACCACGTGCTGATGTTGTCAGCGTCCAGTCTCTTCCAACTGGGGCCTCATGTAGATGAATTAGACTGAGGAAGACCTTAAGAGGAAGGTTTAATTCAGCTCTCCCTAAACTGGAATTTCTGTCTACCGCTTGACTGCAGTGATTGCTTAAAAACTCACCTTAATATGTAAATGCCACTGAAGATTTTAGAACTATGCTCATCTTCCTTGAAGATGACAACTGATTTCCTACAGGTGTGCAAATATATACTTTTTTTTAACATAGCTGTACTGCTACAGACTGTGAGACTACTCTTAGCCACAGCAGAAAACTCAGCTTCCCATACATGCTCTCTAATCAGGAAGATTGAAATTCTATAGTGATTTAAAATTGCATTTAATAGCCTGCTGCACACCTATTAGCAGAAATGTTCAGTAGTCTTGCCAAGGATTTCTTCAGTATAATGGATGGCACAGAGGCATTTTACGTGAATCAGCTGCCATAAATACACATAACAAAGATCTTCCTCACTGAAATACAGGTCTTGGACCACTCATTCTCTGGCGCTGCTCGTTCTGAGGGGATGACTATTACCAGCCAAGAAATGAGTGTGCAAAGTCAGCAGTTATAAGATCTTAAAAAAAAAAAAAAGACTACAAATCCAATATTGAAAATCTCCTCACATGCAGGAGGTACACAACTTTGTTAAAATGAGGCTCTGGAAGTAAAGATGAATAAAAGACTATACTCAAGATAAGGGAAGGCCCCTGGGATACCCATGGTGCCACAGATGGTAAGGCTCAGACAAGCCTGAAGCCACCTGACAACGTGGAAAAAACCTCAGATGAAAGAAACAAAATACAGTGGTATACTTTTGACATCAGGCAAAAGCAAAAATCCTCAGCAGCCACAGCTGGCATTAGCAGGAAATTTATTCACCAAGATGCAGATGATTTTTTGACTGTTTCACAGGGAGAAAGCAGAAGGATCTAGAATAGTTTAAAAACAAATTTTTAGTTTTCACAAAACAAGAACTCTTGCTTTGAAAATGTTAGGAAAATGCACAGAAGGAATAAATCCAAGACTAAAGGATGTTCTGGATTGCTTCCAGATAATCTGTTCTGATGCATAATTTGGAGGGAAGCACTGATTTTATTAGATAGGAAAAGAGAAATGATCTCTACAATGCAGCTACTATAAAGCCGTCTGTGAGAAGCCTAACAGATCTCTATCAACTGGCAATATCCAAAATATATTGCAATATCCTGCCAAATTCCTACCTTTCATTGGTCAAATAAATGAAGCAAAGATAGCACTGGCTTACATTTCTGCTGACTTGAAGAGAGAAAAACACAGAAAACCTAATGGTAAATTTGTATAAAAATATATGTATTTCTTTACTTTGTCTAGTCCCAACAGAAGCACAAGTCAGAGCTATGCAGGGGTCGTACTTTTTATCCTCTTAAGGACTAAACATTCCCCAAAGTAGTAGTAACATTAACAGTTCAGCTGAAAGCTGCCCTAAAAAGTGTAGCCCAAAGACGGCTTGTGTGAAGTTATGGAAAAAAACATACTTGCAGGCTGCAAGTCAAGCTATTGCAAACATGGCACTGAAGGAGAACCGAGGGCATGTATCCTGTCAAGTAAGGAGAGCAGCTGGTACCTTCCACAGAGCAATTACAGTGCAAGGGGTGCCTCAGCCTACGCTCACTGAAATAGCTGGGTGGTCATTCTGAGAAAGCTTGGCTGAAGCTGGAATGATGGGGGAAGTTATAAACTGCAGTACTTACCTAGTTTTGAAAACTGATGTTTACTACCTTTTAAAAGGCACACTGTCTTCTCAAGTTTCCGTTTTTACTGCTCTTTACAGGCCTTAGAGTAACAAAGATGATGAAGTTGAAAAGGCTTTACTATTTTCAGCTGGCCACAGTCCAACAACATTACATCTTACTTCAGGGAAAACACTTGTCTCAAGTTTAAGGAAAAAAAAACCTATCAGCCCAAAGCACATTTCCATGACGTGATAAACAAACTGCTGCTTCTCTGGCAAAGAATAAGATGTCACACTTGCATGACTAAGAAGGTGTTCAGAAAGCTCACCTTGTACAGGCGTCACTACTGTCCCCTTGAAATGTGGATTTATGTGTATGTTCTTCGGTTGCTGAGGTGTCACTGGAGGTGGAGTCATCATTATTCTAGGCGTTTCTATCTGAGGGGGCATATGTAGCCCTGGAGGAGGAGAAGAATGATGCTGATGCTGTAAAGGAAGCAGAGATTGTAACTGTTGCTGCTGCTGCTGTTGTTGTTGCTGCTGTTGCTGCTGCTGCTGCTGCTGTTGTTGTTGTTGCTGTTGCTGCTGCTGGAACAGACTCCTAACAGGTTGCTGGTGTGTTGGAATTAACCTCTGTGAATGAGTCTAAAGTCAGACAAAAGAATAAAATCAATAGGCTTAAAGTCAAAATATCCTGACATAAACCAGCACAAACCCAAAACACCTTTGACCAAATTAAGGCCAAATATGAACAGAAAAACTTCTTTCCCATATTATGAACTGGAACTGTTAAAAACTATCAGCATAAGAAAGCAAAGGAACAATTGAAGACATTCATGTGAAAGAGGGGATGGCAAAGTGCAAGGAAGCACACGGGGAATGCAGACATTCATTCACTTATTTTTGGCAGGGAAGCTGTCTAGTTTCACATGTGGCATTCTACACGTCACTGGAAACTGTAATTAACTGCTATAAGGTGTATGTGATGATCACTAGGAATCTGAGTCCTAGTATCAGAACAAATTCACTAACTTTTGTCTCGCATATAGAAGAGCCTCTTTGAGAAAACAGACCTAACAGCAGCAACAAAAGTAAAAAAAAAATACAAATTAAGCTAGACTTTTAAGATACCAGTGCAGCCCACCTATCCAGATTGCTCAAAGAAAAAGAGCTAAAGATACCTTTTAAAGGTACCTTTTGTAACATAGAAGACACAATCTCTTGCTGCTCAACACTCTCAAACACAAATACCTACACCTCTACATCACACACTTGCTGGTTGGTTTGGGTTTCTTTTGTTTTTAGATGGAAAAAATAACAGCTTTTAGGTTGCGATACAGGTGGAGGGATGGAGAGGGTAGAGTAACAAAGCTAAATTTCATTGGAAATCCCAAGATACTAATTTATCTAGTGGTGATAACCTTCCTAGGGTTCTATTTGCCTCCACATGGCAGGCAAACAAATAGATTTATTTTTTTTTAGAGGTATCAGCATAAGTATTCGTTTGACAAAAGTAAGTATTTTATAAAATCATATTTTTTTAAACTGAATTACTACTAATAATATGGAACTCAACATGTTTCCACGATGAATGCAGAGGATTTCTCAGAGGTATTAACTTATTACTTCATCCTTATGCAAACCTGGGTAGGTAAGTCTGACTGCATTGCATGAGTCAAAATTCATTTTTCATTTGAAGGCCTCAAGACTCCTCAAGTTGAGGCTAATAACAGGACTAAGAACAAACTTTCATAATCACCACATTATGCAAAGTCTATCTTGCTTAACAGTGCCCTGAAAAAGCAAAAATTGTATCTTGGAATATATATCCCATCTTTGTAAAGATTAATGATTTTGAATGTGCTTTGCCACAATTGCCTGAAAGCACGTTCAAAGAAGATGAAGGCTTCAAAGGTACCATTGTCGATGGCTGGTTTGGCAGCAGCGCAGGCCTGTGATCCTTCATTCTTCCCCTATCATTGTTGTCTCTCCTTTGTTCTCCCATTCCATGGCACATAACGGAGCCTCCTCTTCGCCCTCCTCTCCTCGAGCCGTACCGCCCCTGTTTAAGTTGCCTTTCCCTCTCTTCAAATTCTAGTAACGCTGCTTTGGCTTCAGCAGAAAGTTCTGTTGAAAGAAAGAGATGAGGGTTAAAAAAAAAACATAATTACAGTTTCATGCTGAAAGATGGAAAACACAATGAAAAAACCGTTGCTAGAACTTAGAAGCATCCCTGCAACTAACAAAATTTGCAGGGGCTTTGATCTCCTTTAGGTGGCATGTTAACATTTCATTAAAGACATCTTAAAAGAACAAGCACACAGACACAAGTATCTATTGTACAGGCAAAAGGCAGCAGATAAATGAAACAAACATGAACAAAAAGGTTTGGCTGTTTCTTGGTTTGGTTTTTTTTTAACTGCTATTGAAGTTTGCCTTATGCTTTACTAGGAAACTGTGGATTATCTTACACAACATAACGCTTATCTCCAGAGATGTCAGGCAACAAAACCTCCAGTAAACTTTACAGCAAAGGGTACATCGAATCTTCCATGTGAAGAGATTTTATCCACCAGACTCTTTTGTGCATTGGCTTGTTCCAAAGCAAAACCTTCTGGTAACTGAAGCGTTTTTCCAGTACATAACTACTTAGTATTTATTCTACTGTAGGTGATTTAAGAACCAGCTGTACTTCACAAATGATAATTCCACTTAGGAGAACTTCAAAATCAGTGCTCATGTTAAGTCAAACACAAGGCTACTGATAACACCCACCCAACCCCCATTGCAGGTAAACACCAGAGAACTGATGCTACTCAATGAAGACTGCCAAATTTGCTTGAAACCTGGGACAATGTTGACATCACTAAAAGAAACCTATGTTGCAGCAAGCCCAAGCAATCAAATTACTTGGAAATACAAACAAGTCTACAAGAAACTTCAGGAAACACACAATGACAGCACAAGCGGTGCCACTCACCAGGTTTCAGTTACTTAAAGGGGATAAAACTAACCCAAACATGCAGGTGAGGATTTTGCCACGTACCAGTCAGGTCCCTCGTTACCTCTCAAATTGACTTCTCCTCTAACAGGGCAAAATTAAACTACTGCACAAGAAACACACTCCTGGCAAATAAAGACATATTTTGAGTTCATATAAAAGGCAATTAGTGCAAGAATTCCAGTTTTCCATTTAAACATTCTCCTCTTAATGGAGATCAAGTTCCAGGACCGCTTTTCAGGGGTGTTTTTACTTGCTAATACTTCACATAGTGGCTATCTCTGAAAATCAGAATAAAAACTGCTTGCCATCCAGCAGCTGAGACACTACTACTACATCTCCACATCACTACACATCCTCCATCAAGGATACACAACTAAAGCAATTAAAAAACTATTAAGATTTCCTGTGTGTCTAAGAGCCACAGCTACTTAAACCACCACCTTAAACATCTTCATAAGTAATCTCAATTAGTCTTTGAGGTTGAGGATTGACAGAAGGGCAGAAGAGGGTGAGCGCCGCACATTCCCACCGCGACAGTTGTTCTTACTTGGCTGTAAAAACTACCTGCACGACTGAGCCACAAAGACTGTAAATTTGCATGTCCCAGTTTTCAAAGTTATTCAGCACATCCAGCAAGCACGAGCTTTTTGATTAATAATAATTAAAAAAAAAAATAATTTAGAACTTGCTGACTGTTTAAAGACCCTGCAAACATAATAGATTCCTAGAAGCCCAGGATTTGCCATGTACTTTCCCATTCCAATTCTACATTTGGTGATGAGACAAGTTTCTCTGCCTTCTCTCTGATACCACAATTAAATGGCAATAAAGCCCTAATTCACAACCACACCAGAAACTCCTGTGAAATGGTGCCTTTGACTTACACACCTGCCTCAAGAGATCAGCAGAGCCCAAGACAATCAGGCTTTATCAGGAAAATCACATAGCACTCCTGCAAAGGGGCAAGGAATCACACTCCTTGAAGTCTCAGGATGGTATTAAATGTGCATGCTATAGATTTCTACAGAAAATAAAGACAAAAATGTACTCTTGTCCAAAGCAATCAAAACCCTTGGAACGCAACTAAAACCACCACCTTCTCCATCCAGGATGAAAAAAGCTGGTTTAATGGGAAAAATAGGGCTCTAATTTCAAGCCTCCTTCCTATCTACACTTGCAGCAAATTCAGTTTCTTCACAGGCTTGCAAGGGTGAGAGGGCCAACATGGATTTTTAACTGGTCTGCAGGAAAGAAACATCACCAGCTCCCATATACTTATGGGAAGAAATGGTGCAAAGCAACAGCTCCCCTCCCTTTCACCAGAGAGCATCCAAATCCCGCAAAGCACACTGCTAGTTGGAAAGTTGGGGTTTTTTTTTTCCAAGAGTAGGACAGGCAGGGCAACTTTTCTGCCATCTTGCACACTACAAGCTTGAACTTAACAGTATGGTTTGGAAAGCAAAGTTCAGTCACTGCAACAAGTACCTACCACTGATATTCATTCAAGACGATAAGAAGCGATTTCCTACTAAACAGATTAGAAGTCACATGTGAGGAAAGCAATTCTTAATGAAGCTGGGAATAGAGCTAGGATTCCTGCAAGGCCAGATTATGCCAGAGTCTCTCAGCCTCCTGAGCACACATTGAAGGACACTGAATACAAACAACTTTAGAAGAACAAACATGTTGTTACCAACAAAATGCCTTCAGAAGGCTGTACTGTTTAAGACCGGGGAAGGGATGCCAGAATCCAGGGCCAAGTCAGTCCGGATGATCTTCAATGTGCAGGTATTTCTCAGTCTCTTTAAAATGAAAACCAATAAGTTGTTTTCCTGCTCACTTAACACAATAGTTCCCAAACTTTAAAGGCTGTGTCTTTAAAGGCACAGCCCACATATTCAGTTTTTCAGCCAGAAAAGTGAAAACGTGTAACACTGACCATGGAAAAAATATCCCAATCAAAACAACCCCACCATGAATTCACTGCAGCGTGCATCACTGTGTTCACAACACATTTATAACCACAGAAATACAGTATGATTTAATTATTTTTTTTTAAAAAGGAACATGAGATTGCATTAACATCAAGCATGCTTCCCCCACAACATGCCACTGAAGGCTGTGTCCTACCTGTGAAGGCAAAACTGGGGGTTCAGAGCCTTTGAAAGAGACTGCAAAAGCAAAGACTCATGCAGTACTCTAAAGTCCTGAATACCTCAAGTGCTTTATATTGCTATCAGTCACCATCCAGCATAATACACAGCCACATCAATTATTAGGTGGGCTGTTTATCAAATTTGAGAGCATTGTGCCACACATAGGTAGAGAAGAAGAGGTTTTGCAGGAGGGGAGCAAGGAATAAAATCCCTATCTTCCCCGGAAGCAAGATCAGACTGCTAACTAGAAAAGAGGTGACAAGCAGAGGAAGAAAACATTGTCTTTCCCTCCCTAAACTCTTCTAAAGCACAGACAGGTACACTTTGGTCCCCTGCTTCCCCTTGGCTAAGAGCCTGTGTATGTTGTGACTGAAGGATATGGTGCCAGGCTGGATGCTGCCATGCCCCCTGGACAGAGCACACAGGCTGCTGCTGTGGCACATGGCCACCAGCTCCTGCCTACACCAACCCCGAGCATGGGGCTCTGCAGCTACATCTGCCTCAGGTGGCTCCCTAAGAGCAACAGCATTTCAAATCCTCAGGTCTGAGAATCCCAGAACCCCTATTAACCTGGATAATGCCAAGATTTACAACATAAATCACATTCTCTCAGAAGAGCTATACGCGTACATTTACACACGTATGAATCTAAACCAAGACTGAGAGAAAATTTCTCCTTGAATTTTTTTCTCTCCATCATTTGGCCCTGTAATCCTGATTACACCAGGTGCTTCTGCACACACTGCAACAGTGAAACATGCATTTTAATTTCCTCATCTTGCCCGGAGTCTCAGCCACTAGTTATCAGAGTGAACACAAGCCAAGGTAACAAGAAGTACTACCACATCCAATAATCTTTGCTCTCACTTTACAAATGGCTCTGGCGTAACAGTCGGGTTTTGGTTTGGTTTTGAACTGAACCGAGAGAAGACTTCAGTCTGGCAATGCTAAACAAAGCCATTTCTCCTCTTCACAGTCCTTAATGGGTAATTAAATCCAGAGCATAATGACAATTCCAACTCTGGGAAGACTTCAGCTGCATGCACTGAAAGAAATTACGTACTTCTCAAAGATGACAAACTCGGTATCTCTAGAAATCAACTGAGTATTTCTCCTACAGTACCTCTTCTTTAAACTTTTCAAAACCACTACTTACGATATCTTGGATAAAGACATGTTTAGGAAAGACCATAGCTATATTCATGAGAATACTCTATATTTTTACATATTTTTCTTTTACCAGCACACACTTATTCTCATCTTGACCGTACAGTTCTCACACACACAGTTAACGCAGTGAATCAGCAATTATTTTTCCAGTGTCTCTAAATGTCAAGATTAATTTCACTATCGCTGGTAATAAAATGGTTTCAAATGACATCTTTAATCAGCAAGTAAGAATGCACTCCTCCAATAGAGACAAGCTGTCACAAAAGGTCACCAAAATGTGACAGGATGGAAATTACGTTTGTAACTTAAACTGAAATGTTAATTCCTCTTTAAGTGTTTTCTCAACTACGTTCACATTTTAAAGTAAGGAGATGCAGCCCTGCAATAAAGTTTCATTTTTAAACCAGTGCCATCTGTAAAAGTTTGCTCTATAAACTCAAAAGCAAGCAGATATTTATATGTAAGCAAGGATTTTTTGCTATTTAACTTTCCACCACATGGTCAACCACTTGGTCTCTTTATCAACAAATTAACATGAAAAACTAGTAGGAATAGAAACCAATTCACAACAATAAGATTGTATTTTCACCAAAGATTAGTTTCAAAAAAAGATTAGATTAGCTCTTTAGATTATAGAATCACCCACATTTGCATTACCTTTTTGTTCTCAGAGCTATATCACAAATCACTTAAAATTACACTTAAATAAGACTAACTCAAATCACTGCTCCTTTACAGTCAAGCTCCACTACAAATTTTCTCCTCATTGGCTGGTCTTGCCTTTACATTAAACTACAGAGTAAATCCACAGATATAGAAAAATGCATGCAATTGTCATTCACCTTGCAATTATGTGCAGAGATTTAGCTATTCCAGTGCATTCCTGTTTTTAAAGTATTTTGATTTGTAAAGTCACCAGCACCTTTTGTATAAATAAGATGAGGTGCATTCCAAACGCGTCTTCAACTGTAAGCTAAAATACCCCTTGTCTGTGTAGACTAATCTGTGACTCTCAGTCTTATTCTAATCAGAATAAATTATTAAAACAATGGTCTGAATGAAGGCCCTTAACGTGCACTTTGCCTGAAATTGCAAGTAAGAAACATTATTTGCTAAATACAAACAACAGATGAGGACAGTCTGGTTCAGCCTCTACACCTGAGTCCTCACTGCTCACAAAAGAGTCCTCTTGGCCACAATACCTTTGTTGCACAATCCAGGCTTCTCAGTTTTTGCAGGCACAGTAAAAGCCCAAATTCCTTGCAAGTGAACTATAGAATAATTAGTAGGTTATGTAACTCAAGAGCAAAATCCTTAGAACTAACATCTTTTGCAAAGCAAGGCTTTTATGGCAAGAGGAAAACTTCAGTAGCACAACTTCCAGCAATCTAGGTATATGCTCTGGGAACATAATTCCAAAATGCCCTGTTGTCCCAAAACCACTCACTTTTCTGGAAAGCAAGCAGAAGCACCCAGCTACTAAAACTCACGCTGCATGGCACCCACCTTAAAGCAATCCTGTGTGAAGAATTCATCCCAAGTCTGGCAAAAGTTGAAGCACCATCAAAAAATACATTTTCCCCCAGTGCTATGTGACAAGTAGCCAACAATATCTGATAATTTGCCTTTATTATCAGCTTCCCTCTCTTGCATATCTTGATTCTCTTCAAAAGGTCAGGGCTTTTTCTCCATAGTTTGAATTGATTTGGTTCAGTAACAAAACTGGGAGAATAGTACACCTTTCTGAAAGCAAAGCTTAATTTTTGCCCTAATATCACCTTTTCCATTTGACATTTTATTATCACCACCACTACCTAAAGGCCACCATGAAGAGGCAATGCAGGTATCCCCAGCGGGGCTGCTACAACCCCAGGATCAGATATCTGAGTACCCAGGGCACATGAGAGGCCTTGAAATTAATTCTCAAAACCACAAACCAATGTGATTTTATTCATAGGCTAGAGCAGAATGGTTGCAAGAAAGCTGCAAATCTGCTGCTTCTGAACTAGCAGTGGCAAATTCCTTAGCTACACAGAACAGTGTTACTGGAAACAAACACACCTGTATTCTGATACTCAAATACAAAGAAAATATACCCTTTAGACACTGCCTAAAATCAAGGTGGTGTAAGAGATCCAGATTGTTCCATGTTAGAAAAGCTGAACCTCCAAAACAGGGGAGTTCTATATTTTCCTAGCACACTCCCCAGCAAGTTACAATTTCTCTAGGCCAATCCAACAGCAGGAACACAAGAGGTTCACAGTAAGTTTATGTTCCTGGGGGAAAACAACAAACATACAGGTATTTCACAGCAGAATACAAGTGACAAGATTTGTGCTATCAACTGCAAATCTTCCAAGGATGGAAGTCCAAAGGAATTCCTTAAGATGTATTCCTCCACAACATGTAGTGAAGTACAGATCAAGTACCTGCTGCTTGAAAACAGGAAAGCTTTTAAAGACACCACCCAAAGTCTCAACAAACAAACATTTTCAAAACATGATATGCTTAAACGTTCTTCCCAAGGAGACAATCACTGCTCTACAACAGACTACAAATTGCTTGGGACAACTTGGATACAGGCCAGTCTAAGCCAGAGGGCAACTGTTCTATTTTTTGCCACTCAAGTCTTTAAAGTTCTGGCAAGCCTGTCTTTTATTTTATTATAGCTCTTCAAAATAATCCATTGCCATAAAATCTCACCCAAAGTTTCTGGAATGTTTCTCCTTTCTCTTGTCACATCCGAGAGTCTAATTATTGTTCCTTCTTTCCGTTCAGTTTTGAAACGTAATCGTCCAGACTCTTCATCGTCATCTTCCTCTTCATCGGATTCTTCTTTTGTTTCTTCTTGAAGTTCCAGAGATTCAATAGCTGCCTGAATCACAAAATACAGAAGACACACAAACTGAAAAAT
The DNA here is from genome assembly GCA_013400055.1 of Nycticryphes semicollaris. NCBI lineage: Eukaryota > Metazoa > Chordata > Aves > Charadriiformes > Rostratulidae > Nycticryphes > Nycticryphes semicollaris. Next base: position 341,455 of record VXBJ01003355.1, on the reverse strand, counting down.
CTACTTCCTTGAGATCTTTGAGTGTTAAGAGATTAAGTTTTCATGAAAGACCCCTTTGTATAAGTTTTCCTGACATTATACATTATTATCACACAGAACTCAGTGAACATTTAAGAGCCTGATTAATTTTTTTACAAATATGAAGGTATGAAGTATGTAATCAATTATATATAGTAAAATCTACTGAGAAAACGCATTTTGCTACAATCTTTAAAGGAATATGGAAACTCCAGCTAGAACCACCATCTGATCAGTAGCTACTTTGGCACACAGAACAACATTTTAATCACTGAATTGACTAAGATGCAAACCTGGGATTATCAGATTCAAGGAATACAAACATTAAGTTTGCTTTTTTTTTTTTAATTTGTTGACAACTGTCAATAGCATGCTATTAAAAAAAAATAAAACCAGATAACCTTACATCCTAGTTTTATTCCTCTAAGTATGTATAACTGTACTGTCTTTACTTTTTCTACTCCCTGAGTATTTCCTGGCTTTAATTCAGCAAGTGATAAAGAGAATAAAGAACAGGTCTGCATAAAATTTCAATATGCTAAGTATGCTAAGTTTGTATATTGGAATGCTACTCCCTTCTCCTCATTTGCTTTCCAGTTCTCTAACACAGAACATTTATTTAGATGAAACAACATCCCAAATGTAAATGGAACTCTCACCTTCGAATTTAAAAACAAAGAAGGAAAAAAAAAGCCAATTTCATTTTCATGTGGTGGTATAAAAAAATTGATGTTCAGAATGTCACACAAGTTATATTTGATTTCTGGAGTTGAAAATTAGAAGTATTCTAATTAGTATGATTTTCCATAAAATAGTTGGTTACTGTGTATTTGCTGACTTCTTATGTGAGCCTCCTTGCTCGTTTCCTAGAGCCTGCACATGCATGTTAATTTTCTGCAAGGCAACTAAATACATCTTAACTTTTATGTTGCTTGAGGACAGTTAAAAAATGAGTGAAATATAGCATGCAAAAAAAATGGTTTAATCTCCTAATTAAACAGATTGGTTTAGTAATTTATATGAAAATGGCACAGCAAGTGTATCAGTCAGGTGGACAGATACTAAGTCACAAATCAAGACAAAGAATTAATGGCAGAATGGTGCAAGAGACTGTAAATTTCCTTATCCAGGAGCCCAACTTCATCCAAAACTAAACGGAAACATGGGAAGCAAGATTAGAGACAGGATCTGGAAAGACTGTTTTTACTTTAATACAGCACACAATATGAACTCAAAGGTACTCCAATTCTGGTCTGGTGAATAAAGTTAGTTTAGTTAGTTATATAGTTAGTTACTGGGCTTTAATGAGCTACTGACATAAAGTTATTTTGCCATCTCCTTCTCTCAGAATACGTTTTATCCCTTCCAGGCAAACATTCAAGCACTACATTTCCTGACCTCACAAAAACGCTCTGAGATTTAGCCAAGAGAATTGTTGAAGTTTATAAAAAGCTTTAAGGCTTATATTTAACACAGATACTTACTTTTCTATAACAACTATGTTGTATCAAAAAACGAAGCTAAAACCAGCAGACAGGATAGCCATCAAGAAGAAAAACCAACACCAAACCTCTAGATGGAAAAAATCCAAACCTCAAAAGCAATTGAGCTCAACTGGTCTGATTATCATATCCATGTACAACCAAAGCACCACTGAAGACAGGCCGTTGAGACTCACAGAGCAGAGGAGGGATGTTAGCCAGTATTAAACCAGTTAGCGTATTTATAAAAACAAAAACAAGGGAGAAAGACAGGGTTATCATTTTACTTTCAAAAGAGGGACTCTCAAAAGGAGAAAGGAGTAGCAACGTACCTATCAAATCTATGTTTTTAAATATCATAAACCCCATAATTTTACTTTGTTAATGCGTGTCTTTAAAACTTTCCATCAGGATTTAGAAGTCAGAACTGAAATGGCTGTTTTGCAAGATGTGCTCTCTCACTACACTGAGCCTTTTGCTTCATTTCAGACCATAAACCCCAGACACATCCACGCTCTATGTCCATGCCCCTGAAAAGCCACACTAGAATTCCAGTTTTTATTCATCAAATACTGATCTCAATCACGTGATCTCATCTGAGTGCAAAACTTAAAGGTTCAAGGCTCTTACGTGTGGCTCAGACTGCAGAATTAGGAGGAGAATGGTTAATGTGGTCTGTATTGTCCTGAAAAATTTTGCAGTGCTTTAACGAAATGCTACAGAAAATACCTGTGGAAACTGTATTGGCTTTTGATAATTATTCATTCAAGAAAAAAAAGAAATGCATTCAAAGAAAAAGAATGCATTCTAAAAAAAAAAAAACCAAAAAAGGTGGAACTTGTAAACTTGTACCAGGCTACAAGACAAATACTTTCCTATGCAACAATGAAAAACATTTCTACATTTCTCAAACTTCTCTAGACCAGCACTATTCTATTCTTAGCCACTTACACCAATTCTATAGTCTTCTGTATCTAACTCACTTTATTCATCAGTATCATGCTCATGCCACCTATTAATAAACAACGGCCTTACAAACAATAAATATCAAAGACACACAAAAAATAATCAAAGGAGCTAATGAAAAAGCAGGCACCAAAGAAAGGCAGCGCTCAAGAACACTAACTGACCCACGTCCAAGTCTGATTACACGTATTATTGAGGGATTTAGATTAGTTGCGATGGAGACACAAACATGTCTGACAGCCAGCCATATGTTCCCTCCATATAGCTCCAGGAAAGGTTTTCTGAGCTCTGTAGGAGCATATACCCTTCCCCCGTGATTTGTTCAACAGTTGCTGCATGCAAGACTACTTTAGATCATCTTTTCCAACTTCCAGCCTAACAGCATGAGTTGTTTTACCAAAATATGAATGGATTCTATGTTTCAAAAGAAATTTGTACAGGCAAAACCAAGTGCAGACAGAATTAGTACATACTAGGACTTACAGGATTCTATTTAATACTTGCTAATCGTTAATATCTCTGCATATACGTGAACAGTCCTTGAAGCCACTGGACTGGACTATCCCGTCAAGGCTTCCTAACAGCTCTCCTCAAAGGGAGCTTAACATTTCCCATTATGGCACCTTGCACAAAGCTACCAAGGACCTTCGCTGACTCTTCCTTATGAAGAAAAATAACGACCTTTCTTCTATCACGTGGTCAGAGTTTTCTGCCATCCTCATTAAATTATTATGCCATCAATCCCAGTCACTAACTAGAACTCTCCGTGCTGGGTTATGATCTGCTACGGAGCAAGAGTGACGGCTCCTGCTCCAATGAGCTTTCCATGCACTTGCAGGATCCTGACCTTAGCACTGGATACTCCTAAAGATGGGATTGCCCAGTGTTCTGGAGAGCTTTATGCCAGACACTGTTATGATGTACAAGAAGAGGTAAGTGTTGTAAAAGCTAAACCATATCCCTTCCAGACAAAACATTATGAAGGTGAAACAAATAGCTTTTATCAACTGGGTAGAAAATAAGCAGTGGAGGCTTCTACCAGAGGCTAACACTGAAGCAGCAGCAACTCCTCAATCCTAAGGGATCAAGAAAAAACAGAGAACAGATAAAAGGATGTTACACCTATTCCAAGGGCACCTCCGCAGATGAAAAATGGGAATAAAAACAAATCCAAAAGCTTCTAAATATGTTTAAGACTCAGTTGTTTTGATTTGGACTCTTTTCATCATTTTCCTCCAGGCTGACAGGCAGCATCTTCAAACTTGAACATCAGGATTAAAATGCAGAAGTTCTGACTAAACACAGGTGAACAATCCCTCAGACACATGGCCTTTTTTCCAAGCCTGTATTCTAGTAAAATAAAACCAGTGTCCAGCACTTCTTCATGCAATGTTCTCTGGAGTAAAGTCCTCATCCTTTCTTAGCAGCATAACCCAAAACGTGCTTTAAATGTATGCAATGAGAAACCCCCATCCCATATTTCACAGAAGACTAGCTCCAGTATAAAACAAAGAAATTAGGAATTCTAATTTTAGGAGGTTACATGTTTATGAACATTTCATAGAAATAATTAGTGATCTTATTCTTTTAAAAATATTTAGGATGCAACTCATGTATCTGACAGTTCTACCACACCTATTCGCTGCTGAAACTTTTAGATACTGGGTTTTGCTTTGAAACTTCAGAAGGCAAAAATATTTTCTGAAGCATTGCTAAATTTTTCAAGGACGGTCCAGAGAGAGGCTTATTTATTCAAAAAACAGGTTCTAAGCACTGCTTCAAGTTAAATATCAAGTGAAAAAGCATACCTTGAACCTGATCTGGCCAAGGACACAAACTTTTCCTGCCTCTTCCTCCCACTTCAGCACCACTGTAACAGGTCTGTCACCTCCCTTAATCACCAGTTTCCCTTCATCACATTCCAGTTCCCCAGTCAGTCAGTTTTTCTCTGGGGCTTACAGAATTTCTCCGTGCAATATAATTAGAGGCTTTATTTGGTTTTAATGTGGAAACTGCTTAAAATGCAACACTACCAAACACTTTTCTCTACCAGCTAGCTCTCAGTTCTTCAGGTGACTAATTTCAATCAAGAAATACTAATGCTATTTATTTGTACTGTATCTATTACATTACATAATTGTACATGTATTTAGTACATCTATTTATTACCTACTGAGCTCCATTCTAGTCTTGCATTTTCTTTACAGGAGAATGCCAACAATCACACTTCTTTACAAGCAGGAAATGTTAGGGGATTTAAAGAGGAGTGCTGTTATATAGCACTGGAATAAAGAACAAAACTATTCAGAGCTGGAGGCACGCATCTAACCGGGGAAGAAAGACAAGTAGGTACTATACAAAGGTTCTCTCTCTTAGTGGCATTCTCATTTGGAAAGTGCAACTGTGAGCCTACAGATGAAGGTACACGAACTACATGTGGAATAATGAAGGAATAGAAATGGTCCTGCTTTGGAAACAAGAAAACCTGCAGCAACCTGCAATTCATGAGAACGAAGCCAGATGGAGATTATCTAAATAAAGACTGGGCCAAAACGTTCACATTACAGTACAAAAATAACCACTCTAGAAGGTCTACCAACAAAATCAATTAAAAAACTTGTCATCTTTTGAATGAAAGGAATTAAATTGTGATTTAGACAAATTTAGACAACATGATTATTAAACAATTCTCACTAATTCATACCCTAGACATGAAGCTGTTTGTTAAAGTAGTAAGTTTGCCAGTGAATCCCAGCTATGTACTTAATTTTACATTATGTGTAATCATCATCTCAGATTCTGGCTGCAGACAGCACAGGTGCTATCGGGTTGCTTTTAAAACACCAGAAGGAAAGTGAATGAACAAAAGGTGCTGAAATATTTGGCAGTTCTTTGGAATGGTAGATTTAATACTTCAGAAGTAGGAAATTAACTATGTTTAAGGTATATTTTTGGTGTAAGATATCAAGCTTGCAACAGCAATGAGTAAACAATGCAAGTGGCCCCTTTCAATGCATCTCTCTTCTACCAAAGAATGTTGGTTTATTATGTTTGATGTAACTAGAGAGTATCACAGCACACCCATTTGTTAGATCTTGACAGAATGCTGCTGTGTCTTTGAGGAATTAATTTCCTGATGAGTTAAAGCACCAAAAAGGGAACACACTGACTACACTTCTCAGCAAGTAATCCATTCAATCCTATTAAATTAAGAACGAGAATAAAAGTAATATTAAAGCAGATTCCTGGTGGGGAAAGGGAAAAAAAAAATCCCACATCAAAAACTTGCTAGAAATTAATAACAACATTCATACCACTGTTCCAAGCTATAACCACTGAACATACACTTGACAGTTTTTGGCATAAGATTTCTTATCCCAAACGAAGGAATTCATCCTTTTTCCTAATCAAATAACCAAGATAAACTTCACAGAAATTTCAGTCCCAACACAACAGCTTTAAAAACAAACAATCTGAACTTTGCTTAACATACAGAACATTCTGGGCTCCTACTCCTCTTCAAAGTGGAATACCCAAGAACCAGATCTACACTCCCAACAGTAGCAAGTAATGCACATGGAAAGCGAGGCACCACAGCTATTAGAGACTTAACACACAGCTTGCAGCATCACTATTATTCCCCTACCCACAAGGGTCCCTGAAGTTTCTAATGTTGAAGCTAAAATTAAACATGAACATTCTGAGCTGAGCTCTCCCTCACGATTCTCATCCCAAGGGAGAGAGGGGATCTGATGGATCTGACAACAGAGGTGCTATCACAATTCATCTTATACAGAGAATAGTAACACCACTAATTCAACAGGAAAGTTGCATCGGTTCTTACCCATCAATATGGACAATTCTAACAATTAAAATTCTGAAACAAACTAGTTATTTTAAGGTTTTTTTTTTAATTTAATATATTCACAACATACCTCTTCCGATTCGTTTGTTATTGTCTGAGATTCCTCCAGCTCCTCATCAGCTGTATACTCTTCTTGTTCTTCCATTCCTTGTTCATTATATGATTGCATGTAATCTTCATCCTAAAGCAATTACACAAGAAGGTGAGGAGACATAGGCTAACTTTACAGAACAGCAAACTCATTAAGAAATGGGTCTGGTATGGATTGTTTACTGTCAGAACTATCAGAACTGTCAATTATAAGTGACATATCACACGAGGTATAATTATCAGGGCTTTTAACTAGACAGTAATTTCAGTACTAGCAGAAATGTAACCAAATCAGTTTTCATTGAGATCCCAGCAATGTCATCATAAAGATCCAACCCACTACTGTTTGGCCCATCTACTTCTGTTACTTCAGCATCCTTTGATTATAATTTCACGAAGGAAACACTGCAGCACTTTTTTATCAAAGGAAACATTCATCTATGATCTATACACATATACATCATCATCAGATTTTACCCCATCAAAAAAAAATGAACATTCTTAAAACATTCTGTAAGTGCTTACATATGAACAGGTTCAAATTTGAACATAAAGCGAGAGCAATACCTTTCATAAATTGCTTACATTTTAGAACACTTAATTGATCACATAGAGTTTTAATTAAGATTAAATCATTTCACTAACAATTAAAGCCAGTGCATGTTCTCTAATACACCGCTTAAATTATATTGAATTATGCAGGTGACATTTGCTGAACTAACCTCCAATCTCTTTATTCAGGTTTAGACAGTTCTCAGTTACAAAAAGGATGAACGAGCAGGACATCAATCACTTTGGGATATTAGCACCTTAAAGATGTCTTTAGCAGGTCAATAATCTTTTCACCTTCGAAGGACTTTATCAGATCTTGTCTAAAGCCTGGATAAAAGCTTTTGCATTAAGTACTTCTAACAATTGGCAGTGTATCTCCACCACACAAAGCTGTTTTCTTCCTTAAGGATAGAATCCTCAAGGTCATGATTCTCAACTGCCTTCCAGCATGACAAAGGAGCATTACCTACCGCCAAACAAGCTGTCAACACAAACTTTGTCACAGCCTAGATAAAGAAACTGGCAGACAGTGATAATAGGTCTAATTTCCCCTCGTCCCTAGGGAGGTAAACAGATTTCAAATCAGTGTAAAACCCTATGCACATGAAGCAATGTTATCTTCGAAGACACAATAGAAAGAAACTCACTGGAAATTCATCTAGAGGTTCATTGATTTCAAGGTCTAGCACTTCATCTTCTTCTCCAGGCTCTTCCCCATATTCTATTTGGTCTTCTGTCAGTTCAGGATCATTGCCTTCATAATGTCCTTCCTCTGCATACTCTGAAGCATATACTTCAGGTGCTTCAGATTTGTCATAAACGATTTCATCTTCCCCTTGGTCATACTCAGACTCATGTTCTATTGATCGATCATTGATGGTCTCAGAGAGTTCGTATGATGTATGAAGCATGCTAGATGTAGCATTGAGGCTAACTGTGACACCTTGAGAACTATGGTATAGGAGGGAAAAAAAAAAGTAAAAAACAGAGTTTGAAGTGTTAACAGTCAACTACTCACAAAGATTTAGCAAAGCAAAGACAACAGATACAAATTCTCTAAGTTGTTGGACAAAATTATACCTTAATACACTGTTTGACTCCGTGCCATATTCTCATGATACATACTGTACTGCGGCTTATCACCAGCTGCAGGCTATTTGACCAGGGGAATCAAACCAACCAGATGGTTTAACAGGTCAAACTGGCAGAAGTCCTGCTTGGTAACCAAAGCAGACTGAATTCAGTTTTAATTCCAAGACTAGCAAAAAATACACAAAATTACTATAACTGCATCTGTTCTCCCATCTTTCAAATTAAGACAGTAAATTATTTTTATTAAATGCATTGACATTGTTCCTTCTTGAATATCTTGAATTACAACTTAACACTTTTATGACAGATTTAACGTTCTACTCAAAATAATGAAATATATATGGTCAAGAACTGCCATTCAAATGCCTACAACATTCTAAATTAGTAACAGTATGGACACAGACACTGAAAAAAAGCAACCCATATACAAACTGGAAGGATAATCTGGAGAAAAAGCAAAACTCAGAATGTACTGTTTACAACAGTGCGTACTATTGACCATAAAGAGTGACTAACCAACAGCAGACTAGTCATAAAAGTGGGGGACTGAGGGGGGAGTGTCATTGATTTGGGGGCTCAGGGTTCAAGGAAAACAAAGGCTGAGGGGTTTAAAGTTACATTCTTAATATTCACTATTTTTCTAAGTTTGGGGGAACCAGATCCAGGCAGCTTTGAGCTATTTGCATCTATCAGACAGGGAAGATTTAACACAAAACCCAAGACATTATGCAGGATTATCATTATCCTCCCAACTATAGAGGCATAAATCAGTTTGGATGGAAATAGAAGGAAAGGGGAAAGGAGTAGAGCAAGGCTCTCACTACCCAGCAATAAAACTGCTAAAAATGCAAGACTTGTCTATAGAAACCTGCTTCCACTGCATGCTATTACCACACTTCAGATAATTTCTCATCACTCTTGCAGTCACACAGCCATCCTTGCTGCCCAGGGCTCACAAAGAGGAAATACAGAGCAGAAACAAGCAAGGACTGTAACTGCAACTATCCATTTTGAAGGGTGCGTTCCAACCCTCATTCTGCAAGGAGGAAAACAGCAGCCAATGGAGAGATTAATTGTCTGAGGTACCTCACCACACCCTCATCAATCCATCACAGGGACAGGACTCCTCATCCTAATTCCAGCCAAGGATACAAAGGAGATCTCAGAACAAATATATATATACTTATATATATTTTTTTTAATACATGTATATCTATTCACACACCATCAGACAGCATGTCTACTGAGCATGCAACAAATAAAGGAAAAGCTGGGAAAACACACGGGCCATTAAAAGCAGCAGTGGTGCTGCATCATTTCTGCTTCACAAGCATCTTCTTTCTCCCTGCAGTCCAGCTTGAAAAGTAACAGTGTCAGGACACTCGTTTTGACTTACAACGCCTGTAATTCAGTTGTAGAGGTGTATCACACCACAGAGTATTCACAGAGCAGAATCCTCAGTAAACTCCCAGAGAAGTACCTGCTCAAGCCTATAAACTCCATACTAAATTATCTGCTGTGTAACTGTTCACAAATATTTATGTCACACATCAAGCCTTACACACTATGAAGCTCCCCTCCTCACAGTCTCTGGAGGTAAGATCTATTTTTGAAAGAAAAGATGGTGAAAAATCACTTCACTGGACAAGGAAGCCTAGAACAATACCAAGAAGGCACAGACCAAGAGCTCTGTAAATATTTATAAATAATGTTATATGCACAGTTTCTTCTTTATAAATATTTTTAATAGATTTGAGTTAAACTTATTAGATTCAAATAAACAAAAAATAATTTTACTGAAATGCTAACAATGCTACTGAACGCATTAGATATAAAGTAGCTGGCCAGGTAAAAAGCAAAGCTATTTCAAGTATGCAGCAGTAACTTCTGTTTAGTAGCTATTAGTTATCAGTAGTAGTCGTCATTAATATCTTTGAGTTATCCAAAACACAAGATTTAGTAAAGAGATACCGAAATTCTTGTTCCTCTTCATTGTCACTTTGCAGAAGATCATCATTCAGCTCTTCATCTGACAAGTCTGACTGATTCTAGGTTTCAGAAAAAGTCAATCATGAACATAAAAAAGGATATAAACTTTTAACTAAGTACTGAAACTACCGAAACTTTAGAACACTAAATATTTTTATTAAGAACATATCCCAGACTAAGACCGTATTTTCAATGAAATTACCTAATCCAATGAGAAAAATTATGCTACACAAGACAACAAATCTTAAAATTAACATTTGACAGTTTATGAAAATTTACAAAACTCAAATTTGCCTAGTTATCAACACTTTTCACTGATACATTCCTAAATAAAACCCACTTGAGAAGTACCAAGAAGAAATAAAAGGTAGCTTTAGCGCCCTTATTTAACTGCCTTGTGACCTTGACACATCAGGCAAGCCAAGAAAAACCACTAAATTACTGCAGATTCTAGAGAGCAGAGATACTTAGGAGACTGGGGGAAAGAGTATGATGCTATGACAAAATATGAAAAGCCATAATTAGTTTGTGGAGTGATAAAAAATAGAAGAAAATATTGTGATTTTTTTTTAACTCCTAATTTGTCTCTTGTACTTTTATTTGTCTTTTTTTTTTAATAATTACCCACTAGGACAGAGATAAGTGCAGTTTTGCTCAGCAACATCGTTTCCATCCCCTAAAGTAATAGGGGCAGAAAGGCTACATTTATCTAGAAATACTGGGATGAGATTAAGGAGACCAAGTTTAGCCTAAATTGCTCAGGGAAAAAATCCTGAGAAATCTGTTTTCACTCTTCCATATGAATCCATACCCACAGATACTGCTCAGAGCCCTGTAACATGGAAAACTGAAAACAAGAATAGAAAAAGCAAAAGAACACATAATACACTGGAGAAATTTAGTATTGGTTAGTATTCACATGGATAATTTATTTTTGAGATAAGTAAATAGCTTTATCAGCTCACGTTTCAACTACAGAGATATGCACAATGTTAACTGCTGATATCTTTGATAATTGCCTACCACACATCTATAATCACCATCATTTTATTTTTTAAATCAGTACAGAGACAAAGGAACTTCCCATCTTTAACAGGGATTAATTACAAAATAATTTAAAGACACTGACTTCCAACATTTTAAGTGTGATTATAAAAAGCTACATCAATTATAACTCAGCTTTTCAAGATCTGGATTTCTTAACAAGCCTATTCATCTCCAACTAAAATTCAAAAGCTCTTTCCTAAATTAATTCATTTAGCAGATAAAGAGGTGACTAGTCAGTTTTGATTTTGCAAACAGAAGCCCTGTTTTCTCCCACAGATACCTGGCAAATCCAAAGATACAGTTAGTTCTTTTCACAGAATTCAATTTTGGAAATAGGTATCAGAGCGAGGAGTCTGTGGCAGCCATGGGGGGACTCGTTTCTGCTCCCAAGGGCTGCTTCCATATCCTTCCCTCACTGTAGAAGGGGAAATTGTCTTCCTACTCATAAGACAACGAAGTGGACTGTGTGCAGTGAGTGGATCTTTAATAGACACCACGCGCTGTTTATTTACTCTCTGGTAAATACCGCTGGTATTTTGATGAGTAACTTTTAATAGCCAGGAAACTGGCAGCTGAAGTGAATTTTCGGGAATGCTAATCAGCACTCGGGAGGCGTAACTGGGGGGGTTTGGTTTTGTTTTTAATTAAGTGAATATAAGCTACAGAGAAACTGATTTTGAGAAACGTCTCCTTTTTGAACGGTGTGGTATGAGAAGAAATACTGGCTCAGAAAAAAGTATTTTCTTCTGAAAGTTTTATTGTAAAAAGCCACACCTGGAGGTACTGCACAAAAGGAAACAGCTCTGGGTGCAGAGTGCTCTGGCAACAGGGCAAATCTCAGGTAGCTGTAGCTGTCAGGCTTTGGGGAGGTGATGGTAAAACACATAAAAGGTCATACCAAAGAACAGAAGTGGGCAAGTTGAACAACATTTCACATTTTAGTATCTGTAGTAATTCACTTCAATGCCTCTTACCTTTTTGCCAGTTAGCAAATCCTCTCCAAGCAAGTCATCATCAAGTTCACTGGAAAATATTAACAAATTTAAGAAGCTGAATGTTAGAAACCAGAAACAAACACCATAGAGCATATGTGCCTTAAAAAAACAAAGTAACTTGAGGAGAATTGTTGAGGATGCACAAAGCTTTCCTATTCAGCCAGGTGAAAGAGGAGACAATATATATATTAAATGCAACAACAGACCATACGTATTAAAAACTGTTGTTTCATTTCCATATGCTTTCCTTTCCCTGTCCCTCCAACTATAACACAGTATAAGCATTTAGACAAAGTGTAGGCATTTAAAACATGGTCCCCACTCTAGATACTTCACGTCAAGGCTGTCTGGGCATATTGTCCAAACTGTTGCTTCCCACTTCTCAAGAGAAGAAATGAGACATCTCAGTCTACAGGCCACCCACCACCTGGCCCAAGCTGCCCCTCAGCAAGGCGGCACTGGCAGGCCATCTGATGTGGGAACCAATTCAACCTATGTCTTTCATAAACACTTTATACCCTCCTCAAGTTGAAGGTGAGGTCAAACAGACATTTGTAGGATGACAAAAATCAAATGCATCTTTCACCAGCTTTATAAGTGTGGCTGGAAAAAAAAAATAATATAAAAAAACCCCAAAACATCAGGAAGCAGAGAAATACCTGGATGACAAAACATCTCCCATCACACAGCATCTGTCCCATAAATAGCATACCACACAAAGAATTGCAGTGCTGATTAGTTAATCTTTAGGACAGATACTTAGTCTCATTCTTCCTTCAGTGAAAGGATCATCTAGTGGCAGGAATAAACAGATTCCCCCTTCTATAATAAACACTTATTACTGATAAATGCCTGCATTATGCATGCATGTCCTAATACGAAAATGAAATTTTAGTAGTGATTTGGCAGTGATTTGAAATATGAGCTGTAATTCAAGAATGTGAACCTACTTCTACCTGCACACTTTACAAAACAAAGAAGTGAGAATGGGCTACATGAACAGACTGGGAACACGTACAAGAGATCCTTAGGACCACATAGGAAATACTTAAAAACAGGGCAACCAATCCCAAGACATAAATCAGTGCTAAAAGTTGTTTTTGCAGATGGATACCGCTCTTTCAGAGCTGGTTATTATAGAGATAAGGCGTGTGTGTGCATGAAAGGCTTGTAAACTACTAGAGAACAGATGATATACCAAATCAGCATTAAATAGGACATTATCATCAGTACACAGTATTTGTCCATAGTTACTGATCTCAGACAGTTCCATTAACAAATATCAATTGTTTTGTGGTCACTGCAACATTAAACACAAACTGGGACTCAAGATATATCATACATCCCAAAGAGCAAACTGACTACAATTTAAGCACTTTCCTTCAGACACAAAATTCTACGTAACAGAAATGGTTTCAGAAAAATTTAAGATTCAAAACTGAAGTAGGAGTCACTAATCTCTTCAACTGCCAGTAATCTGACAAACGTATCAAAAGGTTTGAAAATAGTTCCCAGCACTACGGTCCACCACTGACAGCTGTTAATATAACTGCACTAGAGAATTCCAAAAAACAGCAAGAGTGTGTTTTATAGCAGCAAAGACAAAAAGCAAGTTCAGGAAGTAAGAAACTCAGATCAAAAAGGAATGGAAGAGAAAGAATTAATTTAATCTTTTGCTAACACAGGGCTATTCAACACATTACTAAAAAAACTCCTTGGTGTGAATTTTTAAAAGAAGATTAAACATTTGGTCTACGGAACTAATTCCATATGTTCTCTAGATTTTTTTAAAGCTTTGGCTTATTACTTGAAAGTAAAAAAAAAAATAGCACTAACACATAAATGGAGCTCATAACAGAAACAAGTGTTTCACAGAATTCCTCTCAAAACCTATTAAAATATTTAGTATCATTCAATGTTTTCATTGATAAATTAAAATCACCATTGGTAACTTTCTGAACAAACACAGTAACATTGAGAAACCTCCACAACAAAGCAGACCTATCTCAAGCTTCTTTTACAACAGCCAAATCTTAAGGTTCTCCCAGAAACAGGGAACGGAATTACCAGATCTGACTACTAAAAACAACAACAACAACAACAAAAAAAAAAAAACCCTAGCAACAACAACAACAAAAAAGAGATACTAAAATATTCTAGGTTAATTGAGAAACACAAGAAACAGAGAAAAACAAATGGTTACATTGTGACAATGTGATAACACATAAAGGCACACAAACTAAATTAAATTTGAATAAAGGTAGTTCCAAAGGCAATTCACCCTCACTGTCATCGAGACACAAAGGTCTTTCCAAAACCACAATTCTAGGAAATTAAGGTTAAAATAACCTAAGAGTTCACTGCTCTCAGAAAGACAGACCATTTTCCTTCCCTTCCTCAACTTCCAATACTTAAACATTCCCCTCACTGAAGAAATTCAGCTCAACAAATGGAGGAAGAGAAAATAATAACAAAAAGGAAAGACAATAGGAAGTGGGAAGTTTTCTGCCAGTCTAGAGAAATTAATAATCTCAGAGAAGGGTCAGAACAAGTGAATTTCAGCAGAAGTCAACTACTAAATCAACCCTGTCATCTCACAGGTCAGCCCCGGAACTGCACGCTTTTCCCAAACCCAAGGTTTGGGCTCCTCATAGAGATTAATGCATAAATTAACAGCCCGTGATAAAGACGTCAGACTGGTCGTTTCTGGCCTCCAATTTCATGAGTATGCCTCATTAAACATGAGCAGTAGCAAGGACTAATGTTTCAGAAAAAGAATTCGTAAAATAAACACGTAATGGGAAAAATTCTCCAAGAACAATGTTACATTTGTATTCCCAAACACCAGGGGCATCCCAACTCTCAGTTACCCACCCTGCAGTGTTTGAGAAAGGAAAGAGATCTGGAAATTCAAAATTATTTAATTGACTGGGGGATGGGACCCAGTTAAGCAGAAACACAGTAAGAGTTGATTTTTGATCAAGATACATGACTAACAGTGTAAGCCCTTCACCTTCTCCCACAATACAGTGATTTAGGTTGCAAAACAACACATGAAGGGTTTAAAAACAAAAAACCAACCAAAACAAGTCCACTGTGTCCATTCAGCCTTTTTCCATCTTCAAGACACTGTCCTACACTGAATTATGCCAGCAGTTAAAAAAAACCCCAAGCAATTACACAACAACATATCCACGTATAGCATTTCAAATTGCCCACACAACCATAGAACTTAACACTTCTGAAGACAGCTTGGCAATCTAAAAACAATTCTAATAAAACAATAATAATAATAATAAAAATTCCAAAGCATGCAAATTAAATAATATTCTGGTACAGTTGTAAAATAATTTTCCTAAATGATCAGCCAGGTGAAACTCTAGAATATCCAGTGCTTCACCTGAAATCACCTCTGTTACAATTTCACTAAAAAAACATGATTGGTTTTTTATCACCTATCTTAAATTATATGCAGCTAATAGTAAATCTTTGTGTGCTTCAAAGTCTCAGCTTACTGAAAATACTCTATAAGCTTTCTCAAGTTGTATGAAAATAAATCTGTCACAGGGAGTTTACAACTTCCAATACAATACCCGTTTGACTCTTCCAAATTTTCTAAAGCATTAAGAGTAGGACAGCTAAAACCAGATGTGACCAGCCAGCATCTAAAAGCCCACTTATTCAGACCATGAACTCAGCGAAAACAAAAAGTTCAGGAAATATTCTAACACAAAGTATTTTGCATGTCATATTGGCTTCACTATTTCTGAATATCCAAGAGCTGGGGGCGGGAGGCAGCACGGTAAAGTGACCCAGCCTGAACGTGTCATTTTAATTACACTCTCAAACCAGCTCAGTTCCCTGATGCAGTTCACCATCCCATCAACCCACAAACAGCTGGGCTAGCGTGACAGAGAGCAAACACCCTCACCAGAACACCCTGTATACTGAACTACTGTCCAAATTCTTTAATTCACCTTTACCTCCTAGAGCAATGAAAACTACCCGCTTAACCTAGCAGAAAAGCACAGAAGAGGAAACTAATCCCTCGGGAATGATGATAAACTAGAGCGGCTGAGTCACTCCAAGAGCTCAGCTCAGTGGGAAACTACTTAGGGTAAAATTTATTTACTACAATCACTTGAATGATTATTAGAAAAGACAAAAATCTATTTGGAATGAGTTTTTCCCCTTCGTACAGTGAAAGCCAAGTCTGAACAAGTCTCTTTTATTAAAAGCAATAGCAAAAAAACCACAACTCCACCAAAAAAAGAAAGTTTTTCTCCCAAGAAGGACAGACAAGTCTAGCCAGCAGCTTGATTCAAGTCTTCTCCAGCTAAACTGCTTTCATATAAAAGAATATGCTCTTAATCTCCCCCAAAATAACCAAGTTCATACATACTTGGAAATCTTTACAAGTGATATATTTCAAGAAAAGCACATACCTAAGCTCCATTACTCTCCCTAAACGTAAAACTGAAGTAGGACTTTAGGATAAGGATTTAAACATCTTGTTGAAAAAAAAAGTTAATTTCAGCAAATTCAAGTACTAGCAAAAAAAAAATAAAAAAAAAATCTATTTAAACCATTGAGATCTACTAAATATTTAAAAGGAAAACAAGGATGTTAATTACACACCACAAATTCTTTGTATTTATCCAATTTGAAATGGTATGGCTTCATACTGCTCTCTATACTCCTTAAGGCAAGTATATGTTTGGCACGATCTAGCATCGTCTGACACACACATAACAGCCAACATCTTCATTAGTATCTAAGTGTGTGCTACTCTAAATGCTAGAATACAAAGTGCCAGAATGGGAAAACAGAGGAATATAATTCAGCATAGAGAAAACAAGGATTAAAACAGTCTACCTACCTGTCCCAGTCGTCATCTCCAGCTCTTCTTCTCCAAGATCTTTCTGCACCAGGCTTATCAAACTGATCAAAGTCATCATCTGTAAAGAAGGTGATTATATTAAATAATTCTTACTGAAATGAAAGGTTTATGAAGCAATCACTTAGGTGGGATCTCTAGGCAGGGTGTTGGTCGTTTATACAAAAATAAAGAAATAAAATAAATAAATACAAACTTTTCTACTCCCCAATAATAGAAAAACATGATGTACTATATAAAGCTTCCCCCCTTCTCACTATCGAGGTGAGGATGACTCAAGGAAAACAGGTAAAGTATGAGATAAATCACAGGAAAATACTGCAGCCAAAGGTCACCACAGAGACAGGAGTTCCCCAAAAATGCAGGAAAGTTGAGTGCAACAGAGGTGAAGGGAACCACATCTGCCACATCTCTGCTTGCCTTGGGGGCCACAAGCTCATCTACCCACACTGAGCCTGCAAAGGCACTTTGAAAATAGGAGTAAATCTCAGGTCAGCAGCACAAGGCAGGATGATACCAGTAACCCAACACAGAAGAGGGAAGTCAGGTTCCCTCTGCCAGTTACCTCAACTGGGGCATTAAAACCACTGGAAGTCACTGAAACAGGTTCCACTGGGTACCAAAGCAACACATGCACCTTCCAAGATAAAACTGGTGCTCCGTGTATTTCTCTGAACAAGTATCCTCACTTTAGCCCATCAAATCACAAATCACTTCTGCATAGCTTAGTTTGTAAAGGACAATTTTGCTACCTAAAAATATCAAATCTTCTATTTATCTCCAAAAGAAATGCAAAGCTCCTCTACTCTGTTCAGACATCCAGATGTCTTGTCATCAAGAAACTGGACTCACATACCTTCAGAAACACTCAGCACTCACTCTCCCATCCTTTGGCTACAGCCCACCAGAGAATACGTACCTGGAATTAGTGTCTCAGCACAGATTTTAATAACTCTTGTAAGAGTCAAGTGGGAGAATAAGTTATGCTCAAGACATGGGGAAACTGGCTGCAGTTTAACGGTCTTCAAAAGACAAGCAGATGAACAATCCAGTCCTCGCAGCCTGACAGTCTGAACTGGTGACCACTAAGATGCCATCTATCCAGTCATTCTCCTGACTCTTTGCACACAACTCTTTGACCAACCACAATGCAAAGGATCAACGGGGGTTTTTTTGGTTTGGTGTTGTTTTTCAGTGACTCTTCAAATCTGTCCTCATCTTGTTAAACTCCACACAGTAGGTATCCATTAGTGAATATTCACCACACAAAGTGACAAACCTATTTACTTCTTAAGTCCTAAAATCAAAATACAACTGTTAATGACCAGTAGAAGTATGAAAGGAGGTAAAAACATAAAAAAGAGAAAATTCAGTTCTTGGAATGTCACTAAATTAAGAGCTTTCAAACCAAAAACTTCAGTCATAACTAACTATGAAAGTAAGGCTGCTCAGTGTGAATGATGAAGCAACACAAGTCAAGTGTGGCAACTCTGTTGTTATGAAATAATAGGTAAAAACAATTACCTTTGATCAGGTTCCCCCTTTTATTCCTTACAGCCACTTTTATATGTTAACTAATCCGCTACATTTAAACTAATTTACATGAGCTAACATCATTGAAGCAAACAGTTGGTTTACATTTCTCTGCTCAAACATCTATGTATCACAATCTCCTTCAATTCCAGTCCCCGTTTCACCCACGGGGGAAAGCCAGACAGATAGCCAAGCGTTTACTATCTTCCTCTTGAACACTAAAGTTCCCAATTTTATGGTCTCTGAAGGAAACTGCCACCTTGCTCTCCTTATGGTCATTCAAAACCATGTTGTGACAATTATCTTAGCGTACTACCATTGTAAGGGCATAAACATCCTGCCCAGTCATTGTTCTTACAGCTGGATTGCAGTAATCCACTGACTTGATGTAGCCACCTCCAAAGATTTATGGGGTTTTTTTAAGGTAACGTGACTGTTTTTGCAGCACCCCAAATTACAAGTGTCCATGTATTGACTAATACAGCTCAAGACAGCCACCAGCATCAGGAAGACAACAACTCCTTTTTAAGCTATGCCTGCTTGATTGCAAGGTATCATATTTTTTTTCATTCTGGACACCAATTTTAGAGCTAGAGAGCTATATTACAAACCAACACCACTTAAAGACAAGATCTTAGCCCTTCAGCACACGATGTTACACAGGTGGAGCTTCATATCAGCCAGGTTTAATCTAGACAACACAAAGTTACATGCCAAACCCTTTTTTCTCTGTTGAGGAGAAACGGGAGAATTCTTTGTGGAGATTTCTCTATACCAAAAAGGAACACTCCTCTGTGTAATTCATAATACTTTTCCAGGCCACATAGTTAAGCTTCGTGGCCATAAAAATGCTTCAACCCAGTATTACTGCTAGTGAAGATGTAATACCAAAAGAGTTCCTCTCAAGTTCCTAGTACAGACCTAGACCCCACTCAGTCAACATCACAAATTTCCAGCCTCCAGCTCTTCTAACCCATCCAAATTTCTCACATCCTCTTCCTTATTTATCAGCAGCTGCTACCAAAATCCAAAACTGAATTACATCCATGCAAAGGCCTTTTCACAAGTCCCTTTTCTCAGGATGCATACAAAAGTCTCAAACAGGACCGGGCAATCTATGTGTGGTGACCACAGCATTTAAGAACTGTTCCACATATGTCCCTACCATCCCCACCACCTTCCTGTTCTCATCTCTTTTCTCTCCCTGTCTCATCACACACTTAAAATATAAAGATCTTTGGGACAGAGGGAAACAGCTTTTCTCTTTTTCATGGGCTTAAACATTCTGTGACAGCTGACACTGATACTAAGCGTTACAAATTACATCATTTTGACATTAAATGTTGTCAGATCCCAAAGCAGGTTGTAGCTCTCCTTTAGAAAAGGAGGTCACAAGAGTTACATGTCTACAAATAGCATTCACTGCCAGCTTTCTCATTTGTGAGATCCCAAGCATTGAAAAGGACACAGGCCTTACACCTGCAGTGTGATGTGATACCTAGTAGCAAACATCAGTGAGGCTTTTTTTTTCGTTGTTCTTTTAGTTGTCTAGGAATAACATTGGAAAAATACCAGTAAACAACAATAAGTGTAACACGTAGGGATGTTTCTCCTTGAGAAAGTCTTACATGTCAATGTTTGTGTCACGTATGGTTAAGTGCCTGTAAAACATTAACTTGTACAGAAAGAGGAACATTCAACATCAGCAGAGCACAAAACCTCTGAGAGTAACAGCCATGGAATATTTTTTTATGAAATTCTCAGTACTGCTATGTGAGAGGTGAGAAGGGAAAAAAAGAAAGGGAAAGGAGGGACACCCATGAACATAAGCTCTTTAAGCAGGAAAATGTAGGAATTGGAAGAGGTTTTGTGTTTTCTTCCTGCAGTATCAGTGCAGCCTAGAGAGGTAGCTGTACATAGCAACTGTTGCTAAGACATGCAATGCAATGGCTACAGCTCCTTGTTTCAACTCAAGGCTCCCATGGCAAAGCTTACCAAGATACATGAGCATTAGCTGAGTACCAGCTGGAAGATTCTGACAGGCCATCACTAAACACACTAAGCCCCCTCTCTAACTTCCAGGCAGCACTAGACGGGGAAAAAACAAACAAACAAGACCTACCAAATACCAAAAAAAGCACTAACTGAATAATTAAGAAGGACAGACCAGTTACACAGGGAAACAAAAGAAATAACGCACCACTTAACTCTTCCTACTGCAGCTCTTAAAAAAAAAAAAAAAAAAAAAAAATCACAATTCTCAAAGTGACAGAGAAGTCACAGGATGCTGTGGAGACTAACAGTGGCTACTTTATTAGACCAGCCTGTCTCCCAAGGACCTGGGCAGCTGTGAACTAGGATATGCACAAAGACAGCTAAACCATGCTTGGTTCCCCACACTAAAAGGTTCCTATTTGCTTTACTCTTACCCTGGTGTAGCACCAGCAGAGCTATACGCTGTTCTATACAGCCTCTTTCTTTGGTAACAGCCCACAGCTGTCATCTTTTTTCCTGCTTAATAAGAACCGATCATCCACAGGAGGAATCCACAACAATAAAAGCCTCCTCTTTGACCACGCTGATGCTAGCTTCTAAGTTCATGGACACCCTTTCAATAAGATCTTCACTAATGATTTTTCTATGTAAAATGGAAGTCTTAAGCTATACAGTCAAGTCTCACAAGCGTAGGAGGTTTATCAGCAGGAACATTGCAGAGCTCTTAACATCTTAAAATGGTATCAATATAGCCTAAAAAGGTAGTCCTACATAGCAACTGTTGCTACGATGGAGTATTTTACTGCAATGAGATGGCCAAGGCTTCTAGGCTAAGACAAACACCTGATGCCTGTATCGTTCATCTTCCTAGAAATACACCTGCACGCCTTCTGGAACACTAACCACATTGTACCTCATAAACCCTAAGAGCTCAAAATTTCATATTTTGCTTAGCTTTAATATTACACTATCTGGTTTAGGCATTGAAAAAGCATCAAAGATTTTTCCTTACCCAAAACAAGATGAAGATGCTACAATGGTGGAATAGTTCAGTGGATAAAAAGTATTACGCACTGTTCACCCAGCAGGTCTTTTCATAAAGTAACTAAGCTGCACTGCTTAGAAAAAAAAACCCAAAAAACTAAAAAAGGGGAAAAAAACATAGGGGAAAAAAAAAAAAAAGGCCAGAGGAAAAAAAAGTCATTCACCACTTCTCTACACTTCGATTTCAAGTTGAGCATAACAAGTCCATCTTGATCTTTCCCATTCCCTGGTATCATATTTAAAACACTCAACGTGACAACTTGACAGCGTTTCAAGCGTAAGCCTCCAGATTAAGAACAGCTTATCTTTATGTACTAGTTCATTTCGACAGAGTAGTTCTCTTCATATTTCATTGCAAAAGGTTACACAACATGCAGGTATTGTAAAGCCTTGATTTTCAGGAACTGAGTATACCATTTAAAAACAGACCTATGTTTCTGCCCAATAGTGAACTGAATTTTGGTATGTCATGCTATGCAACACAGAGGAATAATCTCATGAGGAACACGTTTTAGACACAGGTTGGCAACGTAATCCTATTATTAACAACAGCTGAACTTCTGGTAACAAATTGTGACAGCATCTAACAGTAAAAACACAAGGTCAACAGAAACTCCTGAACCCAAGTCTGTGGTGTAAATACAACACATCATGAAGCACACTATAAATTCGGTGCCATTTATTACAGATAATCAAGCTCTCTACCCCCAATCACATTCACTCCTACTATGGCATTATGCACAGGAACACACGTGCACAAATACACCACACTCAAACACCAATAGTTTATTGTATCTTTTCAGGAATATCCATCATGGAGTCTTTATACTGGTAAACAATTACTCCTATGAGGCTTAAGTATTCCGTGACTAAGTATTTATAATGATGTTAACAATTGCATAACATGTCCCTTAACTAGTGTATTTCATGTATTCTTTCCAAATGACTCCCATATCATAGTATTTAGCTTCCTCAAATAAACTAGAAACATTAATTTCCACAGAAGGTAAGCTCTTTTTACCTTCTCAAAAAATTTTAGAGAGCTTGTCATGATGCAAAGTCAGTCACGAGCAATAAGCAAGAACAGAACTAATTATGGTACACTGCCAGGAACTGAAATTCTCTTTCTAATCACTGCTAAAAGAAACAGTATCTTTTTTGTTTTATACTTACAAAAACAAAAAAAACCCCAATAAATAAATAAAAAAAACACCAACAACAAACCAACCAAACACTACATCATCTAAACCCCAAACCACCAAGTCACAAAAAAGAACACCTCCAAAGACTGTTTGCATTTGAAAATATATTTGCTTTGGAAAAACATTCTGAAAGCGTCACAGTCCTTGCCTCACAAACACGCTGAACAGTGCATGAAGACCAACAGTTTAAATGAAATCCACATGATCTCAGCTCTCAAATGGCTTTGGACATCCACGAGAAACTGCAACTCTCCAGAAACTCTCTAACAGCTTCCATAGCCACCAAAATTTATAGTTAAAACTAAGGGTGCATTACAGCAGAATACAATACCCAACCAATCACACTACTTACTTGGGAGGTTTTTTTTGGTCAAGTCAGTAACAACTATCATCCTAAATTATTCTGGACAGTAAGTTCTATGTGACCTGAAAGCTGAGGTTTAGTATTTGATGCAATAAAGCACAGCTTGGCTTTTGTAAAAACAAATGATACTACGGCTACGTTTCATTTAGACAACCTGAAATGAGAGAACATTCAGAAAAACATAACAAATTGCTATGCTTGAAAGCAAATCTGCCTGCCACGAGCTCGTTCAACTAGTAATGTTTTTTGGCAGTAGTCCTTAGCTGGTAAAATAGCCCATAATAGTGTATTTGTATTTCATCAATTGTAAACTCTATAGGCCCTTGACACAGAGGAGTTTTAGTGTTTGCATATTCCAATATAACTCTAAGTTATAGAGACCAGTTGCATCAATCCATCTAATAAAGCAGGATGCAGTACCCACAGGTACCAAAACATGGCCACCACTCCAGTCACTTTCACTTAGGCACAAATGGAGAAAGTATTTTCAGCCCCTGTGTGCTGCTGGCAAATAGCCTGAAGTATGACAAATTCAACTGAATTTGTCAGACTGGAAAAGTTTTATTATATCTTTGAATTGTGTAGTGACCTACAACACAGAGAAAGGTGTTTGCTGTGCTAGCAGCATAAGCTTTTTCTCCAATTTTTATCAATTGAGGGCTTAAAACAAGTGGTTTTTAAAGCCACTACATTGCTGAGAGCACAATAGCAGCCCTCAGATTAAAGGGAAATTAAACTGATGACAGTTTAGGTTCAAGCTGGAGGACTAACATTACAGGCTCAAAGGTAGAGAAATACCCATTCAGCTACTCTTGATACAGGACTTCCAGAGGAGTATGTGGCAGACAAATATAGATGGGGTCCCCTTCAGCTCTACCCTATTCCCTGTCATGATTCACACCCCAAAAATATCTACACTCAAAGTTTTCTAGACCACTGAAGTTCATCATAAATGAATTAATCTGAAAGGAATAAAACTTCTAATAGTATCCCCTTACTTCAGTATGGCAGACCATTGAAATAACAAGTGTTCACTGCTTTGTTTTGTTGTTTACTCTGCAACTATGTCTCCCTAAATGAGATTACTGTGATCAATTTACAGCTAGATTTTAAATACCAAGGGGAAAAAAAAAAATCAGTATCTATACCATACAGCTGTTGCATTATATTACAAGCAGGTAATAGATGAATCACAGAAGAGCCCAGGTTGCAAGGGACCTCAAAAGAGCAAATGAATTTAGGAAGTAAAATGAAGCTGTGAATCATTTCCAGAGACCTCACAGATCACCACTTGAAAACTTTCCAGTTTGTTTGTGAAACCTGTCACCAAAAGAGCCTTTACCTTCACCTTAGAAAGCTTAGCTGCATCAACACAACTATCTGGTCACGAAGTACGTATGAATACTCTACTCTTATGAATCAAGTATTTCCCAAAAGCCTAAATGACAAGTAAGCCCACACATTCTGTCCAACAGACAAATCACCTTCCTTCCATCCCATTGAATATATCCAAATGTTCAGCTGACGTAGCCATTTCACATTTGATTTTTCAGCCTGGCATCATACCGTTACAGAAGATTTAAACTTCAATCTGCATCTTCAAAGCCAAAACTCTCTCACTTTGTCGGGGTGCAAAGTGTTCAAATTAATGTTTTTTTTTTTTTCCCAAGACCTAGTTCACGCTACTTTTACCAATCATTAGAGATTTTTTTTTCTTTGCAAAGAGAACACCAGGATGCTGTCATCTCTACATTTTAAAGTGTCCTCTACCACCATCCCAAAGATAATCCAAAACCTAAATCCAAAACGTTAGTTCCTTCAGTTAAAACTTTAACTAATCAAAACATTTAAGCCAAATAACCACTTAGACCTGAGCTTTTCACCCTGCATGCCTTCTTTCCCATTGGTTACCACTCTTCGCTTTAGGTAGTGGCCCCCTTCCAAACATAAGGACCACTGCTGCAGGTTTTGAAAGTGTATTTAACACTTGAAAAGTGTATTCAACCGGGAATTTTCCTTGACTAGTCATATGGACATAAGAGTGCAACACCTCTAGGTTTCCTCATTCAGGCCTGTACTGCATGATGATCATCAAGACTAAACAAATATTGTTTATGTGGCAAGGATTACATTTACTTGGCCACTGTTTATTGATGAACACAGCGTTAACGCTGAACAAACAACTGCTTGTGCCCACCGAGTACAAAAGGATCATAATTCATGATTAGACACAAACAGTACTCCATGACAAAAAAAACTAGCCTTGAAACAGCAATTTCACCACTTATGTGAAGGCTATTACATAGACATTTGTACATGAAAACATATTCATTCAACTTGCAGCAGAGTTTTAAACAAAGAAACCTAAAATGCTCCAAGTGACACTTTCTTTAAACTACACTGTCCTTGTAAAATACTAGAAAACTTCCAGAGATAAAACACAGATGCAAAGTTTACTTCCACATCACAAATCGCTGATCTGAACCACAGAAACTAGCACAGAAATTTCTGCAAAATAATTGAAATGTTGCAATGTATTTAACACCATTAAAACAATGTCCAAAATAGTCAAATATTTACTGGTTTACTAATCAGTGTTTTCCTTCCTAGCCTTTTTCTCAAACCCCTCAACTCCTAAATTTGGGAATTTTTTTGTAACATTCACCTTCAGTAGGAAACTTAATGTTTATGTACTTTATCAGCAGATACAGGTAAGAATGGTGAACAGTCTGACCACTTAGATGAGTTGTCACATGGACATGCCACTCTTCTCTGTGACACCTACTTAGAGAAAAAACATTGACTGAAATCATCAGAAACTTTTGTACAGCCAAGGACAAGCGGGTCAACTGACAACTCTGACCAGTCTTTATTAAAACTGTCAATCATCATGAAATCAAGACCCACAGCACCAGAGCCATGTTCTCTTAACTGTATCCCTCTTGAACAACCCAGTGCTACCCCTGCTAGTCCTTCTATTGATCACTAAACCAAGTATTTTCATTTTAAAAATTTGTTTAATATACCGATCAGAACCACATAGGGTTTTGAGTTGTCATTTAAAATGCTAGAAGTAGTGTCCTTAGTCAAGAACAGATGCAGTGGCACATCTGAGCGTCCTGGAGTCAAGCACTGACTTCACATTTTACGTTTTCCAAGTGAGACCTTGTGCTTCTGGGCAGTCTGTAAAATAACTTACAACTACTCCCTGTATAAGTTGCTCAAACAGATCACATACTGTAGCCTGTAGCTTTTAAAGCGTGGGAATTAACGTCTCTAAATGAACACATCCATCCCACCCTGAGGTCCTGCACCTGCAGTGAGCAGTAAAGCTGTTGCCCCTTCCCGGCCCTGCCCCAACCAAAGGAAGACAACAGCTCCCATCACCGCACGACGACACTCCCGTCAGCAGGACAGGATCCCCTGGGGCCCTGCGGTGCCAGGTGACCTCCCGCCCGCACCCCGGAGCCCGCAAAGCTCGTCGCCCGAAAGGCCGCCCGAGAGGCGGTGGGGGGTGGCGGCGCCGCCGCCCCGGGAAGGCCCCGCGGCCCACAGTTCCCTCGGTCCCCGACGGTCGCTCCGTCGCCAGGCAGGCCCCGCGCCCGCCTACAGCCGGCCCCACACCCCCAGGCCAGGCTCCGGAACCCCGATCTCCCCTGTCTGCCCCCAGGCGAAGCCTTTTTGGGGCCGTGGAACCCACCTGCGCCTCCTCCCAGGGCGGCAGCCATGGCTCTTCGCCTCGTCCAGGCGGCGGCGGCTCCCGGCAGCGACCCCGTGCCGCCCCCAGGAGCGGTGGGGAGTAGGGGAGAGACGGGGAAGGGCTCGGATTCAGCGCCCGGCGGCTCCCCCTCCCGCCGCCCCTCCGCACGCACCCACCACGGGAGAACAACAAACTACCAGAACATGGCGGCCACCGCCGTCACTGTCGTCGCCGCCCCCGCGTTGCATCATGGGACGGCAGAGAACGAGACCCTCCCCCGCGGGGAGGGCGGGCAACGGGCACCACTGGTTGGCTGGCCAATGCCCTCTGCGCATGCGCTGATCCGCTGCTAGGGGCGGGCCGGGCGGGAGTACGCATGTGCGTGGGTGGATGGGTGGGGCTGCGCTTGCGCGCGGGGTGCTGAGGCCATGGGCCTGTGGCGGCGGGATGGTGGTGGGACTGGCGCAGGAGTGTGGCTCCCTCCGGCTTTGAGTCTGCAGCGGCTCCGGGGAAAGACCGTGGAACTCTGCCCCAGCGGTTCCGTGCCCTTCCCGAGATTCCTGCGGGCAGTCTGTGGTGCCTAGGCCTAACCGCCTCGTCGCAGAGGAGCAGGCCCGCCGGCCTCCGACTCGCTGCTGTCCGTGGCCTGGCTGCGTGCGGGGGTGGCCGAACCGGCTGCGTTGGCTTTACCTGGCTGGGAGAAATAGTGGGGAGTGGGAACAGAAGGAGGCCCTGCTTTTTGGCGCTCCCATGCCTCCTTGTCGAGCATCGCTGCCAAAGTGAGAGACCGATCTCAACACTTCTGAAATGCCCAATGCGCATTTGGCTGTGTGGAGGCCTCAGCGGGTTGTAGTTCCAGCTTGAATCCTGAAGTTCAGCTGCCTCATGTGTGGGAAAAATGGTGCATGAGTTAATGGGATTAAAATACACCATGAAAGCACAGTTTGATCCCTGTCTGGTAGATCTGTGGTCCTACCATATTTTAAGGCTTGCATATGCAGGGAAGTTAAGGCTTGCTTAAACTAAACTAAAATACTTCAGGCCATGTAGTACTTGCTTCTCCACTCAAAATTCATCTGGATGCGTACTTTACAGGCTCAGTGTCATACAGTGGTTTAGGTTGGAAGGGACCTTAAAATATCAACTAGTGCTAAATAGGTCCTAGTAATGTAGGACAAGGGATAATAACTGGTAGAGGATACATTTAGATGTGAGGAAGAAATTCCTTTGAGGGTGGGTGAGGCACTGGAACAGGTTGCCCAGAGAAGCTGCGGATGCCCCATCCCTGGAAGTGTTCAAGGCCAGGCTGGATGGGGCTTTGAGCAACCTGGCCTAGTGAGAAGTGTCCCTGCCCATGGAAAGGGGCTTGGAACTAGATGATCTTCAAAGTCCCTTCCAACTCTAACCATTCTGTGATTCTAGATCCAGTTTTACTGAAAGGTGAGAGTCCTTTTCTGCAAACCCCTTCTCTAAGCATTTCCCTTCTGGCTGCTTAGTTGTGTGCTCTCCCTCTCCTTTTCAAAGGACCTAGTGATCGCTGATCAATTAGGATCACAGATCCCACAGAAAAGCAATTAATAAAAAAGAGTTTTCCATTTGAGTTTCCTTCCTGCCTTTTCCTAGCTTTCCTTTAAAAGGGGTTATTGGGGCTTGTGCCGTTCTGCACAGACCGGGTTAAACACAGTATAGAATCGTGCTTTGATATAAAGCAAGTTTCTGGGTTACACTACCTGTGAAGATGCCAAATCTGATCTAAAACTGTTTAATGGAGCTTACTATAGCAATACTAGTTCAAGTAAATGGCAAAACTTTCCCAGTTGGACAAGTCCTCATGGAAATAATTAACGATGTTAGTATTTAAATTATTGGCGTTATCTGATTAAACCCTCGCTATGAGAATAAGGAAGTTCTCATGTCACTTTGTTCCGAGCTCCCTGTGGACTTACCTCTGCATTGCATTTGGTCTCATTTTTTAGGTTTTCTTCACAACTACACAGCTAGAGGTTTATTCTTTATATATTCTTACAAACTCACAGCCAAATTCTGACTTTGAGGAAACAGATTAAATCAGTAATTGATGCTTGCTGATCATTTAATATGTAGTCCATTAGTCCAGCTTAGATTGCCTGTCGTGCAGGTGGTGAGCTACGTGAACACTACTACTGTCAATTGGAGAAAAAAAAAAAGATGGTGATTTCAGTGGGGCCAGGGTTTCAGCCATCATTCATTGGAATCTTCTTTTTGGGTAGCTGGTTTGCAACACAAAAGGATTTCCTGGCAAGGGAGGGAGTTTGCTGGACCCTTTAAAGGCTGGATGGAGAAGTGTGTGTGGGGCGAGAGTCAGCCAGTGTCGGCACCAGCCTGTTACACTTCACAGCTCTCGACATAATTCTCTGTGTCCCATCTGTTTGAGGCTGGGAAAGGAAGTGTTAAACATAAGGAGCATTCACAACGAGCATCTGTGGCATTCAGATGTATAGAGGAGTGTGCTTTATGGATATTTTATGCTCTATATTTTTTGCTTATTTTGCTTATGGATTAGATTTCCATGACTGGCAGTCCAAACACAAATCAGGTTACCATTTGCTTAACACACCAATCCAGTGTTAAGGAGGAATAACAGGAGAGTTCATTATTACTCTGTTAATATATTGACCCTACAGCTCTGGCACAAAGAAGTGGATGTTCCCAGATGTAGGAACTTCAGCAGGTGTGGACCAGGGACCTAAACTATGATTACAGAGACAGATATGGTGACTACTCACCTTCACTCATGACTTTTCTTGAGTTTTCAAATCCCAGGAACTGTAGTTGCTCTGGATTTTGTATAACAAACTCCAGCTTTTTCTCAATACTACCTAAAGTGTGTTATAAAATGCAGGAGTGCTCCTCTCCCTCCGTTCTGTAACTGGGAGTCACATTACTTGGCACCTCTGGAATCCATGAATTTAAATGACTTTATGTGAACTAATCATCATCAAGTTATTTAAACCTTTTTGGGAAGTTCTGCATCAATAATATATTTGCCCAAAGCAAATCCAGCTGCAATTGTGAATGCAACAGACTGTCTTGCAAGGAGATTAAATAAATAGCAGAGCCAGAACTCCAGAAACCTGTAATCCTGGTTTTGCACTTGCTTGCTGCATTGCTGGGTCAGGTTGCCTTGATCTGCTGCCTCAGATTCCCCTGTCTAAGATGGGGAGAATAATGCTAAATTTTTATTTTTTTAAACCTTTGGTAAAAATTGTTGTGTTGTGACTTCTCTACAGTGAGCTGTTTCCACTGCACTAGTCACTATCAGTTTTACTTTCACCAGTTTTGAATTTGAACATGTTTTTCCAAGATACTTCATAGTTTATTCTTTGAGCAGACTCATTAATTTTTTATTATTTTTTAATTATTTCCGTTATATATATTTTTGCACATATACTCTAATGGTTAAAAAATCACCAGTCAGAAACCAGTGAAGCAGACTTCTAAGTTTAATTCCATTGAACACTTACAACTAATACAAGGGTAGTAAGAACAGTGTTATCAACAGTAAGAGCAAATGGCTCCTAGTTCCCTACAGAAAATACTCTTCTGGCTTATTTATTTTAACCACGGTTACCTCTTTGTGAGCTTTCATTCTAGTCCCACTCAGGCAAAACCTGAGTGAGTTTTCGTAGCATGGCAGGCTGGCTGAGATGGGTGGTCCAGTTGTGGATTTGGCTTGTAACCTTCTTGTGATGAACCTTGTGACATCTAACTCTGAGGCACCATCTTCCATTCGAAGTTAGGCCTCTCTTCAGACAAATTCCTCCAAATAAGACACTAAACAGGTCTTGGGTTATTTCAGCAACGTCCTGTGAGGCAGCAAACGTTCTGTCGCGCCTGACAGGAAATTCTGGATTTAAAGTATAGAAGGGAGGGGTGCGAAAGCAAATTCACTCTCTTTTAGGTGCCACTGGCCCTGGTCTATGACCTGTTGGGAGTTCAGCAACCTTAGGAGAAGGAGTACCTCTTAAAAGGTACAGGCAGGTGAAAGATGCTTTCTCTTTGAGTGTATTCCCCAAAGTGGCAAAGGTAGAGTAGGAGATGAGAAAGACTTCAGAAACTAATAAATATCTTACTTAAGGAAAGAGAACAGTGCGATTAAATAAATTAAAATATATGAAAAGCATGAGTGTGACAAACTGTGAACCAAAAACATTCTGAGTGTGTTACAGTCTCGGGACTAAGGGTAGTTCCAGATCTGTGGGCAATGGTAAGGTATATATATCAGCTTTTATTTTTCTGTAACTTTTCTTTCTGTTTCCCTGTCATTCTCGTTACTTATTTATCCACTTGATGCTGTTTATCTACCTTGTAGTTGTCTGCAACCCACTTGATGCATCTTATTTCAGATGTACTTCCTTCAGAGCGGTGTGAACTGAGGACCTCTGAAACAGCTGCTGGGGTGGAGAATAGGGGATCCTGTGTGCTGAGAAATAGTCTAAACAAGTCATGTGTCTGTCAAGTGTGTTATTAATGTGTCATCTGTGGAGTCCCTAGAAAGCTGGTCACCCACCAAAGAGCAAAAGCTCAACAGAACGCAAAGAGTGTTCAAATATAGTGTAAAATATATTAATTGTTACCAGCTGCAACTGGCTGCAGGGAGGTTTGGGCTGTAGCTTTGGGTTCCGAACTGCCAGCAACACACAGAATCCTGGGTATTGCCCAGGTGTTACCAATATATTTTAGATATCTATAGAGAAGAAATCAAGAAATACTGGAGGGATCGAAATGTTAAACACATTACAGCATATTATTTGTAATTGTGGCTTTTTCAATCTGGATGCTGGAAGTCTTAATGACTCAGCTTTGCTTTGTTTCACCAGGAAGCCCGTGTGGTGTCAGGGGCAGTAGGGGAATCAGGGTGAAGCTGAGAAATGTAAGGCGGTCCTTCCTTTCAAGAATGACTCAGAATAAAGTAGATAATGTCTAAGATGCCCCATTCTTAGGAAAAGGGAGTGGTACCCCATGATAAACATATCAGAAGAAGTAAAGTTTGAGTGTTTATGAGGTTTCTTGACAAGGAGCCAAAGTGTGTCATCATTGGCCCTGCCCAAACGCTGAGTTTTTGGGAAGGACTTGCTTTCTCTGGACACAGGCCAGGCTTTCCCCTTCCACTCTGTGAAAAACAAGACACGTGATGGCTCTAAGCAAACCTCAGAGCATCACAAGCAACTTCTGTGGCCTGGATTCATTGTGGCTCATACCCATGGGCAAAGCCCTGTGCTCTTGTGGAGCCCCACTGAGCACAGAGACGTTGTGCGCAGGTACCAAATGTCACCTATTGAACATAAACTTCCAGATCCAAGCTTACGTTCCTAAGAACTCCTCATACCAGAAGGCAATAATCCTGTTAAAAGCCTCTGGGAACTACTGCAATGCAAATAATAGTAGCAATAATTAGCTCTGCTTTAATTGATACTGTGCATTCCTCAAATGTCAGTGAAAATTTACTTTGCTAAGCCAACAACTTCTCCCCTGGAACTCTGCTGGCTTTACCAGAATTACACGAGGGGTGAATTTGGATCATTGTAAGTTCCTGGCATAAATTATCAGCTGCTGATTCCTTGCCCTTTAAAACTTGGCAAGCGTACAGGAAGAGTTTGCCAGATATGCTAGAACTAGGTCTATGCATTTATGGGGAAATCCTTTGGGACTATGCACAGAAAGGAGTACAATTTGCTAGAAGTACCCAGCTGTGAAATCCAAGAACTCCTGCACACAGCTCTAGCAACTTAGAGCCTATTTAGCCTGGCCTCGATAGCAGCGGTTCCTGGAAGCAGTTTTTGTGCCCTCAGCTTTATGAAAGCATGAATATGATTGTAACAAACCCTGTAAATGTGTGGAGATGCTAAGTTTACAGAATAACCCCAACAGAGATAATTTTGGTTGGCATAATCTGGAGTAATTTTGTGGTTACTCCCGTTTATCCTGGTAGCCAGGACTTGTCTCTGCTTAGCGTTGACAGTGTAGTTCTGAGCATATCATTGGCATAAATAAATAAAGATAACACACTTCAAAGCAGTCACTGTCTTCAGTATGAACCAGATCCACATCTGGATCTTTTGTCTTACTGAGCACCCAGGAACTTTGATACCCCATCTTTCATGGACAGACATCTGTGTCATATCACTGCTACAGCTACGTGCTCAGACACTCCTCAGGGATTCTTTCTAAGGGAAGAATAAATGTTGTCTAGATCTAGTTGGCTAAAAGTTAGATGCCTAATCTAAACTCATTGTGTGAACCTCCTCCGTTTGGTTGCTTTACATGGTCTGAATGGCAGCTCTTAGCTGGGGGAGACCTGTCTTGGTAAAAAGGAAGGGAAATTAATCCCAGCCATAGAGTCTCTATTTTGACAGTGCTGAGCAAGATTAAAGCCAGTAGCACATCTCTAAAATTTTCCACATTTACCAGGAAAACAATCCTGGCTTGTAGAGCTCCAGTGCATATTCCAGGATCAAGCCATTTCTGTGTTTGCTGGTCCTAATGTGTGGGGGATTTAGGCTATAATGGAGTCTCCTTCACAGACTCAGAGATACAATGCACCTGATTTTATGGATTATCCGTATGCACAAAAGTGTTGTTGCCAAACAAACTCAGGAACAGATCGCTCTAGCATATTATCAATAAGCCAATTAGTGAAATGAAGCATTGCAATTATAGACTTCTTTATGCAAATGCATTTGTCTGTAGAAAAGAGAATCATTTGGATTGGGTTTAGCATTCAGGAAGACCTTGCCAGTATGATATCTGGTGATAGTTGCTATAGTTATTATTGACCAGTTTCTTTTTTCACCCTGATACGTGTGGATGTAAATGTATTGAGTGAGTAAAATGGCCAGGATTTAGACCTTATCATGTGTTTTTTCAGTAGCTGTGTTTGTTCCATGGCTTTCACAACTTCTTCTAACATTAAATTTGGTTTTCCATTACAGTGATCAACAGCATCAGTATTTTATATGGGTCAAAATCCACTAAAAAATCTTTCACTAATTTCCTTACTAAGAAGACTGACAGAATTAGACCCTACATATCAAATCAGTTTCATCCGGGGACTTTAGTTTATCTAGTCGATCTGACAGATTTATTTATCACAGCCCATCCACATTAAGCCGGGCACCTTCTCTGTAATGAGTTCCTGGCAGCCCAGAAGCAGGTTATGGAACATGACCCATTACAGCGGGCTCTGGTACAGGGAGCTGATAGAGATGCGTTATCCAATGCGGCCACAGTTTGAAGTGTTGTCTTGTATAACAAATTATTGACTTCATTGTACATAGTACTAGGATTTAATTAAGCGATAAGGCCCATCATACTGGTCCTTTATCTAGCAGATAAGGATTTACCAAGCTTACCCAAGAGGTCTTTATCTAAAAGATAAGAAAAAGGAACATAAGGTGCCTTCCCCTGTTTTTAAATCGTTAATTGAAAAGACCTTATTTCTTAGTTCTAGGTTGTTGTCTTTTTTATCATGGATTAGTATTAAAGATTCAGATGGACTTTTATAAAGGAGGTCGTAGCAGGGAAGAATGTTACCAGTGGCCTTCACTGGGTGAAATTAATAGGATTTATATAGTTTTTATTCACAATGCACCAGCTCTCAGCTCAAGTGGAAATTTAGCCTCTGATTTGCAGGAGATATGTCAGTGACTCCATGATGCCACAGCCATAAAAGAGATTCATACATTGATGATTTCACAAGGCTACAATTGTGATTATGTTGTAAAGTTTAGAAAATATTGTGATTCCACAGTAGAAGACAATGGGAGATCTCTCTATTTTCAAGACAGTTCTTTTAATTATTGTGTTGTCAGCTAAAATGAATGATGCCAAAATCTCTAGTCCTTTACGTGTGATGATGCAAAGACATACAAGCAGAAAACATACAACGAAATTAAGGCTAATAGAAAGAATTGGCACTGAAAAAAGGATGAACACACTGGAAAACACAAAACAATATTACTGTTAATGTTCAGTGGAGGAGACCACAGAGGAAATGGCAGAGAAAAGAGAGAAGATCATATGTTTATTATGGAAAAGGCACATAAGGGCTTCTGTATTGTTGAAAAAAGGACAGGATCTTCGGACTTAGCAGATTTAATCTCTAATGTTACAGACAGTTTTTAAATATAATAATCCCTTCATAAAGGTTCAAGCTTTTTGTAAACTTAGCTAGACTGTTGCCTTTCCACCCCTTAGAGGAGGGCAGTTGTGCAACATCCTTGTACTAATCATTATCTGAGATCTTCCAGTTTAGTCTGACTGTATCCCTGGCCAGTCCATTCTTATTTGTTCTTATGTGCTGGTATTATCTTCTAGCATAAGTGACATTTCTTCCTTACCAGCATTTTTCCTTCCCATCCCCATGTAAGCCCAGACAGCAGTCAGCCTTTACTATGCTACATAAATCAAGCTCCCCTTGGGCTGTTCTGCCCTTGCAGGTCCAGATGTGACAACCACAAATTGACTCTGCACCCCTTCAGGGACCAGGGACGTATCAGACTTGCTGTTTGTTCCACCTCAAGTTGCTTTGTGGGGGCTCTGTGAAATTCTCTTGAATTTCCAGGCATCCAGGAACCTAAGCTGCCAGATACTGGAAATCCAGTAGGTTACTGCCCAAAGCAGTTGTCTGCCACATAAATTGATAGCATTGGCAGCTCTGCTTGTGAAAGACTCCCTGTTTCCCAGATTGTATTAATCATCCTGCTCTGCACCTGTTCCAGCTTGAATTCTTCATGCTTGAACAGGGGTAGTAAAGCAGGGTCTGAAGGGATCAGATTGTATTAGAAGTGCTTGGAGCAACTCAAGCCAGGGCCGAGTAGCAGTTATAATGAGAGATACCCTCCAGGTTACACGAGAGGCAAATTGCCTCGGCAGTGAGAGGAAGTTTGTAGTGCAGCTCTGAGCCTGTTTGTTCAGTAACCGAGGGATTTCATTTCCATTGTTGACAATCCGACACCTTTTATGGGCAATTGGTTCGCTTTTTTAAAAAGTACCTGGCATGGAAGCAATAAGTGAGTGGAAAGGTGTGAATTAAAATGTGTACAGAGCTAAAGACGATTACTCAGATATTTGCTTAGACCTGAAATCCCAGCTGTGAAACTGGGATTATTCTCTCTTGTTCCAACTACCCTACAGTAATTGCCTCGTGAGCAATTTTTCTGCTGTCTTTTTACTTATTTATTTGCAACTTTGAAAGCTGGTTGACTTTTCTGCCTTAGAGAAAGCTATAAGCATGTTCCCTCACCTTTATACCTCACATACAGTTGTCTCACCTTGGTGTAGCCTCTCATGCCTGTAAACCTTTGAAACAGGTCTCTGATGGCTCATACTCCAGAGAAGCCAACAGAGCTTTCTCCACTGGCTTCATCAGAATAACTTTCCTACCACATGCTTCATGCTTACTTCACTCAGAAAAAGATTTTATCTGAGTGCTGCTAGCAGGTGCTCTGCTGTCCTTTTCAACCAGGGAACAAAATCAACCCCCTTCACTTACATGTATTTCAACACAAAATTATTTTGCTTCATACATCTGAATGGTATCCTAAAAAAAAAGGGATTTTTCTCCCTTCAAATCACACTCCGGTGGGAGCTGCCCCAGTCAGCAGTGTTTACTCTCTTGCTCCTCTCTGTGTAGTTGTTCCATTAAAGTAGTGTGAAAGCTACAACTATGTGTCCACTGTCATTCTGCATTAGAAGTCAGGGGTAAGGTAATGATATGCAGGCTTGATCCTTCTGTAATACTTTCCTTGGAAGTACAGTTCTGCCGTTTCTGCTGTCAGCCTGCATTTAGAGTGCGGAGAGGGCTGCATGACTTGAAAGCAGCAGTAGGCAATTCCCAGTCTAAGCCTTAGACATTTACATATTTATACTCACTTCAGCGGAGTAAATATGCTATGAATAAATCCTATTATGTTTCAGACTGTACTTACAGTATAACAAAACCACACCGTACGGTGGTGCAATATCAGGTTCTCTTTCAGTATCAATATGGGCATATATTTAGTAAATTATGTATTGTTAACATGATATTCAGCTTCTAGCAGCTGTAAGAATACTTTGTATAATGTGAGAAAATAATGAGGGCAATGTCATTCAGTCTTTATACAAGAACTGAAGAAAAGAGACTGACTGTAGGTAAAACAGTTCTGTGAAAAATGGTCAGTCTATAAGGGATAACTCTACCACTGTTACTATTATTATTATTGCTTTGGAAGTTGTGTGCACCTGAATGTGCCATCTAATGCAAGTGAATTTTTCAAAGGACACTGCCAGGTATTGCTGATGCTATGCCATGATATTGCACATCACAACCTTGGGGTTACACGGTCCCCTCTGCAGTTACTTCAGCATTATACTAAGATCAGGGATCCCTATGAGAAGAGAGACGGTGTTTTCTTCTTCCTCAAGTTACAATGCCTTTCTCTCCTTCCATTTCCTTCCCATCCTCTCCTGTGTGTATGTTGTGAAATTTTAATGTTATTATTATCCAAAGGAATTTTAAATGCATTCATTATTTCAAAACAACGATATTTTTGGGTGTGTGCAAATCTTTTGTGCCAGCCATACAACATGTGACCCAGAGAAGTTCCACAGAAACCAGCGGACTATTCCCTGTAGGAGGCTCTGTACCGGACTCCTCATTGCTGTGGTTATCTCTTTGCTTTTACAGCTTGACCCTAAATCTGCTGAAGTAGAAAAGAATTTTACATTACCTCAGCAAAGACAAGCCCCTAATATCTGCAAAGAGCCCTTCAGTAAAACCAAAGATCAAGTGCTGCTCCTTCTGCTAGGTAGTATATGAAGACTACCCATCTTAATTGCATAGTCATAGAATTTTTCCATGTAGTGTTTTAGACCATCCATCTAGGCTTCAGCTTTCCCTTTTTCAGAGATTACTTATATTGCAGAAGGAGCTTCCATGCTGTCAGACTCATAGGAGCTGAAAGTGTAACAGTTTTTATGTATCTTGTCCCATATGTTTGAGGAGTGTCCTATAGAGAAAATAAAGAAAGGGAAATACGGTTACAAGACTTGTGGAGTAAGAAGAGTTGGGGGAAAAAATAAGTAAAGAACTATAAAAACTGTAAAACGAAGATGAAGATCCAGCAAAACACAACAGAACTCAAACCGGAGATAATCATGTCAGGTTGTTGATGATAATTCAGGCTCTGCTGGACATAGCAATTTGGGCTGAATCCAGCAAAGTACACTTAACAGAGAAAAGGTAAGAATATCAATTAAATGCTTTGATATTTGCCATTGAGACCAAAATGTTCTTAACTTTGTGGGGAAAAATGAAAAAAAAAAAAACTCCAAGGGTATTTGTTGCTCATTTTTCAGGCAAAATATTATCCGTGAAATTTCCAGATGGAGTACTTTATAAGAGCCAATTTTAATAAGGAGTTGTGGGAAGAAGTGTGTGCTAGTGCAGTCTGGGGTCTGGCTGAACGTGCCCAGGACTATGTGTTGAGTGTGTGATAGGTAGAAGATGTGTTGCTGTGACCTGTGCTTATCTCAGAAGAACCCCTCTTTGTGATGCTGGAGTGGCCGTTCTTAATTTAGGACATAAACCACAAAGCTTGCTTTATGTGGAGTTGGAATGCTGTGACAGTGGCCATTTCACTTCTCGTAGTTGCCCCTGTGCTCTTTTATGATCCTCAGGACTGTTTTTAGAATATATTGGTTGTCTTGCTTTGTGTGTTTACTTTGTGAGGTCTTTGAGGGAGGGACAGTTACAAAAGCTCCAGTTCTTGATATGAGTCTCCAAGTGTAGTGAAACACAAAGGCCTCATAAGAGCATCACTTTAGTCAGTCTGAAGAAGATTAAGAACCAGTATGTGGTTCTACTCAGAGCAGCTATTGGAAAAAGTAGCTCAAGAAACAGAATAAATATCTTGTTTACTGCCTTTTATTGAAGTCAAGATCAAATTTATATTGTATATTACAAATAGACCTCTTCTAGTTCATTGCAGTTTTGGTATTAGGAAAATAGAGATTTTCTTAATAGGCATCAATGTTGTCACAAAGTGTTGAGGTTGTGACATGGTCACAGCCCATGTAGTCAATTAGGACAAAATCATTTCACCCCATCTACGATAGGACCATTACTGAAAAATAAATGAGTTCTTGAATGAGCAGAGTAGCTGCACCAGAATCAGTAAAGAGAAGAGATCAGAAATTACCCTGGGGGTGAGTGGCTCACTGAACTCTGTTACACCCAAAATAGGGTGGCCAGGCTCAGGCCTCCTCGTGACAGTGGTCACTGGTGCATAGTGCCTGGGCAGTGTTTGGGTGAGGACAGGCTAACACGGACCGTACCAGGAATTGTATTACAGGGACAGGCTCAAGTCCATGTGTTGGCCATGTTCATTTTGCGAGTGTAAATACTCTCATTCTGTGAATCTGTGGTAAGTTGCTTTTAAAGGGGCAGTTGTTGTCTCGCTCAAGACATGAAAAAAGCCCTTTTCATGTAAATATTTTGAAGCTTATTACATGTGCAAGCTATTGTGTCTACTTGATGGACAAGGAAACTGAGACAGATAAAAGGGAGGCTTAAAATCTATGTTTCAAAATACCCTTTTCCTTGACAACATTCTGTACTTACATGTGTGTGTAACTCCACCTGGAGCTCTCAGTACTTGATAGCACTGTGAGGAAGTCCTGGCTAAGAAAAACATGCACAAGAGGTCACTTGTAATGTTTTGGATCTGCTTTACATTGCCCTGTTGCCTGACATGTTTCAGAGTGCTTATTCTCACCTCACCTGTCTGTGCTACCATCCCCATTTTAAAATAAGGAATAAAATTATATAGGAGGACTAATGGTATGGTCCTGCTTTGATGTATATGCAGATATTTGAGGTTCCTCAGCTATTGCTAGAGGTCTAGCATCACAGGACTCAATGTAAGTTAATTTTCCAGTCTCCTCAGATCTATGACTACAGATACATCTTCAGGGTTACAGTGCAGATCAGTGGTGAATGTACCAGCATGAACTCATTTGAAGCTGGCTCAGGACCCAGAAACAGCCCATCCACAACAGCATGAGGCTCCAGATCCACCAATTCATCACAGTTGGACTGCTTCCCAGACTAACCTGGGTGTTCCTGCACAAAACTGCAGTGTGCAGGACAAAACAAGGGGTTTGTCCAAGGTCATGCAAAAAGCTTGACCTCATGGCAGAATTTAATTCCTCTCCCTTCAATCTCAACCTTATACAGCAATGTCGAAGTAGTCTTCCCCTCTTTAGATAAGGTTTTATTTCTGTAGCAAATCAAATGTGAGTCTACTGAAGACCCTTGTTCCACCAACACAGGCTGTTGGCAGTTATTCCCAGACTCGAAGGCCTCTAAATTGAATTATGTGGGACAGTAGGATACTTTTAAGTCTGTAACAAATATGTTTCTGATTTGAGGCTGCTCAGATTATATTTGGTAGGAATTTTGCCATTGGTTTCAGTGAACATTTTAGAATCATTTTAGAAAACATGAAAATTGGTATGCAAAGGAAACTTTTTTACAAACTATAACAACTTGACAGATCTTCTGCTGAGGATAGAGTGCACCAGAGCAAACCAATATGTCTTAATTAATAATCCGGTATGTTCAGTACAACTGCAGTAATACTAATCATTTCCTGAAATAAGTCTTGGATGAATACAAAGTCTTTCTAGACTTCTGTTTGATTTGCTCCTTCAGAACTGTAGTGTTTTGAAGATAAATAAAAACTGCTAATGAATATGTATATGTTTCCTGATGTAGAGTATGTCAGTGAATATTCTAGGACGGTTTTGTAGTCTGCAATGAACATGCTCCTTTGAAGTTTTTACTGATTTAAAAAATGCAGTCATTATGTTTGAGTCACACATCAGTTTACTGATTTAGTTAGACAAAGAAACTAAGCTTAGACAAAATATTTCAAGAAAAGAACAATTTTCAACCTCAAATGGCAAAATGCCTTGAAAGTTCTTTGAAATAGCTGCAAGGCAGTTAAAAAATCTTCTAACAACATGGAACAAGCTTGATTTTCACCTGTTAGGAAAAAAAAACCCCAAAACATTTTCTTATCTACTTAAATAAGAAAAGTGAATGAGTTAAAAGACACCAGAGGACTAGAGAGGTCCATATGAAGGTCATATGGAGACTATACTGTGCAGTTCCTGCTCTCCAGCATGCTCACTTCATGTCCTGCCATCCAAGGAGAGTGGTGGCAGCTGGGGTCTAGGGGGCACCCATGGACAATCCCAGGGACAAGAGCAGAACTGGCTGCATGGCCATTCGCTTGGGGGCTTTTCATGTGGTCTCACTTCAGAATAGCAGCTGTGGGTACATCCTTTGACTTGATTTTGGTGGAATCAAAAGTGGATGAAAAGAAGTCTTCAGTTTTACTTCAGAAGGAGGGGGAAAATGAAGCACTCAGTACTTAACGTTAGATTTC
Organism: Nycticryphes semicollaris; assembly: GCA_013400055.1. Lineage (NCBI taxonomy): Eukaryota > Metazoa > Chordata > Aves > Charadriiformes > Rostratulidae > Nycticryphes > Nycticryphes semicollaris. The sequence continues at coordinate 300,151 of VXBJ01003355.1, read as the reverse complement.
CATTTTATCTTTGTGATTTTCAACATCCCAGTGTCAGTCAAAAGACTTTAGTAAGAACATCATCCTTTGCGTAAGTTACTGCACAAGCTCAGGACAAGGTAGTTCCTGACCCAACAAAATGAGAGTCCAAAAGATAGAACAGAAAAGATGGAAAAAAGAGTAAGAGCTTGAAGCAGCCAAGTTGTTTACACCAAATTGTAAGAAGTGAAGAATGAGATGTCCCTTCCAGTCTAATTTCTGTCTGGCAACAGATGTGTGGGCAGCAACCTCACAGAATCAGAGAATGATTTTGAAGTTGGCAGAGACCTCTGGAGAGGTCATCTAGTCCAATCCCCCTGCTCAAGCAGGGCCACCCAGACCCAGTTACCCTGGACCATGTCCAGGTGGCTTTTGAATATCTCCAAGGATGGAGACTTCACAACCTCCGTGGGCAACCTGTGGCAGTTGCTCAGTCACCCTCACAGTAAAAAAAGTGGTTCCTGATGATGATGGAGCCTCCTGTGTTTTAGATTGTGCCTGTTGCCTCTGGTTCTGTCACTGGGCACCACTGGAAAGAGCCCTGCTCTGTCCTCTTTGCACCTTCCCTGTAGGTGATATTCATTGATAAGATCCCCGTCCTTGAGCCTTCTCTCNTCTGGAGAGGTCATCTAGTCCAATCCCCCTGCTCAAGCAGGGCCACCCAGACCCAGTTACCCTGGACCATGTCCAGGTGGCTTTTGAATATCTCCAAGGATGGAGACTTCACAACCTCCGTGGGCAACCTGTGGCAGTTGCTCAGTCACCCTCACAGTAAAAAAAGTGGTTCCTGATGATGATGGAGCCTCCTGTGTTTTAGATTGTGCCTGTTGCCTCTGGTTCTGTCACTGGGCACCACTGGAAAGAGCCCTGCTCTGTCCTCTTTGCACCTTCCCTGTAGGTGATATTCATTGATAAGATCCCCGTCCTTGAGCCTTCTCTCCTCCAGACTAAGCACTCCCAGCTCTATAAAACTTTTCTTATAGGAAAGATGCTCCAGTCCTTTAATCATCTTTGTGCCCCTTCACTGGAATCTCTCCAGTATGTCCATGTCTCTCTTGTACAAGGAGCCACAATTGGACACAGTACTCCAGGTGTGGCCTCACTGGTGCTGCATGGTGTCCTAGATATTAAAAGTGAAAACCTCAGGGAACAAGCAATTAGGACTACCTATATTCACCTGGTGTCGAAAGGGGAAGGTCATGGAAGGGACATCGTTCAGTCACCAAGCATCTTGTTGCAGCTGTTGGTACAGTAGCAAAAATCCCAACTGTTGCTACACCTTGAGGGGCATCAATGAATCTTATAGAATCATAGAATGATAGAATGGTTAGAGTTGAAAGAGACCTTAGAAATCATCAAGTTCCAACCCCCCTGCCATGGGCAGAGACACCTCCCACTAGAGCAGGTTGCTCAAAGCCCCATCCAGCCTGGCCTTGAACACTTCCAGGGACGGAGCATCCACAACTTCTCTGGGCAACCTGTTCCAGTGCCTCACCACCCTCACAGAAAAGAATTTATATCTGCTGTCTAATCTAAATCTCCACTCTTCCTATTTAAAGCTGTTACCCCTTGTCCTGTCACTACACTTCCTGACAAAGAGTCCCTCTCCAGCTCTGCTGTAGGCTTCCTTCAGATATTGGAAGGCTGCTATCGGTCTCCCTGAAGCCTTCTTCTCCAGGCTGAACAAGCTCAGGTCTTTTAGCCTATCTTCCTAGGAGAGGTGCTCCAGACCTCTGATCACCTCCGTGGCCCTCTGCTGGACCCATTCCAACAGTTCCTTGTCCTTTCTATGTTAAGGACTCCAGGGCTGGACACAGTACTCCAGGTAGGGTCTAATGAGTGCAGAATAGAGGGGCAGAATCACCTCCTCAACCTGCTGGCCATGCTTCTTTTGATGCAGCGCAGGATGCAATTGGCTTTCTGAGCTGCCAGTGCACACTGCTGGCTCATGCTGAATTTCTCACCCACCATCACTCCCAAGTCCTTCTCCTCGGGGCTGCTCTCCAACCTTTCTCTGCCCAATCTGTATTTGTGCTTGGGATTGCCATGTCCTGAGTGCAGGACCCTGCACTTGGCTTGGTTGAACTTCATGTGATTTGCACTAGCTGACCTCTCAAGCCCGTCCAGGTCTCTCTGGATGGCATCCTTTACCTCCAGTGTGTCGACCGTGCCACCGAGCTTGGTGTCATTGGCAAACTTGCTGAGGGTGCACTCTATCCCACTGACTATGCCTCTGACAAAGATATTAAATAGCACTGGTCCCAGTACTGACCCCTGAGGAACACCACTCATTACTGGCTGCTACTTGGACATTGAGCCATTGACCACAACCCTTTGAGTGCGACCATCCAGCCAGTTCTTTATCCATTGAGTGGTCTCTCCATCAAATTTTGAAGTGGAGGCAGAGATTTCCAGTATTTGTCTATGTCAGGATGTGCCATAATCATCCCTTCACACACACATACCACATTCCAAAACTGCTGTCCTAGTTGACCAGCCATGTCCAACCATTTGGCTTGATTTAAGATTATTTTAGAAGCAGAATTTGCTTCTGCCACGGGATGAGGGGACACTGCTTAATATTAGAGCATTTGTAAGTCTTAAAGCACAGAGAGTTTACTTTGACCACCAATGCTGTAGCCCAAACCTCCTCACAGCTCCTGCCTCTGGATCTCTCCAGCGCAGACGCTGCTTTGTGTGTGTGCATGTGATACTTCTGTGATGCATCCAACTGGGAATTGGTGAAACCCTATCTTTATTGATGACTTAAAGCAGGATTCCAAGTCCCCGAGGGGGAGGGGACCTGTTCCTGCATCCAGCAATGCTCAGCATCTGACATAAGCACAGCACTGCAGTCCTGTAAGAAAATTAGCATTACAATCAGCTTTACTGCATCCCCCAGAAATCCTGTAAGGAGGAAGTCTGCAGTGAGGTCATTTCATGCCGGCTGATTTGTCATGGAAACACCAATTCCAGTTTTGCACTGGTTTTACCTGGTTGTAGCTTCATGCGGGCAAGGCAGGAGGCTCTGCCACTGAGGCTCCCCACTTCTTCATTTGTTTAGTTCCCTGGTGTCACCTCCTGGCATGGTGGCAGTAGCAGAGAGCCCTTGGAGCAGACCCGTGACGTGCTGGCAAGAGCTATTTCTCTCCAACACAGGCACCAGGTTGCAGATGCCAACAGGAGGAAGGACACTTATTGATCAGTGTTGGGCTCTGAATGATCCGGGGCTGAGCTCAGGTTGGGCTGCCTGCTCCCAGGCTGAGCCAGAGGGTTTGAGGAAGGTTTCAGTTCCAGCTGATGGAGGTGACAGGTGTCAGGCTGCAGCTGCGGAGTGAAGCCTGTTCTTTGATGGGAGCTGCTGACCTTCTCGTTAATCTGGGGAAGAGCTGGGGCTGAGTGCTTACTGCTGTTAGAGATTTGCAGAGAAAATTTGCAACATCTTTTGCCTGCTTGATGTTCTATCTACGTCAGATTTGGCAACCACTTAGAGAAAAGATTAATTTTGCTGTTTTTATTTTTTTTTCCTTGTCAAGAGTTTTATGTTTAGTTATTCAGGCACCAGGGTTTAACAGTCTAATTCCTCTCTTTCCAAGAGGAGCTATGCCAAAATGCCCTTATCCTTGCAGTCAGGAACCGGCGCTGCCTGCTCCTGTACAGATGGCATGGACTTTGCATTGTACCTTCCCAGAACCTACTCAATTTACATTGTCAATGTGAATCAACTCGAGAGCAAATGCCTTGATCAGTGATTGCACAACTACCAGCTCGTGTTCAGTCCTTACATTTACACAGCAGCTGTGGAGTTGTGTTAAACAGATTATTTCAGAAAGTGCTTTCAGACCGTGCCAGCTGTCCTGTATACAGAACAGGTCAGCAGTGCTGCTCAGTGCCTGAATTCAGCAAAAGAGATCTTCTGCAGGAAGCTAAGGGAGGGCTGTTATGGAATGTTTCTGGCTTGAAATCCAGACTTTGTTGGACTAAACCTCCTGCCTACCAATTTGATCTTGTTCCAGCAGTTATTCCAAAGAGCTGACGTTTATCTAGTTTGTTATCATTGTGACTGTAAGAAAAGCGTGTATGTCTGAAACACATTGGACCAATTCTGCAAATGCATAGAGGGTGGATGTCCCTATGAGTTTTGGATGTGGAAGCTCTGGCTGATGGAGATCAAGAAGAATGTCACCACCAGGTTTTGTCTTGTGCCTCCCAGGAGGCTTAACACAAGACAAGGGAGGAGAATGGCTTCATGATGTCTTTGCATTTCTGGGTCTCAGGACTGATCCAAGGGCTGGCACAGCTGCCAGCGTCACCCCAAGCGTTGCTATAGTTTATAGATGCTGCCCACAGTTGCCCACCAGCTGCTATGCAACCCAAAATAGCCTCGGCACAAAGCACTCCAGGAAACCCCCCTCTTCCCTCTGTGTCCCCTTCATCCGGCACTCTGATGTGGAGGGGTTACACTGAAATTAAGAGGTTAGCTCATGAATGAATGAATTAAATTCATTTTTAATGAATAAAAAAAAAAATTAGCAGTTTCTCTTGCAGACTTGAAATGAAACAGCATTATGTTTTGCTAACCATTCTTAGCATTTATTTTCCTTTCTTAAGATAATTTTAATACTTGCTTCGTCTCTTTTTACCATGTGGGAAATAAAATGAGCTATTAGGGATTTTTCTTTTCCTTTTTTCCTCTGCTTTTCCTCTTGCAATTCTGTAACCATTTAATACTTTTCTGGTTGTTACAAACAGTGCAGGGAAGAATTGTTAAAAAAAAATAATACTAAATGTTACTAGATTGATGGCATTTCTTTTTCTTTTCTATTTTTTCCCTTTGAAACACTTCCAGACCCAGGAAATTTTGAAAATCTAGGTCTTGATCCTATAACCATGTAAGAAGTTGTGCACCAGCTCAGAACAAAAATCCATATGGCACAGTATTTATCTCTGCGAATGACCAATAAGAGGTAGGTAGAGCCAAGACCAAAAAAGAGAGCAACAATAGTTATACATACTCAAAATATTTTCCAGACTTTTGTGGCTGGGGGACTAGAAATGGTATCTTGGCATGTGATACACTTTCACTCTTGTCATTGCCATCTTCCTTTTCACTTGGGATGGTACCAAGGTTCAAAGACCTTGCTCCAGCTACAAAATTTAAGTCATGAACAAGTGACCTTTGAATTTGGGGGAATATCCCCAAAATTTGAGGTCATGCACAGTGAAATATTTATAGACATTCTTGGTTTTTAAATGTGTTGTGGCCATTCAGCACAGACCAGCTACGAAAGACCTGAGTACGGCCATGGTGTGGGATTTAAATATTTGGTAAATAGGGAGTACTAGTAAAGGAGGTTGCTGGAACACTTGGATGGGAAATTAACTTTATCAGAGCCAGTAGATAATGGAGAGGATATCTGTTGAGAAAAACTGGTAATTTACAAAAAAAAAATATGTTTAGAAATTTTTAATTAAGCCTCTCAAAAAATAGTGGAGAAAAGCAATAGTGGTGCCCAGTGATAAGACAAGAGGAAACCGACACAAACTGAACATAAGAAGTTCCATCTAAACCTGAGGAGGAACTTCTTTCCTCTGAGGGTGGCAGAGCACTGGAAGAGGCTGCCCAGAGAGGTGGTGGAGTCTCTGACTCTGGAGATACTCAAAACCTGCCTGGACACGTTCCTGTGCAGCCTGCTCTAGGTGAACCTGCTGTAGCAGGGGGGTTGGACTAGATGATCTCCAGAAGTCCCTTCCAACCCCCTATCATTTGGTGATTCAGTGACTCATTCTGTGAAGAGCTATTTGTTCACTTGTTCTTTTTGCATTCCCCTCCTCTTGGTGTTGTACTACGTCCTGAATAAGTAATTTCTTTCTAGAAGGTTTTACACAATTTTCTTCTTTATACAGCCTTGCTGTGTATTACGGTGTAGCTTAAGCATTCCATTTCAATGTTGCCTGTGTTTCACTTCGGAGGAGGTAGTCCCTGATCACCCACACATTGGTATCTCATGTGCGTACCTGATGGATGCTGCTCGGGTGCTTTGTTAGGAGAAACTATTACTGTTCAACTGATCAACATGAAAAATCTTACCAGATTATGGTGTGCTGAGAGATCAGCAAGGTCTCCTGGCTTCCCAACCTTGATTACAGTAAGTAGATCACAGCGGTACTCCACTCATGGCGAGGGCTTTTCACTTTCTTTGGCCTGTTCAGCTTTTGACAGTTTTTCTCTCTCATTGAGAACAAGTCATCCTGCGATCCTTCAAAAGAGATGACTTTAGTGATGTCTTCGAGGTGTGCAAATTATAAGTGGGATTTGCTGCTTTGAGTTGGTTATTTCATTCCCTGCCATGAAGATACAGACAGGCTGGCTCCTGAGGGTGACTCTGCCATGCTGCCGCTAACACACATTTACCACAGCTTTAAACTTACCTCTGAGATTGGTGATAAGCTGCCAGAGAGCCTAGAGGTTTTTTTCTTCTCCTCATCCTTCAGGTGCACTGCTCTCATTTTGTCATCCTCACCGGGAAATTTATAGCTTTGCCACAAACCAAAGGTTTTGCCATTGACCCTGTGAAGCCACATGAGGCTTTCACCCTGTGCTTCAGAGCAGAGGGCAGGGAAATGCAACATCATAGTTCTACTCTCCTACACAGTACTCCTGTCAGGGAGAAGATGGGGAGGAAGAGTGATCCGAGGGAGCTTTCCAAGGGTATCTGGTCAGCTTTAAAGGAGAACAAAGCTGCCTTAACACTTGGGTTCGTTGCTAACTTTTAGGCTTGGAAAATTGCCCATTTGGCTGCTGAGGCAGCAGCCGGAATTGTTGTGCAACTTGGCTGTGAAGGGAATGCAAAGGGATTTCTTCCCCTTCAGGTTCACGCATCACTAACCATGCCAGGCGTGTTGCTCCGTACTGTACACTCTGAATGAATAAACTGCTTCTAATAAAGAACCAATGTTGCTAATATCTTTGTGTAATTTAAACCAAGGCTTTTTGAATTTAGCTCGTTTGGGGAAGAAAAAAAAACAACAACAAAAAACAAACCACTGATGTTGCAAACGCTTATGCATCTGATTAACTTCGCCGCTTAGCTTAATTTGCAGGATCAGGGCCTTAGCTATCAAGAGGCTACATGGCATTACAGCCCTTCTATACATCTTCATTAGAGTATCTTTCTTACAAATTTGCTTTCATGCGTGTTTTTACAACCTCAGTCATAAACTGGATTGTATCTGCCAGCAGCAGTGTTTAACTATGTCAGCTCCTGAGTGCCTGAGCTAATCCCTTGTCCTTCTTGACAGGAGTCAGGGGGAGTGCTGTTTCCTAAGGATCGATGCACAAAAGTTATCACGTCTGGTCATTTGCCTAAAAAATTGAGGGATCATGGGCTTTTATTAGGGCCAGCATTTTTGTGCATTCACACGTTTTTTGCAACAACATTCACAGACTTTTTTGCAAATTTTTATGAGAGCAGAATTATTATTTTTCTCAAAACGTACTCATTTTCAGAACTGAAAGTGGTTGCTCTTTTTTCCTGTATTCTGTTACTTCTATTCCTCTCTTTTCCACCCTGGCCTCCCCACAGTTTTTACTCTTCCTTTTCTATTTTTTTTTTCTATTTCTATTCCACCTTCTCTTCCATTTCCAATTTTCTTTCGTTTCATTGACGTGATGGAAAAATGGTTCCTCACAGCTTCCTCCAGCTGCTGTGGCTGCTGCATCTCGTATTTTCACATTTTAAATCTGGCAACCCCAGTGGGTGTCCATCTGGGGAATTATACAGGTGCAGAAAGGAGCAAGTGTTTCTCCTCTCGAAGGTCTGTGTTGTTGCTGCCCTTCCTGGTGTCGAAGGATGTGCTCCCTCAACTGGCAGTTCCCTCCGAGGTGCCATGACTCTTGGCTGTCCCCCACCCAAGGCACTGTGTGAAAAGCTTGTGCCTAATCCTCTCTCTCTCTCCTGGGGCCCTATTTTTTGGAGTCCAAATATTTGTTACAGGACTCACAACTTGTAAAGGCAGATATAGCACTAGCAGCCTCCCAGTTGTAAGAGACATGGAGGAAAATTTTGGCTATGTGGAGCTTCGCATAGGTGCTGATGAACTTGGTCTGTGGCTGAAGCACCCTCAAGCTGGGGGATCCTGACAGCTGTCTCCTTGCCGTGCCATCAGAGATGCAGGTGCAATATGCAGGCACTTGAAATACATGCATGTGGGCAGTCCCTGCTGAGAGTTCATGGCAGGCAGGGCTCTGCTGGAGGTTGCTTTAGATACAGAGCTTCACATGCCTCAAAGATGTATACTCATAACGTAAGCTATCCGTTCATCTGAAAATTGTTGTATGAGTTGCTGGGGTTTTTACCATGGCCATGAGCAAACTTAAATTATGGCAGGAGTAAATTATGGCAGAAATAGAAAAGATACCTGCAAATTAATATACACTTTCCGCTAGTCACAGTGTTCTATTAAAGTGCTAACATTTTTTGCTTTGGTCTGTCAATGGGTGAACTAAGCCCCAGTCCTGTAGTGCGAGGCAGGATGAAAGAGCCTAAAGTCCACAGAGCACCAGGGAAATCATTGCGTAGAGCATCTGCCTTCTTACTGCATGAACTGGGCATTGGACAAAACTTGGTTATAAAAATCCTGGGTGGGCAAGTGTTGATCATTTAGTGCCTCGGAACTGCTTGGTGGCCTCCTCCAGGTCCCCCACTGTCTTGAGTGGTTTTTGGGGCTGCTGCCTGATCTCCCTGGAGCTAGGACCACCTTGCCAGCCTGTGCTGGTCCATGGGGTCTGGCCAGAGTGGGCAAGGGGAACAGGAGCCTGTGGAGCTTTGCAGAATTGAGGGGCTTGATTTGGTGATGCCAATTGGGCTTTTAATAAGAATTGATGGGTACAACTGTCTGCTGCTACCCCAAAATGCTGACTCCCGAAAGGCAACACCCCAGGTCTGAGCTTTGAAAGCAGGTTTGCAGAAGGGCTGAGCATCACCTGCAGTGGAGAGCGGGGCTAAGGGTGGAGGGAGAAGACCTCTCTAAGACTGGTGGAAAAAATTATAATTGTTTTGGTTCAGTTTTCAGACAGACTTTCTGGCATGCCCACCAGCCTCAGAAGTGCTTCCTCATCCCCAGGGAGCTGCTTTGCTGCCTCTGCTGCTGACTTAGGTCTTCCCAGAGGACAGCAGTGCTTCTTGGAAGGTGGAATGCAGCCGGGTGCTGCCACCCATGTGATGGAAGCAGTGCCATGAGAGCAGGGTGAACATTTGCTTTCCAGCAAAAATAAATCTGCCACCAGTTTCTATTCTGCTTGGGTGAAATACCTGTCCCAATGAGACCAGAGGGTGGAGGGTGATCAGAACAGGCTGGCTTTGCAGTCCCCTTTTTGTAAAACTTTCCTTCCTAATGAAATCCCTTTTCTGTTAAGCTTCCCTTCATATCCAATATCCCTTTTTCTGTACAAATTCCAGTTTTCAATACAACTTCCAGTTACAGTCCCCTTTCTGTAAAACCTCCCTTCAAAACTTCCAACCCACAGGCTCAGGGACAGAGCCAGTCATGCTGGAAAAGTGTCAGCTCAATATTAAAAGGTGCGATAATCGCCCCTGAAGAAAAAAAAAAGAAGAGTTATTGACGCTTAAGTCAATAGCTGCTTATAGCCGTTGGGGGACTTGCTGCTCGCTTCGTGTTTGCTTTTTCCCCGTCAGGACTCGGCCGGTCAGTCAGCAGAGCACCGTTTCCTTCGCTGTTTGGAGCACTGGAGAAACGGTGTTTAGTTAAGTGCACACCAAGCCTTCATTGAAGGCTGTGGCATCTCCACAGGGGCAGCCATTGAGGTTTTCGATTTTTTTCTGCCTCTGAAATTCCCAGTGCTTTTGCCAGACGGTGATTTGAGGGGCAAGCACCATCAGGAGGGTCAAATCTGCAACCAGGGCTTGCATGCCATGTTGTAGGAAGATGCACGACCTCCTCCTTGAGCTCCACTACATCGCTCAGTGCCCAGCAAGCTGGAGGGATATTGGGGACCTGACCTCACTGGCTTTGTTGGTTAAGCTCGTCTGCATGCTGTGAGCCAGGGTGCTCAGGAAGACCCATGCAGCACCCTTCTTCCCAGGCACGCTCATCGTGGTGGTGACTCCACCCGGCTCCAGCTAAGAAGGCTTTGGCATATATTGACAGTAAAGCACACAGGGGGAAAAACTCCCCATCTGTGGTCGTGTAGCGGCGAGACGAGTGGCTGCATTTCTTAACAGATGGCATAACAAACTACACGAAACGCGCAGCCCCCTGAGACATATAACCTGACATCAGATAGTTTCAACAACATATTGAAATAAGTCCTCCCTGATGAATGCCGTGGCTTCAGACGCAGCCGTACCTCTCTCCCCGAATCCCTTGACAAAGCTGTGGGTGACGGAGGCACAGCAGTTTTGAGGGGTCCCACCCTGCTGCCTCCACCAGCAGCAGGATTTGGGGCGACAGGCTGAGCAGTGACTGAGACGGCCCCCAGATGCCGGGGACTGGAGAAGCAGGGAGCTGAGGCGTTAGTACTTCACCATAGGTATTAAGTCTTTTCAAGCTGAATAAGCTCTTTGTTCTGAGAAATGCTTACTTTAAACATCTGCAGTAGGAGTTTTAGCATTTTACTTTGGGGATAATAGGCTTGGGCTTGTCTAAATGGAAGGGGAGCAGAACCACCCTGAGGAACCGGCACATTCAGCAGTTGCTTTTGCTGTTGGGCAGCTCTATATAGCAGAACACTGCCCTAAAGCTGGGAAATGGATAGGTCATTCTGGCCTTCACGATATGCTGGACGTGTGAAGAAATGCTCAAATATGACCAAATTGGAGAGTTTGGATGCTGGAAATCATAGTGCTCAGCAGCCCAGATGGACGCATCAGCACCAGAGGTGCCTGAGGTGGCTGTAGGGGCCAGGGTAGGTCTCCTGTTTGATGTTTTCTCAGGACTGGGGATGCTCTGTACTGGTAGGACAGCAATCCAGGCCTCAACCATGTCCTTAGTGATTGCAGTGAACAAGGAAAAGATGGAAACAGCCTGCCTGACATGCAAATAGCATCAGCATCAGATGGAGCGGGAGCTGGTGGGGAAACAAACATTAAATTAATTTAGTTCACAACTCTCCTGTAGGGTATGGGATCTCCCTGTTTTCCCAGGAAGAAGTCTAGAGAGATTAATGTCAAAAAGATCCACTAATTTTGATGACCCAATTTGCATGCCTAATGACCTGATTTTTCTGAACACTTCACATTCTCTAGCACTTTATGCGCTAGAAGGACAGTGCCCTTGTTTTCTTTCACAGCAACGAGTGCTCAGCAGTTTTGTGAATCAGAACTTGGGGCATTAATTTATGCATTCAAAAATAAACCCCCACACAATTACCAAGACAAAGCTTTCGATGTATGATTTGGATGACTTGGCAGTATCTCAGAGAAACTCTTCAGCAGGGACAGAGATAGCAGCCAGTTCCCCAGGACACCATTCAGCTGCCTTCACCATGTCTCCTTCCTCCTCCTCAAATTTCCTGCCTCATTCACTGGGCAGCCCCCAGTTTCAGCAACAAATGAGAGGGGAATTCAGTGGGCACAGGGCTTTTTTCCAGCCGGCACTAATGCAGGCATTTGAGGACTGCTGAGATCCTGATTTGCAACCTTAATATATTTGTGTAATTACTTTTGTATAACACAATGTCTTTTTTTTAGCTCTTTTATGGTTTCGTACATCAGATCCTGTCTCTGAAGAACTTATACTCTGTTTTAACATGTGGAGCACCTTTGTAAGTTACTTCTTGGACTCTGCAGTTATGTCTGTGGTTTTGAACACAAGGAGGTCCCTGAAGGCCACCACTGTGGCTCCACAAGGAGTGTCGCCATCAAAAAGGTAAGATTTTCCCTTCCCACCTCCACCAGGGTGCCACAATCACTGGTATGTGTTGCAGTCACATGGAGAGCCAGACCAGATGAGACCAAGGCTGAAACTTCATCCATGAAGCTGAAATATAAACTACATTGCAATGTGGACATGCTGCTGAAAAGGAGCTTCAACCTCCCACTGTTTACTGCACCCATTGGATGCTGGTCTGGCCCCACCATGGACCAGTGCAGAGGGGACTGTGTCCAGCTCTGGGCTCCCCACTTCAAGAAGGACAGGAAACTGCTGGAGGGGGTGCAGCAGAGGACCACAAATATGACTAAGGACCTGGATCATCTCTCTTATGAGGAAAGGCTGAGGAACTTGGGTCTTTTTAGTCGGGAGAAGATAATACTGAGGGCTGATCTAATCAACACCTATAAATGCTTAAATGATGGGTGTCAAGAGGATGGGGTCAGTCTATTTTCAGTGGTGCCCAGTGACAGGACAAGAGGTAACAAGCACAAACATGAACATAAGAAGTTCCATCTAAACCTGAGGAGGAACTTCTTTCCTCTGAGGGTGGCAGAGCACTGGAAGAGGCTGCCCAGAGAGGTGGTGGAGTCTCTGTCTCTGGAGACATTCAAACCCCCCTGGACACGTTCCTGTGCACCCTGCTCTAGGCGGACCTGCCTTGGCAGGGGAGTTGGATTAGATGATCTCCAGAGGTCCCTTCCAACCCCATATTATTCTGTGATTCTGTGACAAAGTGGTCAAAACCTCTTCCCTGGTATTTGTGGGCTATTTGCTGTGCTGCTTATCCCAGCGTAACTTGTTCCTCAGTGTGAGGAAAACCTGCCTTGTGTCAGCAGGTTGACATTCCCTGCATGTACATACGGGCTGAATGCCTACTGTGCTACCTGCACAGCGCCCTGCTGCGCTATGTAAACAATACCAGTCTTCAGAGGGGAAATGTTTTAGTGACTGATCTGAACCTCAGCTGATCTGTATGATCCACAAAGAAGCTAAAATATAGCAGCCTTCAGGAGGAGCGGGCCAGGCCTTCTGGCTGTGACATGTTACACGCGGATTCAAGACAGGCGGTGAAGGAGAAACACCGGCGGTTCTCTTGAAATCAAATGTCAAATAAAATCAACACAATTTAATTAAAAGGGAAAAAAAATCTTTCAAAAAAATCTTTGAATTATATTGAAGACTCTATCTCTTAAGAACATACTGCAAGCTTAATTTTTTATGTTACAGTTAAATAAAGACATACTTATCTGATTAGCTGTAATCCTCTCATGTTTATTCCTTGAGTCAGAGGCCTTATAAAAATGTATCTGAGATTTAGAAGTGGGACCCAAGGACAGGCTGCACCTGGTCTCTGTGCCTGATTGTGGGGAGATAGCTCTGCAGCGTTACCAACAGAAAATTACTCAGCTGTTTTTATAATCTCCATCGTGCTCAGCACTGACACATGAAACAAACATATTTGTTGATCTCGTTCCACAGTTACCAGTTCTCGCCTGAGATTTTTGGACTTTTCCCCCCTTGTAACTGAACTAGAGCATAGACTCAATCGAAATCTAAAGACTCCATGTGAAGGGGGTTGAAGCTCTCTTCAGCCATAAACAAGAACCTTCATCCCACGGCACCAATCCCCCAATTCACCCTCCCTGAAGTCCTAAAAAACATCATCATTTTAACCACCATCATCCTCGCCGGCTGAGCATAAAGGCTTTGTTTTCTGGGTGGCATCTCCTTGCATTCATGCCGGGGCAATCTCCACCACGCGTCTTAACTGGTCACTCCAACTCCACATACAGGCAAGGCAGAAGTTGACAGTGAAATCAAAATCATGATTCATCCCATGCCTGAAATAGGTCGGACTGTCAACGGGAATCCCACCCTGGATCTCAGTCCCCTGGCTGTAACGAGGGCGTAGCTCTAGAAGTCTACATTGCAGATGCCTGAAGGTGAGATAAAACCCATCCAAAGAGTCCGCTGCTCGGGTTATTTTCTGTTAAGCTCACATTCTGACTGTGAACAAGGACAATCTGTCTGGTAACTGTATTTTTAGACATTTAAAAACTAAACACCAAAAATAGGGTGAAGAACATTTTGCAGAGATTCTGCTGTCCTTGCTCTATGGAGAGTGGTCGAGCTTTCCCTTGCTGCCGTTAGTGGGAGCCATAGCACAGGGCAGGGCAGGACTCTGCTCTGCTTGGGTTCTCCCTCCACTTCTGCACTGGTTGAGATTTCTGCTGTAAGGATTACAGACGCCTAATTCTCAGGGAATGTTTCAGGTGACTTTTGTTTTCTATCAATCAGCTTATTTGCTTGGGAAAAAGTGATGTTTCTGAGGACCAAAATTTCCAAATATTGTTTGATGAAGAGTCTCACTGTTCCTCTGGCCACCTCCCAGTAAATTTTTTACGAATTTCAAATAAAATAATTTGAGTCTTCATTGTAAAATGGCCTTTTCAGTCAGGAAATTGTCAATGTCTGCCATTGAACGTTATTTCCCCTTAGGCTTGTGTGCTCACACTTCCTTCGCCTGCGAGCAAATGCTATGTATTACTACTGAAAAAGTATTAGGTTTAGAAATCATAAGAAAAATGGCATGCTGAATGGCTCTTCTCTGGACTTCAGTCTTTCCTTCAGGTAGCCATTTTCTCAAGTTTTACATTTCTCTCATGGTAAAAATCCCATCATGTATTATGTACCTCAGCCATCACTCTCCCGCAGGATTGCGCTGGTAGCGATGCTGTTTCTGCAGCACCCATGGTAGGAGCCGGAACTGGGTTTTCAGGCCACAGGGAAACTGCTTAAAGAACACAGAGCCAGAGGTCTCTCAATAATATTTCCCATTTGCTATATAATGGCATATACAAAGGAACTGCTCTTCTCCACGGGGAAATGGGTCTGGTTGTGCTTCTTGTCCCTGCCAGCTGCTCTGCTGTGATGCAGAGATGCCGTTCCTTCCTGGGAAGACCTTTGCTTTCCCAGGGACTTGAAGAAGGGTCTGATTTCCACTGAAGCCAGTGACAGCGCCATCGCTTTCGGAGGGGTAGGATCAGGTCCTCCTTGCTTAGCAGAGCTTCAATTAGGAAATCTCTGCCTGTGCTTTGTAAGCCTTATAGATAAACAATCAAAAAAGCCTTTTTCTCACAGATTTGAGAGCGCAGCTGTGATAAAGGTGTGATAAAAGGACTGGCTCCAAAACCTGTGTGATCATGGTGGTCCTGGTGTGAGTTACAACAACATTTCGGATATTTTGTTTATTTTAGCTAAAGAAGAAAAGTTTCAGTTACTGTAGACTTAACAGATTTTTATCTTGTATGAAATATGTTTAGCAGAGGACACGCTTCAGTGTGGTTTCATTGTAGGAGACCTTCGGCAGTTCGTGTCAAATATCAGTATAATGGACTTACACACGCTATTGATTTAATGACAACTATCACTGCAAGGAATTGATCTAATGTTTTCATTAGACTTAAAAAATGTTTTAACAACAAGTTCATTCAGAACTGGATAATTGCAAAGCTCTATGTGGCCAAAGATCACATTCCCTATAGAAGTGTAGTTTAGATGATCTTTGTAGAAGATAAGTAGATTAATAATAATGGAGGCACAGTTGAGGGAAGTTAAAGCTAGTCTTCATGCCTTAAAAACATAAATAAATCAAATTATCACCCATTATATTACGGGAGGGAATTTTCTGAACTTTTGAACAAATCTTAATGAATATGCAATGGTATTTTGCTTGCTCTGATAGGCACAACATAACTATGTTTTGTTAGCCCTCTGTCTTTTTGTCTGTCCTCTTTGCTTCTTGCCCAGCGGGCATTAGCAGACGTGGGTCTCTTCTGCTTGGGCTGGATATAAAATTTTGTTTGTTTTTAGCAGTGGTAGCATCTTCTGCTCTTGCATATAAACATACCAGGGGGGAGCATTTTGTAGGAGATTTCAGGAGATGCTGTCCTTATAGGTATGACAATGATGTTGGCTTGTGCTCCAAGGAGAGCTCCACGTTGCTGCCTGTGATTGAAGCTACGCTGGATTCATCAGTGGCTCTGCATGATGGCTTTGCCTAAATATGGATGGAGAAAGAGGTTTCCAGTTCTGACATGGAAGCTGCAGACGTATTTCCCCTGTGACTCCAGGTTACAGTGGTTTTCTTGCCAAACCATCTTCCGCTTCTGCTCTGCTTAATACAAACTCTCCTCCCTTTCAAATACCAGAGTCAATATTTCTGGGTTTTTTTCTGACTCTGAACCCAAAGGCCATGCTGCATGTGATCACTGTGATGGGTCAGTGTTTGCACGTGCCATTGGATATTCCTTGGCATTGTGGGTTGCTTGCTGCTCCTTGTAAGAAACTTCAGCTTTCAAGATGTTTCTTGAGAGCTCACCCTGAGCTCAGTCAAATAGGCATTTTTAGTGTCTGTGCACCTTGTGTTCTGATTGCCAGCAAAGTCTGTCATGCTCAGATCTTAAGCCAGATATCTGATATTTTACAGTGGATATTTGGAAATAAGAGTAGACAATAATAGAGTTCCTTTGAACATGATGGTCTCAGCCCTAACTGGAATAAATCCTGGGCCTTCTCTCTTCCCTCCCACCTATGCAAAGATTTACTTGTCCCTAAGTTGCCAGCACCTTTTCCTACCAGCTTTACTATAGATCACTTTCCGGTGGGTGTAATAATCCAGGAAATTCTAGAATAAAGAGTATGCCAGGTTATTTTGACTGGTAATCAAAATTCTCTGAACAGCTATGGACCAACATGCCTGTATAGTCAGAAAAGTCTGAAGATCCTCTTTAAAGGAAAATTTTGCCCTCTTGTATATGTCATGTAGCTTTACTGAACTCAGGGCTTTGGCTGACTGAATAAATTTCTAGTATAACCATAAACATATGATTGGAGCAAACATTGGACATTGAGTCTGACCACAGGAAAATCTGAGAAGTAATATAGACCCTCGAAAAAATCATAATCCCACCCAAACTACCAAACTATGAGATATTTTATTATCAGGTATATTCTTGTAGCATTTTTTTTTTGTAAGAACTACAATAGTGGATCATTCATTTGGCCAGAAGATGCTCAAAGTGAATAACAACAAAGGAGTGAATTCACCTGATCTCTTGCATATTCTTGTAGCATATTCCTGTCGTCAAAAAGCTGCTTGCAGGCAGACAGACTCAGTGGTTAAACTACTGAAGAGCTCTGGCATCCCAGCACGGGCACAGAACTAAAATCTTTTGGCTGCAGAGCTTCAGTCTGTGCCACTGTAGCAGGAGAAGAGAAGTCCTTTCCTGAAAGCACGGCAATCTGCAGTGCAGCAGACAAACCTCACATGCCGTTTGGAGCAGCGAGACCAGAGACACATTGTGGGTGTCCACAGGATCACCCTGGAACAAGGCTTGGGCTTCTGAACAACATGACACTTGCTTTAAATAACTTCCACAGATATTCAGTCACTGTGGGAACTAAATGTCTTCACGTGTCCTTTGGGGCCAAGATTTTTGTATGCTTCAAGGTATAATGAAGATTAAAGGCAATATTCTTAAATGAACAGGGAGATGCTTATGCCAAAATATACATGAGTAATCTAGAGCATGATACAAAAATGCAAATGAAAGAATAGAAGGAAATCAGGACACTGTAATGCATATTGCTTTAATTTGAGGAGCAAAGGGATTTGAATGGATTTCTAGGGTATAATGCAATACAGAATAATACAGTGTTTATGTCAGATATAGCTGATGAAAGCTCCCAACAGATCAATGCAGGAAAAGGGTATAAATCAGTAGTATTGGAAGATGTCACTTGAGAGCAAATCTATTTTCAAGCTAAGGTGTTATTTTCTGATACTCCCTGTAGCTGAATACAGTTCATGTGAAACAACACGGGAGAGAGAATAAATAAATGGCACTTAAAGAGAAAACAAAAGTTGAAAATATAATTTTCAGGATCTGACCTCTGTGCAGAGGTGAGAGAGCACCCAACCCCTTAGCAATCCCGAAGATAAGGCTGCAATGGCCAACTTTGCTGCTGGGACAGAGGAGAACTTCAGTTCTTCTCCCCTTCAGGGGAGCAGCACCCTTCACTGAAGCAGTGCCTCGTGTGTTGCCCAGCTCTTGGCTCTGTAGACAAGCCTTTCCTCTAATGGGGAGGCAGACACAGCCCAGGGCTCCCTGCGGGCATGTAGGCAAAGGTTGGCAAAAGTTTTTGCCACACATTTCCTTTGCATTACATTATCTGCTTCATTTTGGCTGTGTTAGATCTCTTAAAGGTAATATGCTGTGCCCTAGTGTATGATGCTGTAAAACACCACTTACAGAGGTATGTGAAACAATCAGCTTTCCAGTGAGCATATACTTTATTGAGCAAAAAGGAAATTAATAAATATAACTAAGAAAAGTATTCTTCTGGTCTCCAGTAATTGCTTTTCCTGCATCAGCTGTTGAGTTCTAATATGTAAATGAATGGAGAGAGCCTTCTGGTTTTGCAGTCTCTATGAGCAAAAGATCTTGATGACAAATACAATTTTGGAAAAAAAGGGAATTCAGTGGACGATCAGCCCAAGCTAGGACTCATTTATACTGGTTTTAAATCACTGGACTTAATTCTGATCATCGCCAGCATGAAACCAGACGCTGGGAACGCTGACAGAGCACCTGGTCTTCTGCTTGGGCTGAGTTCCTCCTGCCCTGTTTTTCCCTGGGTTGTTGTAATAGTCTTCCTACAGTAAAAGAAAAGAAAAAGATGAGGAGGTCATCGCAGGTGGAACAAGAGCTGGCTGCAGCGGAGACATGTGCCATCCCAGTCCCCTGGGGCACCTTTGACTGTCTCAGCTGAGCACATCACTTTGCTCCCAAGGTTGTGTATGTGAGGATAGGAGACAAAGGCTGGGTAATTGCCACTTTTCTCTCCAAAATTCGGTTTAGCAGTACTTGTAGGGACATCCTCTTCACCTCTGCCTGCAGAAATCATTTTACATGCATCCACCTGCTTTAGCTTCTGCTCGATTTCTCTCTCTACCTAGAGCTCGGAGTTGAATATATAGATAGATAAGTTATCCTCTTGTGTATGAATGCCTAGCTTTTTCAGATAAAATTCTCTGACATCTCAAACTTTTATCTTGAACATATATTAGACAAGTTGCTCTATGTGTATATGTGTATATATATACATATATATTTGCAGGGCTCACAAAGTGCTAGTTCCATTGAAATTTCTGTAAGAAAATGCTTTTTTCCTGCACAGGGTGGAGGTGAGGGGTGGGGACAGGTTTGTAAACCAGTCACATATGCTCACTCTGACCTGGAATTCAGTTCACTATGGGGTGAATTCTCAAGCACAGAGAGGTAGAGAAGATGGTTTTGTTCTTAGGCTGCCAAACTGTATTTGGAGTGTGTGGTCTGCACAGCCTCACCACATGCCTGAGCACTCCTGTGTCACCAGTGTCCCTTTTTTTTGTGGGGAGAAAGAAGAAGTTGTCCCTCCACCCACCCCTTGCTGTGATTCCTGCTCTTGTTGTGGAGCTTCTCAGGGCCTCTCCTGCTCCATCACCTGATGGTAGCACTGGGCTCCTGTCCTGGAGGCAGTTTCATAGCAGGGACTGTAGCAAACCCAAGGTGGAGATGATGTGACCTCCTTCCTCCAGTCTGCCATTTGAGGTTTTCCCCAGGATTAGGATTAGCTGTTTTGCATGCTGCCTTTCCGCTGATCCCAGTGCAGCCTGTGTGGAAGCTCATCCAGCATTACTCATTTGCTTTGTGTCTGACTGCACTGATTGCTCACATTCAGCTCACCAGGTGATGCAGATCACCCCATATCCATGATTTATCCTTTTGCTATCAATCACACATCCAATGTCTGTGCATGATTGTACATTTTTCTTCAAATGGTGCATAATAAGACAGACTGAGGATTTAGAACTGTGACTGGTTTAGAATTATGTTAATCTAATGATAATTTTCTTTTATAGTTACCTTTAAAGGCCTGTTGTTTAAACATTTGTCTTGCACCTATGATGTGCCAGATTAATTCTGGTTTGAGCTCAGTGGCCAAGCTGTCACAGAGTACAGAGTAAATTATTTTGTAGAAGTCTGTTACACATTAGAGTATGATACCAAGTTAACAAGCAGTAACCTTTATGAGCTCACACTGCATTGCATTTAGTACATTCTTTTTTGTATCTATTATGAACTGAACTCTAAACCAGCACTTCATCTTTCCTGGGAGCTGGGCCAGCCTAGGGCTTGGCCAGGTCATTTTACTTTTGTAAATCAGTATTATGTTGACGGTTGTCCAGCCCTCTGCAACCTCCAAAACTTATTGAAAATTCATATTAGCTTTCCAGTGTTAAGGCTTCTACGTATGTTCTTTTACATTTATGTAAATAAGAGTTTAACATAGCTGAAACTGAGGCTAGCTCTGAGGTGGGAAGGAAGCAAATCATGATCAGGGTAGACAGAACTGCTCAGTGCTTGGTAGGAATCACTAACCAAGAGCCTTGTGGTGGCCTTGAGAAGGCACCAACTGCTCAGGTTTGGGCTAAAATTGCTGCTAAAAGTAGAAGGAAGATTAACTCAGGAACTTTGCTCCTCTGTCTCTTCAGAGAGTACAAACTGGGAAGAGATGTGCTGAAGGAAACCCCAAAGGAAACCCCAGGAAAGGAAATGGAAATCAGATGCAAAGTTGAGGACTGTGTCATGGTATGACTGGGGAGCTCAGAAAGCCATGTGCCGACTCCCAGCCCTCAGACAGGGGCTGCAATTCCATGTTCCTGTGTTGAGAGAGTTGGATCTTATGTGCACAAGCCCCCAGGGAATTTTGAGATTAAATGTTGCCCTCGGGAATGCAGTAACTTCACTCCTTTTAAATACATTTTCAGCCCTTTGCCGGTGATTAAAGTTCAAGGTTGAGGTGCATCTTTCCTTGTGGACATTTGCTTTGATTCCTGATGTGCTTTACTGAAAAAATCCCAAATGTACAGCAAAGGGGGTGACAGCATGTCAGAGAGCTACATATTTAGTTCTAGCAGCGAGTCAATCATACATCTATGCAATTACCCTCTGCTCAGGATGACAACCGAGAGATGTGTTTATTCTGTCTCCAGGAATCTCTGTTATTTTAGGATCCTTTCCAGAGTGCAACCAGTGCTAACTCGTCAGTATGTGGAGACTCCTGTTTATGCTTTGGTTTCCTATCTGGGTGGGATTATTCAGTTATTGACTTGCTGGCCCCCACTCAACCTTTTAAATCCATTCCTACCTTCCACACAATTTCTTGGCAGGAGCTACAGGCTGTCTAAGCCCAAGCCCTCATATCTTCATCTGTGTTGATGAATCTTTTATCTGCTTTTCAAAGGATATTAGCTCTTCTGTGAGCTGTTAAGCAGCATCTCACTATCATTGCTATCACTCCAGCGTTTGACTGTGGTTTGGCATCTCTCACAGCCTGACACGGCAGTTTGCTGGTCCTTCCCAGAGCTTCTCACCATGATGGCCCTTGCAGAGACAGGGCTCGCTCTGCTTGTGCAGCAGGATCCCCATGAAAAATCCTGCTCCTCTTTACACCCCTATAAAGCCATTGACCTCAGAAGCACTGCTGCAGGTCGGTACCGGGATACCTGAAAGCCAGCTATCGCCTGTTCTCTCTAGATATACTGCAGGAACACTGCAGACCACAGCAGTTACATCTCCTGCCTGAATCTGATTAGTGAGCTAAGTATTTTCTGCTCCATGGGAGCACCCAGTGCCATATAAGCTGGAGGCTTCCCTCAGGCAACGAGCAGATGAGTTTAGCTGGAACAGACTGTTATCTTTTGACACTTTGTTGGGGAATCAGTTACTTCTGTGAGAGAAAAGGTGTTTCTGACGGTGTTTGTCTCTCAAAGCAAAGCTTCTGACAAGATACAGAAGTGAGCCCTGCTGCTTAGCTCAAGGGTGGGCCACCATTGCCCCCCAAAATATCCCCAGTTGGGGCAGGAGTTATAAGCATCCTACATAAAGTGAACTCCAGCTTCCCCTTTTTAACTGAAAGAGGATTCTATATAGTAACCTATATTGCCCCAACCAGGCAAGCCTTGTGGCCCCCAGCTCCCTCTGAGACCCCCCAGCATGACCCAGAGCCTGATGCTACAGCATCATGGGTAGGATGGCACCTGAAGCATGCAGAGAGATATCCTTCTCCTACCCCACACGAACCTCTCCCTGCTAAAACTCCCTCTTTTTTCCCTCTGCGAGGCTGGAGGGCAAAGAGGGTTTTTGCAGGTTCAGGAGGCCTTTCTTTATTCCTCTTCCTGGAATCCTGGTTATTACAGCACTAGCCTCTAGCTACATCTATGAAGAGGAGCACCTCCACCAGGCATCTCCTGTAATAATGACTTCTTTTTTCTTTGAACTTGCGAGGCACTATTGTATGACATTAAGAAGGTGAATCCAAAGAGGACCATAGATGTAGGGTCATTCTAAGTAAACCCTGACGGGACACAAGAGAGGAGTAAGGTAACAGAAAAATGATATGACAGCACATAATTGCTGATATGTGCAATTACCAACCACTTATCCAAACAGCAGTTGGTCTTAATCTTACAACCTTTTTTCTTGCTAAGGGTATCAGCCACTAAATTGCTTCTGCTTCCTCTGGGACCCAAAGTAATCTTTAGGCTTGAAATTGAGGTATTTTCCTTCCTTTTCAGTACCTACATTTCTTTGCCTTTTTAATATTTGAAGCAGCATTGTTCCATTGTTAATCTTGATAAAAAAATAAATCAGAGCTACACACATTATTAAGACAGAGAAAGAAAAGGGGAGAATGAGAGGGAGAGAATATATATTCTATCTAGAGACAGACTGTTACCTAATCGGGCTTTCCACTGGAGGTCCAAATAGTGTCTGTCTCCCTCCATGGGCTTCTTGTGGGTGCTGAATACCTTCATCTTCCATTGCCCAAGGGAACTGAGGACGATCAACATTTTGCTGGACAAAGTCATCATATTGCCAACTTCCAACAGCAGAACTTGGCTTACTGTATGTGTTTTGCAGTGTGGAAAATAGAGATCATACTAGATACATGTAAATAGAAAAAACTCTGGAAATATTTGGTGGGCTAGGTCATTCAGCAAATATTTCAGAAGAAGATTGTTGTTGACTCAGATAATGGACTTCTCCATCATTGCTGTCTGTAAATTAAAAGGCTTAAGGGACTATTTAAGGCATAATGAAGATGAAAGCTGCTGCTTTATAAATAGCAGCAGCCTTCTTAAGATGATGCTTCTCAGGCCTGGCTTTTCATGTCATGCCCACCCTATCACTGAGGAGGACTGAGGACCAAGCTGTTCAAAGATACACTTGGAAAGAGGCCACATCTTTACAAGGCAGCAGGAGGTGAGATGAATCAGAAGCTGTCCAAGACATCTGAGTCTTCTGAACTCCATCTCCAAGAAGTTTATCTCTACTGTCAGAGAGAAATTCACTCTTGGGGTATCATTGTGGCCAACAGCAAGAACCCAGCTTATGGTCAGATAAGATTAGTAACTAAGAGAAAGTGAAAGGAGGGCACAGTGGCTTGCCCAACATTGCATGGTTAATCTAGAGCAGAACAAGTGGGGTGGTCCTAGGTCACCACACCAGCCCTTGAGCCTTGCTGCTTCTAACAGCATGGGTTGCCATCAGACTTCAGTAGTGGGCTGTTATGTGTGTGTCTTGTTCATTTGAAGAGAGAAAGTCTTTCAGTGCACGAATGATGTCTTGGTGTGGGCAAGAGTATGAATGAGTGCCCACACCTGCCTGTGGACACACAGACACACAAGATCTGCCAGCAGTAGGTCTTAGTACAATAAGTAAAGCAATAGAGATAACTAAGCCTACATTAATAAAGTCTGACTCTACTGCATACTGCCATTCTTGTTTATTCATATGTTGACCCCAATATTAGCAGTACATATTTCTTAAACAAAATCCATGTCCTGCACTGCTAATTGTTAACATAACAGCAGGTTCATGAACCCGTCTTTCATCACATCACTTAAACATTATTTAAACAGTATTTTATTACATTTATTTCTTCAGAGGTAAAAACACTTCCTTGCTATGCCTGTCAACTGATTTGAAAACTAAATATCTAAATTGCTGTAGTTTATTTTTCACAATGATTTCTATATTGTTTCAGTATTAGCCTTGGAGAATAAATCAAAAAATGTAGCCCTCTGTTGTCTTAATTTTGGGATATAAGAAGACTGCTTTCCCAGGAAAAAAATATTGGTTAGCTTGTCAACAGAATGAGTTTTAGACACAGGTTTGGATCTTCAAAAGTGAGCAGGGGAGTTAGTTGCCCAAACCCAGTGACTTTCAATGAGAATTGGCTACTTAAAATTCAGAAGCCTCCTTCAAAAGCTCATCTCTAATCTCTTCAGAACAATTTCTACTTCATCGTAATTAACTGTGGATTTAGACTTCAGTATAAATTCACCTTGACTAAAATTTACAAAAACATCCTGAAGTCCTATTTTTCGGAATGGCTCAGGCCCCAGAGAACCCAAGGTGGGCTGAAGTTTCCTAAAGTTGCTAACTTCATCTCTAAAGGGTACAACTGGACACCTTTCCTGAGCTCCCGACTTTAGATGTTTTCATCTGTCACATCCAATTTCCATCCCACAGTAAGGTCTGTGCACTCAGTGCCTTCCCTCCCACCAACAGCTGGGACTGTGTGTGCTGGAGAAGAGCTGTAATTGCTCCTCCTCATTCTTGACCTGGAGAAGGTGGCCAGGATGGTGAGATGTGTAATGAAGTATACCTGTCCACACACTGTGCATAACGTGTCTCCCATGGCTGTAGGGTTTAGGGATCTCAAGCTACATCAGTGTTTTAAAAATGTAAGTTGCTTTATCTTTGCCTGGTTTTTGGCCGTGGTCTGTTTTGGTCTGATAGGTTGAAGAATTAAAGTGATGTATTTTATTAGGAAATTGCTATTTCAGAAGCAGGGAAAGGTTTGGTTTGATATGAGGGAGTAGGGTTTCATAATGTACCTTGAAGTAGAGGTAGAGAACAGATAGGTGAGGACACAGGATTTCTCTTCTCAACTGAGCTGCTGTGTAACAGGTAGGATAGGTTTTAAAAGAGTGTCATAATTATCTCCTGTCTATTTATTGCTCTTCCACTTTGGCCAAGAAGAGGGGTCAGTGAAACTCAATATTGAAAGCAATGACAGAAAAGCAACAAAAAAAAAAATCTCTGGAAGTGTTAAGTTTAAGACTCCCACTTCTCTTGGTGTGATGGGAGAAGTTTCAATTCCAGTCTCTCTTTCTGCAGAGTTCTGCATGTTTTTATGCACATGAGCTTTCCTGTAAACCTCTGTATTTTCTCAATCCCGGCATGCTCCTATGTGTTCTCAAAATTCCCGCTCCAGGTCTCCCTTCTGGGGACCAGAGGCACCAGTAGCATCAGTGTCTTCACCACTGGGGTCATTGGACATTTTTTGGCACCCCGATCTCTGATTTTCCACAGCAGACTACTGATTATTCCGGGATTCATCTTATTTCTTGTTTTTGAACAGAAAATTCATCCTAGAGCTGAAAAACTTTTTTTATTATTATTATTATTATTAAGATTTTTTGAAGCTTGTTCCATTCTGTAATCAGTTTTGGTTCCAGTAAATCAGGCTGGATGCGAGTGTGTGGACTGAATAAAATACACCTCGGAGCAACCTCCCTACAAACAGCCCTCCCAGTCAGAGTCTCGTCCTACATTTCTGCCTCTGATTTTGCATTGCTTGTCTAATTATGTTGGCTGCTGTGTAATTATTTTCATGGAACAATAATTTTAACAGCATGCAGTTTAACAGAGGTGCAAATTATGCATAATAACATACAGCAATTTGCAGTTAAAACTTTCATAATGTTCAAAAGTCCTTGTGTTTTCCAGCAAATTGAAAAGGAAAAAAATATTCTCCATTTTATAGCCTTCCTTCCCTTTTTTTTTTTTTTTGTAGATAAAACAGCCTACTGATTTTCTTGGAGTCAATTAAACCTGTTTGAAATAAAGCACTTTTATTTTGGAACAAGACTGTCCACATGGGGAGTTAATCAAGAATAATTATTCCTCTCTAAATTCACATCCTCGAATAATTTGAGTTAAATCCCCAGTATAGACAAGCCCTAAATGTCAGAGGAGGTTAAAAAAATAAGTCAGCTAGAGGAGCTCTATCATAACAGAAAGCAATGAGAATAAAAACCTTGCCCAGGCATCCATGCCAGGCTGGTGAGGAGAGCCATGTCAAGACTGATTGAGACTCATTCACCGCACTTGATTACACATACACTTGCTCAGTGCTTTGAAGTCAATCACATATACATTTCAGTAGCATCATCTGTACGTACGCACAGCGGCAGTGATAGCAGCGTCGGGGAGGGAGATACTGTGATCATCAGAAGAGAGCAAGTTTAAACATATTTCAGGGAAAGAATTTTGCTCAGGGATGCCTTTTCCCCTTGCTTTTCCAGCAGGCTGAGGGCAACGCGACTCGCGCACCTTTCAAAGGCAGGGAGCTACGGGGAATTGAGGCAGATTTGTACTTCCATCTCAGATTGGCCAGACTCAGGGTTTATTAAAACCCAAGCTTTGCTTTCAGATTGCTGCCAATTAAACAATGCGGTTTGTAGCCATTATTTCTCTCAAACAACATTGACGCCGCGATGCCTTTCCTGTGCCAAGAGCCAGCAGTTGCAGCAGCCTCCGGAGAGTCTAGAGGCAGGGCCAGGTCCCCCCATCCCCTGCAGCTCCCCTGCAGTAAAAGAAAAATACTTTTACTGTATTTACCTGCGTGATACTGCACCCCCAAAGCAAACCATTGGCTGCCAGGAAGCAAAGCCTGGAGGCAAATCCTGTAGCCGTTGTGCAACGCCCTCGTGGTGGTGGGTGGTAGATGGCTTGGCCAGGAGTTCCATCTGCAAAACTTCAAGATGCCATGAACATCTGAGCTCAAGCTTTTATCGAACGCAAGGCAGTACTTACATTTTGAGATGATTGTCTGTTCATCAGAGCTTTTCTCACCAAAGTATACACCATGGCTGGCTCCCTTGCAGGTTTTACAAGGAAAATGAGGCTATCATGCAGAGATAAAAGGAAAGATAGCTTGATGCTCCCCTTATGGGAGGCAAGCCAAGGGTAGGCTTGGTCCCATAGTACAGTGTGGACTGGGGTGCTTGGGTTTGCTTTTCCTCAGTGCAAAAAACACAAAAAGAAATCAGCTCTCAAAGCAAAGAGCTCCTTGGCTGCTATTTTGGTAAGAGGAAACGTGTCCAAGGCAGCACCATACCCCCAGAGTTGTGGTTCCACTTCATCTCTCCCTCTCCGCAAAGGCCAGAGAGCAGCTGGCATTGGCAGTGCAGGAGAGTGCAGATCATGCTCTCTTCCCCACCCCCCCATCCCAGCTTCTGTGACCCCTCCTGTTCCTTCCCTGCATGCCCAAACTCCCAGGGAAACCCCGGGTGCTTTCTTGAGGGTCTCTATGTGTTGGGGAGGGAGAACAAGCTCAGTCTCTTGGAGATGAAGGGCATGCGTAAACACTGAAACTCTTTTTGGTAGAATTTCAGTCTTTCCCTCTTGAGATGGACAAATGGAAATAAATCCCAGGGGTGACATCCATCTAGAAGGAGAAGTGTCACTGTCAGTGCACAGGGTGACAGCACAGTGAAAAAAAAGAGGTGATTGCTGGCCGTCACTGGCACTTCTGACCAGGCACTAGGGCCAGCATGAGGAGGGAATTCCTCTGTAGGCAGAAAGTCATAGAGAAAAAACTCAGATTAATCGGAGCTCAGGAAAAAAAAATCAAGTTACAGTACTTGGCAGAAGTACTAACCATATGGAAATGTCCAGAGTCCTTGAATGGTGAGACAAGAGTGCACCACTGGGCATTGGTGACTAGGCCAAGCGCAGGGTGCGATGTACGATGCAGCGCTTGGTCCCCAGCGCCTGAGCTCTGCCCTGCATCACACCCAAGGAGCAAGGCAAGAGTCCTAGTTCCAGCTAGGGGGGAAATCACTATTTATGAGTTTATTCAGAAGAATGTCATTGGATGTGGTCCAGAAAGTTTGCGCTCTGGAGTTATGCAACACCACTTTGTCATTCCTGTGCTCAAGTGATCCATGGAAATGCCAGGGTGTGAATGAAATCCTTTTTCAGCTGCTTCGGGTCGAGGCAGCACAATCCTTCCTCTGTCTGATTTTCAGCCGTGTCAGTGAGGAAACAGCAGAGCAGGGCTCTGCATCCGACCTTGTTCCCAAAGGAGGCCGGTTTTCACATTCCCGTTACGCGGCCCTGCAGACGGCTTTTCCACGCTGCCCCTGGAGGATGGCTTTCCCTGCTCCCTGATGTCTGATTGTTACTGTTTGATCTGACAAATACTTCTCTTTCTGGGTTGTGGTAGAGTTAACATTGGTTTTAAGGAAGAGGAATTCACTGGACTGCGGTTTTTAATAGGGGTTTTGACTCAAATGACTGCTGGAGCAAACACCAAGATACTTGTTTCTGGAGGATCCTGAATGCAAGCAGATGGAGCCAAGGAAGTGAATCTGGGCTGAAGATGAGCAGGATTGGACTCAAAGCGTCACCTCAGAGGAACTTTGACAGAAGATTGCAATGTCCACACAGGAAAACAAGTGGCTGCACTGAAACAGAAATCCAATTTTCATGGAAACCTGTGATGTTTCAGTAAACTCCTGTTCACGAGTACTAACCTGTGTAGTAATTCCTGTCATCTCTTCTTCTTGCTCTCTGCCAGCAAATGTGGCTGGGAGAGGTTTCCTTGTCTCTTCTCCCTACTCTGAAGTTTGACTAGTGAGTCCCACATTTGTTGACAACACGGACATGTCTGTGGTGTTGATGCCGGCTGCGGTTATCTTTTCAAGTCCCAGTTCAAAATCTGGAGTTTATCTCCAGAATAATGAGAAAGCTCTATGAACCCATGAGTGATGACTCCAGCAGCCAGAGCTGTGATTCATGAAGGTCCTGAGGCATGTCTGTGGGTGACAGGCTCTCCCAGGCTATTAGTGTCAGCAGGTCTGATGGGGAGCTCAGAAGCAAACTAAGACGAACAAGATCAGCTCAGCCCAGCTCAAGTATATCAACTTCTCAGTTTTAGGTGGAGAGATGTTTCCTCTTTCAGGTGCTCTACCAGTATGTGCTGCTTCCAAGTTCAGATATCACTGAGGCTCCCATTACAATAAATTAAATTAGGGAGCTATCATTTCTCACATAGGTCACTTTGGTGGACTGGGAGAAACCTTCCTCTGCATCTATCAAGCCCTAAGATGAGTGAGAGTAAATAAGCTCAGGCCATTTCCCAAATTAGTGCTTTGACACTTTTCCATTGCTCTCCAAAGCTGTGCAGCGTATAGAAAGATCAAAAACCTCTGGTACTGTTCATCCCTTTCTGCCATACGGGTTTTCTGATGATTTCTCTCCAGCCAGCTGTCTTTGCTCTGGAACTTTGGCTTCTTGGCTTTTTTCCCAACTGAAGTTTTGTGTTGCAAAAACTCATTGAGGGAAGTGTCTGTCAGACCAAAGTACAGAGACGGATGGACTTCTTAATGCTGTCTTGGACACTCAGAGAAGTCAATGAACAGGATTTAATCTAGTGTGTGACATGAAAGCTTGCTCTTCAGCTAATACTCTGGGCAGGTTAAATGTAACTGTAGGGTCAGATCTTGTAGCAGGAGCAAAATATTTAAGCAAAATGTCAATTCCGCGAGCCACATTTTTACTAGCTTGTTTGGGGGGGAAAGCTTGGAGTGTTAAAACTGTTGTTATATAAATAGTTCTTGCTCTTCCCTCACAAGCTTGCAAACCACGGCTTTGCAACAGTGTTCTGCATCCTACATTACTATGCCAGCTGACCTCTACTCCTCTTCATCAGGTATAAGTAGAGCCATCGGACACGTGAATGTCAAGTCAGGGACTGAATTCTTTGACAAATACCACTATTGCATTTTTAAACCAGATACGAAATCCTGATAACTCTCAAAATATAAAATTCTAGAGATTCTTTAAGATCCATAAATTGTTTCAAATCCTTCCACTAGTTATCAAATTCCAACCTTCAGTAATAAGGCAGGAGAACTTCCTAGATAAGGCAGAAAACTCATAGGAAGACTGGTATGGATCTGAAGGCTGCTTTACTCAAATGAAGTGTTTCAGGAAGGCACAAGTACATTTTCCTGACTGCCTGAAATGTCAGTCTGAAATCCTGTTTCTTCCTTGAGCACTGAGTGCATGAAGCATTTTGTGGGTAACTGTCTGTGGATACCTCCGTTTCGTGTGACCACTCTGGCTTCTGCTGTAGCTACAAGGTAAGATATGTTGCACTCATCTCGTATGCTTGATGAACAGCTATGGAAAATCCACTCTCCAACCCAGTTAAGCAGATCTGAACATCTTTACTGGATACCTTTTCAGGCAGGGACTTTTCTACTGAATGGATTTAATTCACTCTAAACACAACAATATTTCTGACTGTAAACATGAACAGGGATTTAATTTTTTCCCTGCAGGTCTTTTCCGTTCTCATGAAAAACATCACATCGACAACATGTGAGACCAACGCTACCAGCTTCATGCAGAATCAAGCACCTATGCCCACAGCAGCAGTTGTATTTCCTAGCACCCATCCCCTGAGGGGGGAGCATCGAAAGAAGTGCAAAGGGAATAATATGTCTGTGACCCGTTTGTCTCCTTTGTACTGAGATTACTGGCTACGACACTGACTGCAGTCACTTTTGTGATTTATGGCCTTGTTCCTTAACGGCACGAAGCAGTTTTTAAAACCGTGGGAGATAAGTATGCTCAGCGTGTATGGATACTGCTCAGTGAAGCAGCTACCCAATTGCATTTTGAATAACGTCCCTGAATTTACTAATCTCTGCTTATAAAGGCAAAATATTTACACTACTGAGTCAAAGGCTGGGATCTTCGGTTTGCTCAGCGCTGTCTGGAGTCTGTTCCTCTTGGATACAATGGCAGATTTACCATTAGCTTCTCTGGGAGTCATCGTCAGGCCAAAAACAAGGGCTTATGGAAATACCATCCGTAGTTTCTAATCCTCTGCTGGAAGACTTTCCAGAAAGGCTGTACTATCAAACTCCCCTTTCTCAAAAAGTTATATTTGCATTTTATTTAGTGCCCCCATTTACTAGATCCTTTAGTGAAAAATCTGAAGCAAGCAGAGATATTTAACTTCCATACAGCTGGCAGTGTATTCCCCTATTCAAGAATTAAAAGATTTGGTTTTTAATCTAGATAGACCCATCCGTTTAGGGCAAGAATATATACTTTATGAAACGATGAAACTGGATGTTACAAGTGAAACTAGATTTCTAGACTTACAGATTCCAATATTTCCTTTGCACACTATGACTTTAGTTGTTCCAAAACCAAAGGAAACTGGACAGGGAACATAAAATTAATACCTTGATCCACAGACATAGCACACGTTTTCCATGTAATTCTCCATTTGTTGTTCCAGTCTGTAGCTTGTAATTCATGCCCAATGCACAGCTCTCTGTAAGGACTGCTGCTTATAGATCATCAACTCAGTGGCATTACCCCACCAAAAGCAACTGCTTTATGGCCCCATTACCCAATTGCCATGGACTGGATACTGTGGTACTGCAGGCAGGATCAAGGAATGTGGAGAGAAACCTGTTGGTATAATAAAGTCTTCATTCAGAATAGTCCTGACTCAGTATGATGGGACCTCAGTGTAATGAGACCTGTAATGTAATACGTTTAGATCCTTTTATTAGTTCCTTTATATATACACCTACCTTTTTTTTCCCCCCCTAGCATTTGCTATCAAGATATCCAAGATTTATCTATAGACTTTAAACAGAAGAGGGTGTGGATGCCTGAATCTCAGAGCTCACTGAAGGTATTTGCTGCTTCAGGTAGCGCTGCTGTAAGCTCTCTGCACTGCCTTCTCTATTTCTCCCAGCTCCCTTTCATTCCCTGGCTTTCTCTATTTCCTAGCCTGAGCTCCCCTGAAGGACTGAATCAAACTTTGATGTTTAAGAAACTCGACAGACATCACCTTCTGTGTCATCAGGTGTAGTGTTGTTTGCTCACTGGAGCTGTAAAATGCTCCTACAGCCTTGGCATGTGAAACCTGGCTCTGCAGCGATGAAGCTCATGCTTTCTGTCTTCCACAGCAGAAATCTGCAGGCTGACTTCTGAGCTGGATTTTTTTTTTTATTTTTTAACTCTACAATAGGACTTAAAGTTTTTTGAGAGGTTCCAGTTTGCATTCAACAAATGAACCGATTCTGCTTTCATCTGTCAGAAGTCCTGGGCAGTTTAGAGCCTTTAACGTGAAATGATCCAGGAGGCTTGGCAGGCATTAAAGTCCTCTCATTTACTTGCCGATCAGTTATGTTGCTTACAGTCTTCCACAAGCAGATCTTAACTGGGATGTGGCAGCAAAAAGGGAAAAACTTTCCTCTTGACATTTCCCTGAACACTCTTCATCAGCGCTATAACCGGACAGAAAGCACATCCCTCTCTCTTGTTTTTCTTTAATGACGATCACTTACAGTTATTTTCACCCCAGTGTGGCATTTTTACCTTTTTTTCAGAGACAAATGTTATTCAACTTCTTGTGTAGGCACATTTTCCAGGAATATTGGGATGTTTTATCTCATAGTCCATATACTGATTGCTTTTCCTTGTTACCTGTCCCTGAAGCCCTGTCAGGGCTGCTCAGGTTTTCTGCTTTGTGTTTCTTTGAGCTTTTTTTGTCTAACCTCAGGGCATTGGAAGTTAGACCCTTTGATATCCTGTGAGGGCTTCACAGTGAAATACTCATCAGCTAACTGTTCTGACTTAAATGTTTGTCTAATCTGGAGTTTAGTCTGACAAAGTTAGCAGCTGACCCATCTTATGTCTTACTCAGCCTGGACTAGCTGCAGGACTGACTCCACTGTACTGGGATGATGGATTTGTGTGACTCGGGATGGAAAAGACCACCACAGAATGGCGGGGAAGGCAGCTCAGGCTCAGGTGTCTCCATCCATGTGCCTCTGCACTGTTCCTGGACCAGCCAACTCCAGCTGCTTTCACACCAGCATCATGTAACTGAGGTTTTGAGATATCCCAGTGAAAACCAGGAATGACCAAACAGTGACAGTGCAGGACATGCTAACCCCTGTCAGGAAAGCTCTTGGCATAAGTAAGCTCTGAAAGGTCCCTTCCAACCCAGACCATTCTATGATTCTATGAGTCTATAGCCAGTTGACTCCGCATTGCTGAGTGGCTGAGCTCTCCCTGGGCAAGATGACTGGGCAGTTGCCTTTCAGAGGAGGGTGACACAAACTTCTTCAGTGCCCATCCTTATCACAGCTGGACATGGCTCAGGTGACTCAAAATCTGGAGCCATCTACTCCTCCATGAGATGGGAAGGTGAGGTCTGTGAAGGCAAGATGCCTCTGGTGCAGTTTTCGGGAGAGAAGTGCTTGATTATTGAATTATTACTGTCTGATACTCCTGTACTTTCAACACAGCCTTTTTTTCCCAGTTTGCTTATTTTGCCTTCTTTTCTGTTTTAAGAGAAACCTCATCATTATATAAACTCTTATTACCACTCTTTGTTGTCTGCTCTTGGTGATATTAAGCTTACTCTCCTTATTACTCCGCACTCTCACTTCCAGCCTGGTGGCCATTCTCTTCCAGCCCTTCTGCTCGGTGAGAAAGCCAGTCCCTACCCTGGGTGGAGCCGGCAGAAGTCACCCATCCCCAGGGCTGGTGCACCCATGTCCCTCACCCACTTGCAGGAGCAGCAGGGCCTAGGTTCGCTGCACGGATTGATGCAGAGGCAACTGCAAATCCACCAGGTCATCTCACATCCTCTGGTCCCTGTTAGTCCTCCCCTACCAGATCACACTTAGTGCTTTCCCATTCCTACTTTAAATTCCCTGCATGGCTCTGAAGAGCTGTTTGCATGTTTCCCTACTGCCAAACTGGCTGCTTTGTTTTGCCTCTGGTTACCAGCTGCAGTTGCTCTCCATGGGGAGGAAATGTGGGAAGCCACCTCAGCTGGACTGCTTGTGCTCTTGGAAGGACCTTCTCTGCCGGGTTATACACACAGAAGTATAGCTCTTTCCTATCTCAGTAGTGTCTATCAAAGCTCATTAGTCGTACATTCATGATTTCTTTGCACCCTCACATTCTCAGTGATGGCTGAGGCTGGAAGGGGTTGGAGGAAAGCATGACACCCTTGGGGTCAGAAGCATTGGTTCATTGCTAGTTGGGGAGTAGGACAGTTCAATAAATTGCTGAAGGCATTGCAGAGGGCACAGCAAAGAGCAGCTTTGCTGCTATGCATCTTACAGGCTTGACTTGTTACCTGCCTGCCTTCTGAGGGGTGTACATTGCCGTACAGCCCCCATCCCCCAGGCAAATAAACCACCCGCTATCCTCCCTTTTGCTGCCAGGATTTGGATCCTGGGAGTCCTCATCTCTGTCTCCTTGCAGCGCTGCTAAACCTCCCACACTGATGAAGACTGGTGTTGGCTGTTACCTGGAGATTTTGATACAGAAATATTGAAACGTTAAACGACTTTCCATTTCTTCGGAGGCTCTTCGGGATTTTCATTTCCTGTGTCTAAAACGGCATGTGATTCAAAGTGTCATCTCTCTGGCATGAAGTCCTTATTTCCTATATGCTGCATCTGCCTGATTTGATTGCGTGGGTCTTTCAGCCGCAAAAAATATCCGGCAGGGCAGATCTCGCTCTTGCAATCAAATAAAGGCTTTACTCTGTTATAAAAGACTGGAAAAATGACTTGTGCAGCCATCGAAGCGTCTCGCAACAGCAGCAGGAAACACCACGAAGGCGCATTGCGAGTGTGAGAGACAATAAGGGGCTGAAACAGCAGCACTTTGTGCTGGGATCAATGTAAGCTTTTCGCAGTCCCCACTGCGGAGCGTCAGCCCTGGGATTTGACCAGGCTGCGGGCTCCCACACCTGCTGAGGATCTCGCTGGGTTTCCAGTCCTGGATGGTGAAACAAGTAGGGATGGGATTCGGAGATGCTGTCGCAGAGCATCACCGGGGCTTGTTCAGTAGACCTCTGATAAGTGGGCTCTGACAATTAAAAAGGGAAGGAGTTTTCCTTCCAGTTGCAGCATGGCGCTGCAAAATGAGCAGCAGCTGTTCTCTTAAAAACAAACAAACAAAAAAAAAAGGCAGAAATCCCCCTTTATTTAAATATTTCACACATAGGAGCTTAAAATCTTAAGTGCACATTCCCATTCTCCTGCGGGTTATAAAAAGATGACTGAGAGCAGCTATCAGACTTCTCCTAGGAGCCTGCTCTGGATTAAAAAAATACCCCAAACCTGCTCTATTTATGCAGTGGTGATGTCTTTGTACAGAGAAAAGTGAAGCATCGAGCCAAAACTTAAAAAAAACCCTGAAGGCAGCCCGAGCTCTGCCCACAGCCTTGTGGGGCTGCACTTCTGCTGTTACACCTCTGGGCTGCAGGGCAGGCACTCTTTCAGGACAGTGCTTTCCCAAAAGGATGCCCCCAAAGATGGCCTGACTTGAACTAAAAGACAGGAGGGAAGAAAGGATATTATTTTTTTTTTTCAGCCTGGCAGTACATGTTCCCTAAACACAGGTGGGTTATGCTCATTTATTTCTTTTTTCCCCCAAAAAAAATAATCTAGGACAAATTTGCACTGGGTTAGGTGAATTGCAGGAAGAGCTGTGCAGTTGAGGCATTAAAAAATGTAGGTTCTGTTTAAAGAGGAGCTGTTCTGCCATGTATTTCCTTAACTTAGTTAAAATAATTAGGTTTTCTGAACTTTACTTGATCATTATTCTGTTGTTGTGAAAAGTTGTTAAAGGAGATAACGCTCTTAGAAGCATCACCAAAATTTTGTCATCCTGTAAAGCAGTATTTTTCACTCAAAAACCAAGCTTATAAAGCAGTGACTATTCCTCTCTTATTTTCTTCAGGGATTTCTGGCAATTCAGACTTGACACGCTCAAAACAGATCCGTTCTAAGCATTTTCAGAGTAGCTATGTATGACTACAGTTTTCAGAGTAGTTAGGAATTTCTGTTACATCACCAGCCTTAAACTTTCTGTGAATCATTGCTAATGTTATAAGGCAAAGAGGTAACTATAGCTTTTCAATTCCTGAGATTCCTATGAGTCCTTCTGGGTCTCTATGATTTATTGAGAACAAAGATCAGATGGGCTTTGGTTGCCTTAATCCACAGTGTAATACATATGGCTCCACATATATGGATTACAAACAGTAGCTAATACTTGCTGCAACTGTTCTGCTGGAAGATTTGTGGTAGAGTATAAGGAAAAGGAGAATTATTTATTTATTTCTCTCCTTTTTGATAATTCGGGATGTTTTTTCTTTCCCTTTTTTTTTTTTTTTTTTAATATTCTTGATCAAAATATTGTATGAAAAGCAGTTTTCTACAAAACCTTTCCTAGAAAGAAGGAAACACCGAGCTAAGCGTGGGTCCTGACAGTGCCGTACTCATCACCCAAGAGATGTGGCAGTGGCTGAGCTCCCTGCTGAGACCATGACAACTCCACATCTTTTGGCAGGGAGAATATTGCTGCCAAGGGCAAACGATTGCAAGACCCCATACCCCCAGTCCAATCTGGGGATTTAGTCAGGGGACGATATATTGCACATTCCACACTCAACGGGCTGAGGAAGATTTACTGTCATTTTCTTGGCTTGGCATTCCTGAGGCCCTATTCCAGTGCTTTATTTTAAACAGCATTCCTAATATTAATTTATATGTAAGTGTGTAATATATATCCGTATCTTTCGTGCTCTGCAGTGTAATGGAAGTGGAGGCTGTGGATGCTTTTAGTGGTGTTCTACAACAGCCCTGAGGACAGCCTCGAAGGCACTGCTGCGTCCCCAAGAGATCCCATGGAGATCCTGGAGCGTATTGGAAGCAAGTCAATGTAGAGCTGAAAGAAAAGAATTAACCCAGAGACAAAACTAAGGTTGACTGTAGTTGGAGGAAAGCAGAGCCCTGGTGAAGCCTCAGCGTCTGTTATTGAAGATACAGGTCACTCTCTACCTACCTGCCAGCCTGGTTGGCTTTCATTATTCAATGGAGACAGGAATATCCTCTGGCAAAGTGTGCACACAGCATCCAGCACAGTTGCTGTGCAGTCCCAGATGGAGAATTGCTTGTGTATGTACACACACACACACACACAGAGATATACACACATATATATGTATATTTAATGTGCAGCCTGTATTTGAAATCTCACCTACATCCACACCAAGCCAATTTATGGGTAGATGATGGAAGGTCATAATTAGAATTAATTAATCCAGTGGGAAATCCATTCCCAGGCAGCTCTCAGCACAAGGCAGATTGGCAATGTAAGGAGGATAAGCTGTACTTCTGAAGCTCTTCTTAGATATTCCTGTCACTTCCAATATCCCCCAGGGTGGGAACGAGTCTAATCTCCCTCTCTGGGAGCCACCCATTTTAGTGGTGTGCACTTTCTCACAAGGAGGAGAAACCATAGACATAGTCCGACACCTTAAAGGTGCTGCTGAAATATAGGCACAGAGCATTCTCACAGTCTGCTTTGCCAAATCCCTCCAAACAACCCAAACACAATTAAAAATCTCCATCCAAGCCCAGCTCAGCCTCTGGGACGCATATAGAAGCAGGGTTGCCACTTCTGAATATTCTGGTGGACAAAGAGAGGCATAGCTGATTATGTGGCTCACCTTATCTATGGTCGAGCTAGAACCTGGAGCCTGGTGCTACCATCTACCACCACTCTCCTGGAGAGAGAAAGGGTGCCTGGCTTTTTGGAGAAGGAAGCAGATGTTTTCCCACTCCCAGACATTTCCACGATTTTGTTGTATGGAAGCTAAACATAAGCTCTCAAAAGAACTCGAATTTGTGTTTTGTTACAAAGCAGATTGATTTTTCTTCAATAACCCCGCTCTGCACTGTTTGCATTATCTCTCCCAAAGCAAGATGCTGTAAGGGTGTGCTAAAAAGTTACTACTATTTAGTGCTGCTACCTCAATAGTACCAATGGTCTCAGTCATGGATCAACCAGCTCTACGTCACCCAACATAACAGAAAATAACAGACAATCAGCTTTCGCCCAAGGTTGTTTCTGATTCAAATAGTTTTAACAATAAAAATAGGTGTTTTTTAAATAGGAGAAATCAGAGTTTGCCCTGAAAATTTGGAAACTGGAAGATAAAAAGAAAAAACCGTTCCATCACAGAAGATAAAATTAGCTGTGGTCTAAATTTCACCGCAATATCTCATGAGCCTTTGGTGTTCTTCAAATGTCCCACACGTATATTAGTTTTTTACCCACTTGAGAATGAAGTCATTTTCACATAGGATTTTTAATGCTTAATTATTCTTCTTTTGTTCTTATCTCTGTCACTATCCAAGTTTTAAGTTGTTTAGTTGCTCAGTGATTCGAGTTTTCCAGTTTCCTGATGAGAGAGAACAAAGTTGATGAGGAAAAAGGACCCACCATCACAGATGGGGATTTCCAAGAAAGGGCATTGTGGGTGGCCAGACTGACCCAGCCTTCTAGGGAGAACATCAGCACCCAGTAAATGCCAAATTCAGTCTCACAGAGATTAAAACCTATGTGTATCCTCACCCACTTGCATCTCTGCTGGCACCAGCACACACAGAGACATCAATGTCCTATTTCTAACAGCCAGCCACGAGCTGTCACGTTGACGATAAGAAAATCCAGACTGGCTGCATTTATCTCCATCAATTTTCTCTAGAAACTACATGCGCTTTCTCCTCATGCAGCTCAAGCCTGTAAAAATATTTATGTCCCATGAAGTCCTTGGGAAAGCCCACAAATCCATGAACATTTCAGCAATGCACGCCTACCCAAAACTCTTGTATATCTTAATCGCACTCCCTTACACATGCATTTTTAAGTCTTATTTTTTTAAATGAGAGAAAATCCCAAAGAAAACATCTGCATAAAATGCAGATCAGAGCTTAGAATGTATTTATAGAACTTAAGGGCATTTTTCTAACCGGTTGTAATTATCCTTTAAAAGAGCATAAAACCCCCAGGAAGTGCAGATATAAATATACACTACCAAGAATTAAAAGCGTGTTAAGGTAATAAACACAGAAGTATCCAATGACCTGATCTGGCTCCCATTGGATAAAACGGAGAGCACTATTGCTGTCAGTGGGACACGGATTCTGAATTAGCCACAGGGTGTCAGGGGCAGAGGGACAGTTGTTCAAATCATTGATCATGGGAAGTCGATAGCAGCTGACCCCAGATGTTAAAAGTGGAGATCAGTTTTGTTTAGGTGTTCTGCGCTGCCTTTCCCTACAATTTTGGTCATCTGGGTGTTTTATGCAGCTTTAAAATGGCACACTTCTTTTTCTTCCTTTTAAATTATTTGTGGTTTTTAACATTTGAGCTAGTTTTTAAGGTAGTTGTTCAGCCAAGATGTTCTTAATGGGTGATTGCAGATACATTCCCCAACCAATGTTTCTTCAGTGGAACAGGTAATCCCTTAAAACCACAGACCATCCAGCATTTCCCATCAAAATGCATTTGAAAATGGCACTACCAGTTTAGGACACAACTCCAGGAACCCACCAAATGAAACGCAGCATTTTAGCTTGCAAAGTGACCCATGGGGCACCATGGCAAAGGCATCCAGGCAACTCCTTCTTCCCAAATGAGTGCTGAAGGGGGCCCAGGGGCTGGGTTGGCTCTCAGCCAGGAGACGCCAAAATCCCTCAGGAACCTGCTGCTTCTCAAACTGGGCATCTCTCCATAGGTTAGCAAAATCGGGATGGAAAGGGTGTTTTCCAAGAAAACACTCCCAGACATCGCTCAAACACCCTGACCTGAAGTCTTAAATCGTGATCAGACTTCTTCTGATCAATAGTTTGGGCATTTTACCAGTGAACTACAAACCCAGGAATGGCATTTTAATGTCTTTTTAACAAATTATTTTTTAATTTTTAATATTTTTTTTAATTGCATGTTAAAAATTAAATCTAGCCAGGACCCATGTCCTCACAGCTCTGCCTGGGGAAACATCATCTCATGGGTTGTATAAGTAACTGCCATTCCTGCTGCAATGGCTTTGGTAAAAAGAGGTGATTTGGAAAGAAAACGCTCTGGAGAAATTAAGGCCTTTTATACAGGTAATCAACTGAAGTGAGTGAAAGGGCTTTCCCTCCCGAGAGCTCCTCGCCCTAGTGGAAGCGATTCTATAGATGCTATTTTGAAAGCATGTCATATCCATTGTGTTTTGAAACATTTAATTATTTGTGACTCCCTTCAGCGTGGGAGCCTTTCTTCAGCAGTGCTAGGTGGGGTAGTACTCTCTTAATCATCTCTTGAATATCGCATGGAGTCTGTTGCTGTGGGATGGGGAATCGGCAACAGACAGATATTTGGGGGTTGTGTTCCTGGGGTTCAACCCAGATTTATGCTCATGGTATTTAGCTCATTGGCACGCAGGCATGCCTGGTTTTATACTCTGGTTTTGTGTATGCAGTCATCCCCTTTAATTTGCATTTGATTTGAAAGCAGATGATTTCAGTATTTGTAGATTTGTGTGCACTTCTGCCATAGATAAACCACTTATGAATGCCTACAGTAATCTAGAAAAGTTACACAGCTGTATCTAAGGCATTATCAAATGCATCTTTAAAGCAGATGGCTCATAAAAATATGCATGTGCTTGGAGTATTTGGATATACCATCCCCAGAAACAGTCTAGAAGCCAAGCTAGAAATTAGAAAGGCTTAATTGTAGAAAATTAGGCTTAGTTCAAGAAATCAAATGCTCTCAACTTTTTCTTTCTGTTAACGGAAATAACATCCAATTGTACCTAGTACCTTCATGTACTGAACAGAAAAGCAGCCAGACTTGGGGTTTGTCCTACCAACCATACACAAGGGATGCTTTAGGGACAACCATCCCCTTAAGATAAAACCAGAAAGTAGTTCTTACTGTTAATTTCCCTACGTGTATCAACATTCCTCCGTGTTTAAGTAAAATCAGCTCTTAGTTTTCTGCAGAATGGGGGTTAACTCCCTGAAGACAGATGAGGAGTCCCAGCAAGGCGCTGGAAGAAGCTGACCTTTGGTACCTGTAAGTGGAGCAGAGAGACAGGCCACTCCTGCCAGCTGGGGTGATAATCCCCTTTGCCTCTGGTAAGTGATAGCTGATAAGTCTGCACAGAATTAGTTGGTGATGTTTATTTATCAACTGAGTCCCTTTTCACCACCGCTAAGTTACTCAGAGTCCATTTTTTGGGTAGGGAAGCTGAGTTTAGATTGCCCTTGGGTGAGGTTATGAATTTCTGCTGGCTTCCTCTGGGCAGGTACATGGGTAGATGTGTTGGAGAGCTGTTCTAAATGTTTGCAAGATATTTTTTATATTTTTTTTGAGGAAGAGAAAGCAAAAGGGCACCAAAACCTCCACATTCTTGGAATACCTTCTGCAAAGTCTGAATGCCCTTGTTTTTGTTCAGACTGGCTGAAGGAAGAGGCAGTACCTGGCTTTCTCACAGCTGCCAAGGCGCTGGCAATGCTCACTGGGGCTCGTCAAGCAGCAGCGGAGATGCCTGTGGCTTTCATGCTCCCTTTCCATGTCCCAAGCATCCTAGCTTTGTGAGTTACAGCTGTCCCTAGTAGGCAGGAGGAGCTGGCTGATGAAGCTGGAACAAGAGCTCTGCTCTCCCTAGTTTTGAGCAGGATTTATACCATATGAGACATAGGCTGGGACTGTGCATTGCTATAGAAAATCTGGTGTAAAATAGGTAAATCTCCTAAGTGGCCAATTGCTCTTCTCTGTGCAGAGATCACCTGGATCACATCTCCTCTTGATCCATCTTTTAGGTAGCTTAAAACTACACTTGGACATCCTTTCTCAGGACAGGCATGCTCATGGCAATTTTGTGCTGAGGAACTGAAGTGAGGATCATCTGGACCTTCTGGATCCAGCACACTTTAATAACCTCTTTAAGCATGATGTATATATTTAAGCATTTAGATATGTATATGACATATAGTTACGCATATAGGTATATGCTTATGTCCCACTAAAGGCAAAGGATAAATGCTTTGAAGTGCTTACTTAAGTGGGGAATAACACGATGCTGTGCAATGTTTTAAAATACACCTCAAATGGACAATTTTGCCATGGCTTTGTATTACTTTGTGACCCAGTGATACCTTTGAACAAAACCTCCTGCTCTCTTCTTGTTCCCTGGACATTCCAAAACCAATGCAGCACGCAACTGAAAGCTCTACTCAGAAATAAAAAATAAATTATGTGATAAAATCACATGGCAGCCCAGCCAGGGCTGCGTTTCAATGGCAAACTTTTTTCTTTTTGTCTGTGAAATTCTGATTCTTTCCTCAAAAGCCTTTGCTGGGGTAGCTTAGCAGAGGTGGAAAGAGCTTTCTCAGGTAATGAAAGGGTGTATTACCTTCTGCCCAGGAATAGGAAAGAAAAAAAAAATCTCTTGCTCTTGACTGAGGACAGGCAATGTCACTCCAAGATGCTGCCCACAAGGATTGTGTGGTGGAGATGGATTTCAACATTCCTTGTCCGAGTGGGGATGCGCACATGGGACTTTGAGGACAGAAATGGTCCTGTCTTAGGGGAGGGCTCAGTAAATGAGGCCTTTAGTAGTGTCCCTGTGCTGGGTATGTAAGTAGCTTCAGACACACGTGGAGTGAGTGGGGATGGAGTAGGCAGAGGAGATACAAATCTGGCCCCTAAGGAAAAATGGAGAGCTATCACAGCTCTAGCTTAGGCAGCATCCATGCTACTAATGCCATGTTAGAGGTTGTTTTAAATGGAAATTAAACTGCCTTAACTGCATCCCCAAGCAAAGTAAAAAGCCAAGATAAAAGTATGTAAGAACCATCATTTATGCAGAGACCTGTTTTTACAGCCCCTTGTACTCATGGAGGGATGAGTGTGGGCACGAGAGGACAGCCAGATGGTAATCTCTGTGCCTGTATCCTGGCTGTAAAGTTGGCAGAGTTGGGGGTTTCAACTCTGGATTCATCAGTCCACATTCCCACTCATGTTGGACAGACATAGCTCAGCTTAAACCTGTCCCAGTCTTGGCCAGTGCTGTGAGGATGTGGGCAAAACCCAGGCATTTCAGCTAAAACCTAAGTAGGAGCCTAGGTTAACTGCAACACCAAGTCATGGCCAGATGGTTAGCATCCAGCAAAGGAATAAGGAAGGTATTAAGGTTAATTTAACGGGCTTAAGTCTATAGGTGGTCTTAGAAGGCTGCAGTCAAGTAGCTGAAACCTACCACCCTTTCCTTGCCCTGCTAGTGTGGAAGCAGCAGCGGTGGATGGAAGCTCATGTGATACTCCCAGTGCAGGAGGATGTGCTGGATGGATTTCCTCAGGGAGAGGCTGCAGACCTTTCTCAGGCTGCTGCCTTTCTCAGCAGAGAGCTGAGGGAGAAGGACAGAGGATTCTGAGAAATTCTGAGCTTTTAGCAAGGAAATCTATGAAGCATAGAAACGTCCACGGATTAGAAAATTTTATCTACTGTCATGTATAAGACTAGTTAAAAATTTCCAGCGGGGTTTCCCTTTATCAGTGTTATTTCCTGCACTGTAGTTACAGCCTGTCCCCTGGCAGGCGTGTTGCTGCGTTAAAATTACGACTTTAATAGAGCAATGAGAAGAACCTGCTGGTTTATTTTTGAACACTGGGGAGTAGCAACCCTTTTGACTCACCTGCTCACAGGGGTGGAAAAAGAGGTTCAGGAGGGGCAGAAGGTCACCCCCCAGCTGGGAACCAATGGCTCTGGGGATGCACCGTTACTCAGCTCAGATCTGGATCCCTCAGGAACGCGCAATCAGCAAGGCCTCCCAACGAGGTGTGATGTGCATCCATGCAGTCCAAGGTGGGGTGTTCACCCCTAGCCTGACCTCCTCAGCCCTTCACCGCATAGACCCCCCGAGCTGTCCCCACCAAGAAGCTATCCCAAGACCAAACCCAAGAGCCCAGAGAGCTGCATTTCATTGCCTGTGATGGTGCCTGTTGAGTCCATTAGCCCAGATATGACCCATGGGACTGAACATGTAGACCTTCTGCAGCACAGCAGACAGTCACACTTCATTATTTTGTTCATATTTTCTCTCCTTTGCTGGGGACTTGGTCACGTACATGAGTTGTTCCCAGTTTCTCTGCCTAGTCAGCCTTTCCTAATGGCACCCAGTGTCCCTCGCATGTAGCCCTTCATTAGGAGAGCTCATTTCACCTGGAGAAGAGGTGGGAAAGGCTGATCTCAAAGCACGTGGGTTCCTCCTCAGCCTTTTTTTACTTCCTGAGTTTATCCAGGTCAGCATTTTAGTACATTTGAGTCCATCCTGCAGAACAAGGGAGGAATAGGGACCTTTGTTTGCTTGTTGCTAAAGCACCTTACTTCTAATTAACAGAAAGATTTAATTAACATTAGGCAGAATCCCTCCTGGTTTTGTTCCCTTAGGGGATAAGGGGAGGATAGCAGGCAAGGCAAACAGGTAACATCCTCTGCTGACACTAATTCTCCAGGGCATGGTCCTGATTTCTGAAGGCTGCTCCAGGCTATCTTCTCCAGATGCTTTGAATCTAAGGAAGAAATAAAAAGAAAACCCAGAGTGTAAATAAAGTTCACGT
This sequence comes from Nycticryphes semicollaris, assembly GCA_013400055.1. Taxonomy (NCBI): domain Eukaryota; kingdom Metazoa; phylum Chordata; class Aves; order Charadriiformes; family Rostratulidae; genus Nycticryphes; species Nycticryphes semicollaris. Next base: position 255,525 of record VXBJ01003355.1, on the reverse strand, counting down.
TTCGGGAGAAAAGTTGGCTTTGACTGACTATGTGTTTCCTCAAGTGGTGGTGGGGATTTTATGAGAGATCACAAACAACTTCTGAACAGCTTAAAGCAGAACTTGGGAAAATAACCGCAGTGACTTTTTGTTTTCAGCTGTAAAGGATGTGTACAATGTCATCCTTCCCTGAAGTGCTGAGATCCTCATCATTCAGAGGAACAAGCACTTGCTGCAGGTTCTAAGTGTGTGGATCAGGGAAGTGTTATTGGACAGCTTCTAGTACTAGCTAGGTTTCCACCCAGACTTTGGTAATATGCTATATGAGGCATGAAAAGTTTATAATACATTCACAATATCACCTTTATTATATTTGGGTTTGTTGGATTTTTGACATTGCAGAGAGAATCTCAGTGAGGCATAGGACCAGAGTTATTCAGGTATGGCACAAAGAAATGAAATGTTTTCTAGGTATCCTCAGGCTGCCAGCATGGACAACTCACCTGGCTGTAGTTTGGGTCATCTTCTGCCTTCCCTCCTCAGCGGGACTGGCAGGACACTTGCTGTAATAAAGTGGTTCTTTAGGTTTGGTTCAATCCACTGCTTTAATCAGGGCTTCTGGTTCTTTCTTCAAGTGTTGCTACTGATTATTGTCAATGGTGGGGAAAAAAATGCCCTTCTCTAAATGCTACGCTCGCACAAAGTATCCTGTCTTTATTATTTTCAATTAATATTAAGACTGAGTAGTGCAGCTTTGGCACAGTCTAAAGTGCGAACAAGGCGAATTAGACGAGAGATTACACATTTTTGGCATTCTGGCATTAACTAAAATAGTTTAAGCTTTGTCTTTGGTGGTGGCCTTAAAGCAAGTGGAATGCGAGAGTGGAATCCGGGACCGACTCCGGAATACGCTGGTGTGAATTTCTTCCTTTAGAAGAGAGTGCTTAATTCCACATATTAACATGTTGGGCTATCTTACTAAAAGTGAAGTTACGCTGATTAGTTACACTACAGAAGCTAAAGTATGTACATCTGCTTGAAGCAGGCATTTAATGGCAGGAATAATGGCTAACTTTGCTCATGTAACGTTTCACTTTAAGCGTCTCGAGATGCACATAACTGACACTACAGCTGGGAGAGGGTGGGTATTTTTATTTATTTTTATTTTCTTTTAAATAAGCCGAATTGGAATTGTTTATTTTTTGAAGTTATTTCCTCCCCTCAGATTACAAGAATTTCACCTCCTTCCTTATTACAAGAATTTCAACTCCTTCCTTGCTAAAATGAACTTTTCTCCTAAATTAAAACTATGATGAATGGAACTAGAAAGGTGAATTCTTAAACTTTCTTTAAAATATGCTGCTACACAATAAAGTTCCCGGTATTGATTAAGCCCAGGTGGTCTGCTCACCCAGCAAACAGATATTTTACAAAGCTTTATTATGCCTCATTAGAATTCACTCCTTTAGAAGATTTCTAATTATATTGTCTAATAAAACTAAACCTTCAAAGCTATTTGCATATTATATGAAGAAATCTCATACAACAAACTCACAGTGGATTCAATTAACATAATAGCTAATTATATATCCCATCAGCCTTTAGAGTAGCTCAGCATTCATGTTGCTCCTGTTTTAGCCTAGAGCAAAGGAGGTTTGAATTTTCACTTCTAAATATTGACTTTTAACTAATATCAAAAATGATTTGAACACTTTTGTGGATGAAAAGATAATGATTAAACTACATGAAACATTTTTAAAAGAATTGTTTCAAAGTCTTTGAAACAATTCCTATTTAAACTTAAAGCTTTGCATATTACCCATTTCGAGTCTGTCTATATTTTATTTAAAAAATGACCAGATATGTCTAATTGTTTTGACAAATGTTTGACTGACAGCTCAGTTATTTTGAAACTTCTTACTTCCTGCAGTCACATTTTGTATATTTTTCATTGCACTTTGTAATGCAATTGTACTCTTGGCTGGTTGTGGTATCTATCAAGCAAGAAATTTAGGACTAGATTAACAGAGACATAGTAATGAACAGGCATTTGAGCACCCTATAATTGACTGTTATTAAGGTGTCGTCACAGTAGTCCGTAATGAATTCTCTTGTTTTGTTTTGAAATTGGATGAGATATTCTGCCAAAAAAAAAAATCAACCCAAAAAATGCAAAAGTTTCCTTCAACCTTAAAAAAAAAAAAGCCCCAAAGAAACAAAGCTCTCTCTCTTTTTTTTTTTTTTTTTGCTTTTTTAAGGATTTCAAATGATTTGAAGGTGCTTCCAATTTTGAAATGCTCAGTAGAAAAAACACGGAGGGAAGGATCAGATTTTGTGACTTATTGAAAAACTTAAAAAAAAATAACTGTGTGTTCATCAACCTCCTCGTCAAATGTAATAAAAAATCTGCTGGATATCATATTTATATTTTTACAAAAGATAGCAGATAAAGTTTGTTGCCGAGTAAATGGTTTTCTCCCATTACAATGATGGCTGCCTTTGCATTCATATTTTAATGAGGTTAGTATCTCTGAGACAGCTTTTTCGGGGTGGAGGCCCATGTCTCCGGTACAATTACAATAGGAGTTGCTTTATTGACAAGTACTATTCAAAATCTTCACAGTATAGAAAGAAAGGCTTTAGTTTTCCACCACTTGTCCAAATACTTATTCCTCTCTTACTATTAAAACACTTTCAGAAAGAGCACTCTCAACTGCCTGGAGCCCTGTACACCCCGGCAGAGCACAACTCAGCAAAAAATACTTTGCTTAAATTCAAGTTGCATTTATTTCTGCAAATATTTTCCCTGGGCAAAACCCAACAAATGGACAACAGAAATTAATAGATTATCCTGGCAGCTTCTGCATCTATGGATTTACAAGAAACAGGCTCATGTAATAATAGTTGCTATCCAAAGCTTGAGTCTTGACTCCAAACAAATGAGGGGAGACAAAGTTATTGAGAGATTATGCATCCAACGTGTAATTTGATGAGGAGAAACAAAAAAATGAGCAAATCCAATGGTTGGCACGTTGTGCTCTTATGTTTTTATTCATCTTCTTCACGTATGTGCTACCTCTAGAAGACTTTTCTTTACTGTGGGAAGGGAAGCCGGGCCAAATCTAAACACGATGCGAAATAGAAGCCACGCTAAGCCTGAACTGCATCCCGGAGGTGCCAGCACACGTACGAAAACTTTCTCTTGCATCCCACAGAAAGCAAAGGCAGCAAAGCTGTTTGTTTCTACATTCGTGGGGTTTGTCAAGTGAATTTTGAGGTTTCGTTGGGTTATTTTTTTTTCAGGTGTTGCATGCTTTTTCCACCGGGTCGGTGCTTCATGTTCAGGGGACAGGCAGGGTTTGGGCAGGATACCTTGTGGCGTCTGTGGGCTTTGGCTCAGCCACACTTACAGTATTCCCAACCAGCCAGGAAGCCACGGGAAGGGGCTGCAGAGGGGCAACAGGGGACATGACTACCCACCTGAATATGGGTTGGGATATAAACATGGGAAAACCTTTTTTTCTTTTGTATTTTACAGAGTTAAGCCCTTCTTTTTATGATACTGAATATCTCCATGTGTAAAGGAACAAAGCCATGAGAAGTGGCTTTCCCCATCAGCTGACTTAATTTACTGTCCTGGAAGTAGCTTGAAATTTAGTGCAATTTATTTCTCTAGCAATCAGATTGCAAAAAAAAAAAAAAAATCCCTCCTGGAGCAACACTGACCTCAATAGAAGTGATGCCAGGGCTGAAATTAGACTTTGAGGTTGCATCTCACCTTCTGTTGTCAGGGTTGTAACACCTTCCTCCCGCGCTCGCAGGGTATTTTATTTTCTACCTCCAGAAACTGCCGAGTATTTATTTATTATTTTTTTTTGGGGGGGGGTAGGGGAGGGGAAAGTGCTTGCCCTGTGCTCGAGCGCTGCGGGACCCTCTGCACTCCCCACCCTGGTGGGAGGAAGAAGCAGCAGAGTTTGAAACACAAGTTTCAAACCCAACTTCTGCCACCTCCTCCTGCTGTCACTAGCTCTTTTTTTTTTTTTTTTTTTATCAGCTTGTGGGAAATTGTGTTTTCCTGAAAAAAAATATTTGCATCCCAGTGGATAAGAAGGACTTTTAATAGCAAAATGCCGTTTTGCATGAGCCTGTCTTTACTGTAAAATAGGTTACGCTGCCCTACAAACAGGGTTGGGAGTGAAAGACTGCAGTCTTTTTATTTTTTTTTTTGTCTTTTTTTTTCTCAACACTTTTTTTTCCTTTTTCCAGCGGTGGGTTTTTTGTTGGTTTTTTTTTTTTCCTTTTTAGGCACTTTTTTGCTTTCCCCAGATTTCATAAAAAGTAGTCTCCCCGTCCAGAATGCAACTGGGGGAGGGAGGGATTTCATAATGGGCCCTGGTGCAAGAAGAAGAAGAAGAAGGGGGGGAAAGAGAGAGACAGAGAGAGAGAAAAAAAAAAAAACCCAACCCTCTAAGCTTTAATTTTAATTCTCCTGCCTTTATTTATCTGATTTGTGGCCAGATGGTGGTGAAGCAAGGCAACCCCTTTGTGCAAATGAAGCCCACATGTGAAAGTCCTTCTGTAATGTAATCATTCAGACCGGAAGGGTTCATACTGTGTCTGAAAAGAGACAATGGAGCCGGGATATATCAACATCGCCGAAATCGAGTTCATTTGCGATGCAGGCCCTTTGACTATGGTTGTCATGAAAACTTCCTACTTTGATCAGCAGAGGGTGGAGAGAAAAAGAAGAAGAAGGAAAGGGGGGGGGGGGGTGGAAAAGAAGTCTTCTAAAGGGGCAGGGATGCGGCGCGGGTGTTTGCTGTGCACTTGGCTCCGGTTCACGCCCCTTTCCGGAAGACGCAACAGGGAGAGGAGCATCTTGCACCTTGACCTGTCTAGACGTGGCGCGAAGTTTGGGGGGGTTTGGGGTTTTCTGAAGGGGTTTTTGGTTTGGTTTTTTTTTTTTTTTTTCTGTGTGTGGTTTCTTTTCTTTTTTTTTTTTCTTTTTTTTAATTTTTTTGTTGTTGTTGTTTTGTCCCCGTTTCCAAGGGCGAAGGTTGCTCTTTGACCCTCGCCGCCAGCGGTGGTGGCTCGCGGGGCGTAGGTAGCGGCCCGAGGTTTTCCTGCCGAATTCTCGCCGTGGCCAGGAGGGAAGGGGATGGACAAAGACACGGACCAGCTGTTCGGAAATAAAGCTGAAATAGTAGAACCTGGGAGAAGCTAGGTTTTGTAAGCTATTATTTTCCGCACAAAACCCCTGGGAGGTATTAAACAGCTGCATCTGAGCTGGCGAGCAGCAGCTAAAAGACAGAGCAACAACTGAGAGCCCGGGACTTTTGCAAACTCCGCTTCAACTAGAGAAACAAGTGGCTGGAGCGCCAAGGGCTTTCACGGCCCACAACATCCGCCGCCGGCGGCCGTCTCCCTTCACCGCCGTCTCTTCGGGCTGCCAGGAGGTTTCCAGCCAGGCAGCCGGCCTCTGGAGGAGGGCGAGGGGCTCGTGGGGTGTGAGGGTCTGCGCAGGTTCTCCAAGGGCCACCTTCGCTGGAGCTGACGTTTTTAATTACGTGTGTAATGTAATGTGTCAACAGTTCTGCGTAGCGAGGGGGATGCTCTCCTTCTCTTTCTGTGATCTGACTAGGCGTTATCTATATGAAACAGGGTTGGTTTGGGTTTTTTTTTTCAATGGTATAATAAGAAAGAAAAAAAAAAAAAGTCAGTTTTGGCCTCCATGTGGTTTCTTTAGCAAAGTCAGAGAGCAACTTAACAGAGTTGTTGGGATGGAAAAGGAGATGGGAGAGGTTTGCTCCTAGGCAAGAAGAGAAACATCTATGCAGACTTCAAAAAAAAAAAAAAAAAAAAAGGAGTTGTGGCTTAATCTGATGATTACAAACCTTTGAAATTTGCGGGAAGCCAACACAACAAATGAGTAACCTTTTATTTTCCAGCGAAAGCTGTGTCAGTGTACCCACTCTTTCTTGTCACTAGGAAATCCACGCAGATCGTGCCTTGTTTTAAGATTCTTGCCATATTTTAACATACTCCGTACTGGCTCCTCGCAGAACCCAGCTGAGTATTTGGAGATAACACTGCGTTTTGTCAGATGCTTTATAACGTTATTTAGAAACATATTCGGATCTATTTAGGGCTTCATAAATATGAATAAAGCATTTACAAAAGGCACGTCACTTGCAGAAGTAACCCATGGATTATACCAGATGCTTTATACGTTACAAATTTCCTGAACTCCAACAGTTCAAAACTACATTTTACTTGTGGAATTTTTTTCTAAGTGATTAAATATAAATCAGCATTTCCCAGAAAAAATATCTCTGTTGATTTATGTGCAGGAAATAAGGGAATTGTACCAGTGGCTAAAAATCCAGATTGCTACTAAAGTAGTTTCAAATATTTATGGATAAATTAGGGGAGGAGGGGAAGGATGTCATCTTTTTTTTTCCCTAGGCCTCATGGCATAGGGGTGGATTTTTCTCAGCTAATTCTGCTAAAAACACTGGGGTGCTCTGCTGGCTTCATGCCAGCGCCTTCTTCAAATCGATATATATAATTTTT